>JAYKAV010002777.1:3377025-3716448 GCA_035582835.1 Phoebastria nigripes
GATGGCTGAAATATAAATATGGGGAGGCCTGGCAGATTGATTATATCACACTCCCACAAACCCGCCAAGGCAAGCGCTATGTGCTTACAATGGCGGAAGCAACCACCGGATGGTTGGAAGATATCCYGTGCCCCATGCCACCACCTGGAACACTATCCTGGGCCTTGAAAAGCAAGTGCTATGGCCACATGGCACCCCAGAAAGAATTGAGTCAGAAAACGGGACCCATTTCCAAAACACCCTCATAGACACCTGGGCCAAAGAGCATGGCATTGAGTGGGTGTATCACATCCCCTATCATGCACCAGCCTCTAGGAAAATAGAACGATACAATGGACTGTTAAAGACTACACTGAGAGCAATGGGTKCTGGGACATTCAAACATTGGGATATACATTTAGCAAAAGCCACCTGATTAGTCAACACTAGGGGATCTGTCACCCGAGCTGGCCCTGCCCAATCAAAACCTTTATGTACTGTAGAGAGGGATGAAGTCCCTGTAGTGCACATAAAAAATATGCTGGGGAAGACAGTCTGGGTTATTCCTGCCTTGGGCAAAGGCAAACCCATTCGTGGGATTGTTTTTGCTCAAGGACCTGCGTGCACTTGGTGGATAATGTGGAAGGATGGGGAAGTCCGATGTGTATCTCAAGGGGATTTGATTTTGGGTGAAAATAGCCAATGATTTGAATTGTATGATGTTAATTGCTATATAATACTGTATGTCATCACTTCTGTGGTTGCTATAGGCCATATCAACAGTATCACAGTAAGAATCACCCAAATTAATGAAGAATGAATTTTGATGAAACTGAGCAAAGTGCAGTGATGATAGAACCAGACAGGCGCAGCAGTGATGGAACCAGAACTGGCTTCAGGATGCAACAATCCAACACCACACACCATCTCTCCTGCCCTGAAGGACTGTTATGACAAATGGAGCCCAAAGTCATGGACTAAATGAATTCAATGGACATTTTAGAGGGATGGCCCACAGATGAAGGGAATGATATCTGTGTGTATATATCAAAAGACAGGAAAGGTGGTGGTGATTAATTGGGATGTATTGGAAAGTGTGGGACCTGGGCATGACTTAAATGGTGTAGAATAAGCGGTGGATATTGTTCTGGTTTCGACTGGGATAGAGTTAATTTTCATCCTAGTAGCTGGTATAGTGCTGTGTTTTGGATTTAGGATGAGAATAATGTTGATAACACACTGATRTTTTAGTTGTTGCTGAGCAGTGCTTATACTAAGTCAAGGACTTTTCAGCTTCTCATACTGCCCTGCCAGCGAGGAGGCTGGAGGTACACAAGAAGCTGGGAGGGGACACAGCCAGGACAGCTGACCCAAACTGGCCAAAGGGATACTCCACACTGTATAATGTCATGCTGAACAAAAAACTGGGGAGTGAGCGAACGGCTGTGTGGTGTTTAGCTGCCTGCCAGGTTAAACCACGACAGCGCTTGTGTGGGAGAGAAAGAGGAAACTTTCAGAAAGTGAAATAAGTTTCAAGCTTTTTTATGCAATGGTTGCACTTAAATGTTCTGTTTTGAAAGAGTACAGGCTCGATATTTGGTTAAAATTCATAATACAATGACTGTAATTACACTGAAATTATAGCATAGTTACACCAGTAATTTTTTATCCTACAATTACCTCTCATTCATGTAACCACAAAGAGCATGGCTGGGAATAATTATAGTGTGAACACAATGGTTCACGTGAACACAATGTACATCTGAGATACATATACTTACATATATACATACATATAGATAGATGTGATTGTGTGTCTGTCTATACATGTATGTAGAATTCAGATGTAGAATATACATACGTGTGTTGCGTAGAATGGGAATAACTGGAATACCTGTATAGTTACTTCATATTTGTATTGGCATCAATTAATCATTAAAAAGCATGACCTTCTGTAACCAGGTATCAATTGGACTGAAACTACACTGTAATTAATCACTGTGTGATTATGTTGATATCCCGTATGCTTAAAACACAAAACATTTTAACTCTCTATCCTGGTTTCAGCTGGGATAGAGTTAATTTTTTTTCCTAGTAGTTGGTATAGTGCTATGTTTTGGATTTAGTATGAGAATAATGTTGATAACACACTGATGTTTTTAGTTGTTGCCAAGTAGTCTACTAGTCAAGGACGTTTCAGCTTCCCATGCTCTGCCAGGTGCACAAGAAGCTGGGAGGGAGCATAGCCAGGACAGCTGACCCAACTGGCCAATGGGGTATTCCATACCATGTGACGTCATGCTCAGTATATAAAGCTGGGGGAAGAAGAAGGAAGGGGGGGACGTTTGGAGTGATGGTGTTTGTCTTCCCAAGTAACGGAATTTCCTTGTTTTGCTGTGCTTGTGTGCACGGCTTTTGCTTTACCTATTAAACTGTCTTTATCTCAACCCATGAGTTTTCTCACTTTTACCCTTCCGATTCTCTCCCCCATCCCACCAGGGGGGAGTGAGCGAGCGGCTGAGTGGTGCTTAGTTGCTGGCTGGGGTTAAACCGCAACACTCTCTATTGTACATCATTTTAAAAGTTGACATTCTAATCTCAGTTACTTGCAATTGTTTATAAATGGTCATGTGTTGAAATGCCACATTTTTTAAAAAATCTAGTCATTGAAATTTTTGAGTGTGATGAAATTATTCCAAACTTGATTTCGATGCTTTTATAATTCAAAAATAGATAAGATGTAGAATTTTAGGTTTGTAATACTAGTTTTCTATAAGAAATATTGAGAAGTCACTACTGAGAATTTTGAAGCTATTAAAAAGAGTAAGATATGAAAGGTTCCAGCTTCTTATCTGCATGTTTCACGTTAGCTGTCACAAGAAATTGTTGAAAATATTTATTAGTTAAGTTTTTACAGTGCACTAGCATTTTCACTATAGAGAGTAAGGCWTGCCTATAATCTAAAGAGTAAGACAAATGTGAAGGAGAAAAAAAGACAAAGGTAGAGCAAAATCGTAGCAGTGATCTTTTTGGTTCCATGATTTCTATCTTGTTTTTTCAGTTTTGGGGTGTGGCTTTGTCCTTCTGCTTTATATGGCAGAAAACCAGAAGGGATTGGTTGCAGGAAACACAAAGAGAATGAGAGGTTGTGAAAGACCATTGGAGGCAGGAGGTGCAATGTTGATGAAAGAAGGAAGTGAGAGCAATACGGGAAGCAGTCAGTCAGACAGGGTCAGGAGAGTTAAGAATAGAGAGTTCTGTGCAATGACATCATCAGTGAGTCTACTGAAATGACTTCTGTGACTATGTCTACCAACACCAAACCGTGGTGGAATCCTTACAGAAAAATGTTTATCCTTCCCCTTAGCTCATATAAACRCTGAGTGATGGTGAGGAGGAAGAAGACTGCATGGAAACTATGTCACTGAATGATGAGGTGTGAAATAACGATTTTTGTCCTACAGCAAGGCTAAACTACAGCTGAAAACAGAATGCAGATGAAAAGGACTTATTTGCCAATGTCTCTGCAATTCTACTTCTGCATATTTGATAATTAAAGTAGAAATGTGTGGCTAAGTCAGTCAAGATACGCATTTACCATTCAGGATGCAGTTGCAACATCATCTCTGTTGTGAAATCCCACTGGTCATGATAGTTCAGTTTTAACAGCATGTTCCTCTAACTTCCTCTCTTTAGAGGCAAGAAAGCTAATGCAACTTTCCACGCTACGTACTCTCCTGCATCTGTAAGCAGAGGGTTATATATTCAAATCCCTTCCACAGCTGCATGCCTGCACAGCAGTATGGCAAGGTAGTATTAAATACTTGGAATGAAGCTCTCATTAGTGACTTCTCAAGAAGACTCACTTTGTAAGCTACCAAGCTTAGTCAGTCAATTAACTTCTAAGCCTATGTACTATTGTGCTCATCTTATCTGCATGCAATAGAGTCAGGTTAATATACCTATGAAAAAATGTATCTTTGAAGTACCTGAACGAAGCAAGGCTTAGCAATATTTATGACCATTATACCACCATATATATATTCATCCATGAACAGACTTGTATGTTCCTAAGTGGACCTTCAGTAAGTGTCTCACATTCATGTGGTAATAATTATTGCATGGGTGGGTCTGTTTTATAATGGCATACATAAATATGTAATGCTATTGGTATGAACAGGTAGACAACTGAGGAATGTTACAACATATGTGTAACAACTCATTTCCTCCACAGACCAATGATTACAGTGCATAACTTCTAATGCAGGAAAACTCTCATTCTGAAAGGGAACCATCTCTGAGGTGGAATGGTGAAGGACAATCACATAATCATTCCCTCTTTTAAAGTACTTCAAGGTCCTTTTTTATCAAACTTATTAAAATGAAAAGCACAGGAAAAAATAAATCTAGTCTTTTTACTGAAGCAAATGGGTTTTCCTTGGTGGTCTCCTGTATAGGCATGCTAGCTGGTGAGAACTGATTAACTTGAAACCCAACATAAGATCTTTAAATATGAACAGCTCACTTTTATAAATATCCAACATCAAGAGGCAGAGAAGAGGGAAACTGGAATGAAAAGACAAATTGCACCATGTTAATGCTGGGGTATCCTACCAGTTGAACACTGGATATTACATTTGCCTTCTGATCTTAAACAGACAAACAGATGACAAGATATTTTTAATTTTGAGACTGCCATACTGTAGACAACAAAAAGTGTAAGTGCTTAGGAGGCGAGATCTGTTTAAGAAACTAGAAATATAGTGACACTATCTGTATGTGTACCTGAATCCAAGTCACTTCTTTTAGAAATATTTGATTTTTTTTTTCCCATGCAAAAAAAAAAAGAAGATGCATTGAAATCATTGAATGTACGTGACAGGGAAAAAAAAAAACAAACCCAACAAAAACCAAACCCAATTCCGGAAGGCAGGGGTAGTAATGGTGCCCAGGATCTAACATCAATGGACTCCTCTTAAATTAACATGGCTAACAAAGGAAAGACTTGGAAGACATTTAAAAAACGACCAGTGGCCAAAATGAAAGTACAATAGCCTCAAAAGTGTTTACTCTTCACCTTAGAACCCTCTTATTCTTTATAAAGAGAACCAAAGGAAAACTAATGAGTCAATATGACTCACATAGTTTCAGGAAATGGCTGTATACCCATTGCCAGATTATATCAAGAGGAGAAGGAACGACCTCATTACATCTGCAGACCATCACAGAAAAGACCTGTGTAACCTTCCTGCTGGTTTCTTGCTTCCCACAGCAGAACTGACAAATATATCCAAGAAGCTGGCACTGAGTCATCTCACCTGTTTCAGTGCTGCACATATGAGAGAGAGCCCTGCAAGAAACAGGGTCACGCTGAATCCATATATGTTTCAGATAAGCCATTCTGCTGCCTATTGCTCTCCAGCCGGCATTCCTCTGCACCTGGTTCAGCTTCTCCATTTACTTGTGTACAGCTTTCTCCTGACCTCAAGTCAGATTGACCTGATGTACCTTCCTGTTCTAAACGCAAGTCCACCATGCAGTACAAGTGTTTACAAGTATATGCAGAAAAGGGTCCTCCTTAGAGTGGCCACACTTTTCTCTCCTTCTGTGCTTCAATATAGCCCTATCAGGATCCCCTGGATAGACCCCTGTTCTCTTGAGAGAGGATCACATCCAATCCTAGCTAAGCAGCTTCTGAAATACCAAGACCTGCAAGCAGTTGGCAGTGCCAACACTGGAGGAAGGGTATTTATGGGACATGGACTGGGGCCACTACAAAGCAAAGGGTCACTGGCAGGACTGCAATAAGGGAAAGGGCAACACCAGCACTTCTGTTAATGCTATTGACATGATCACCCATACTACGTGTAACAAATTCGGTGTTTACAGCAAAGGCCATCAGTAAACCCCAGCAGAGGTTCTATAAAGTTTGAAGTTGGCTTCACAAAGTATCCAAACAAATTCAGCCCCTAATGAGGTGGTTCCTGTCAATGTGTGGCCCAGAAGTAGAGATCCAGATGCTACAGATACTCCGGGAAATCCGGTGAAGACCCAGCCTGAAACTGGTACACAGAGCTTATCTATAACCTGCTGTGTTATTACATGACTTTACAGAGAGCGCTAAGCTACCTCATTCCTCATAGCGTTTGAGTGCTGTCACACTGTGAACAGTTAGTCTCTCTCTGCATCCTCAGGTTCTGTCTACACATCTTAGTGCATGAAATGCTGCATGCACCAGAGTTACATTTTCAACAGGCTCATTTCCCAGAGATATATCCTGCAGCCTTTGACTGTGTGGAAACAGGAAAAATACAGGAAAAAAACAACAGGAAAAATAAATTTGCTTATAGTCCTTTTATTTACCTTACACATTTTAGAATGCAWACTGACTGAAGTAGACCTCCTTGAATGCATTATAAGGCACTCACTGCAATTATTTATATTTTACTTATATCTATGTACATCTTTGCTCTGTGTGTGTGTGTGTTAAACTTTGGCAAATGCTTCACAAGACAAATGCTACCTTTTCTAGGTTGCCCACAGTGTGTTCTTGCTAATTCAGCTTAGAGACTTTGACCTTGCAAACAGCATAATGCATATTTCCAAAAAGACCAGTGACTTTTGAATGAAGCCATTCTGCCATCTRAAACACATCTCAAATAACACCTTCCACCCAGACAGCCTGCAGGTCTGAGCATGCAATTACAATCATGGCTGCAGATTCCTCAGATGCTCTCCAAGGGAATACCAACTCTGTATAGGCTTGAAGGTCCCATAGAAATGAGCTGCAGGTGAAAAAAATGTCCTTTTCAAGTGCACTTCAAACTGGGAATAGGAATCATCAAAAAGTGATAAAGAAAAGCAAATTTCATCCTTGCTGGCGCTCGGCCTAGTATTTGGACAATAAAGATTTGTGTGGTTTTTTCTTCTGTATTTCCACCTGCATACTGCACTCCTAATAGATAGAGGCTGTCATCTGCTGAGTACCTGATAAAGCTCCAAAGAAGAGAGAGGGATGAAGGACAAACTTGCTGAGCTCATATCTGCATCTCAGCAGAATGSCCAGAAAGCTGACAAGTGAAGACGACAGGTATTTCACTGCCTTCCAATTGCAATTCATTCAGTACATATCTATCCTAACATTTAGAAAAGTTTTTCTAAAACTGTTAAACATTCTTAATATGAAACTACCTTCTTCTCTTTCCACCTTGTTACTTCTCATCCTATTCCAGTGGACATGAAATAAAATAATTATTCTGCTCCTTTTTGCACCAACTTTTTCAATTTGAATTGTAACCACATTTCCCCTCATTCTTCACTAGATTAAACATGTCCAGTTATTCCACTTAACCCTCGGTTAAGTTTTCTAGATTTCTTACCATTTTTGTTACTCATGTTTGGATTTTCTCCAGCTGACATGTATATTTGCTTGGAGCGTAGTGCCCATATCTGGACATACTATTTTATAGCTAAGCTTTTAGCCAGCTTTTCACTTGTTGTGAAGTGAAAGGAAATTCTGTCATTGTTCCCTATTCGCTTTAAATGATCATTATTATGTTGAATAAATAATATTTTTATTATGTAAAATTCTTCTTAGGAGTTTTATTGGGAGTTCACTGATGTACAGTTTCCCCCGACTACATCAATTTATATAGTGTTTTAAAATCGTTTCTTCAGTTTCCTTAGTATAAGTACATTCTTTTCCTATTGCTCAAAATTCATCTCTGATCAAGAACAGTAACCACCTAGCTGAACAGGCAGAAGTTGTGCATATCCATACTCACAGGTGTGGTTGGTTAACCTTGGCTGGACACCAAGTGCCCACCAAAGCCGCTCCATCACTCCCCCTCCTCAGCTGGACAGCAGGGAGAAAATATGACGAAAGGCTCATGGGTCGAGTCAAGGACGGGGAGAGATCACTCACCAGTTACCAACACAGGCAAACCAGGCTCGACTTGGGGAAATTAATTTAATTTATTGCCAATCAAAAGTCAGAGTAGGATAATGAGAAATAAAAACAAATCTTAAAACACCTTCCCCCCACCCCTCCCTTCTTCCTGGGCCCAACTTCACTCCCAGCTTCTCTACCTCCTCCCCCTCAGCAACGCAGGGGGACGGGGAGTGGGGGTTGCGGTCAGTTCATCACACGTTGTCTCTGCAGCTCCTTCCTCCTAACATTCTTCCCCTGCTCCAGCGTTGGGTCTCTTCCATGGGGTGCAGTCCTTCAGGAATGGACTGCTCCAGCGTGGGACCCCCACGGGGTCACAAGTCCTGCCAGAAGACCTGCTCCAGTGTGTGCTCCTCTCCATGGGTCCACAGGTCCTGCCAGGAGCCTGCTCCAGTGTGGGCCCTCCACAGGGTCACAGCCTCCTTTGGGCACATCCACCTACTCTGGCGTGGCATCCTCCATGGGCTGCAGGTGGCTATCTGCTTCACCGTGGACCTCTGTGGCCTGCAGGGGGACAGCCTGCCTCACCATGGTCTTCTCCAGGGACTGCAGGGGAATCTCTGCTCTGGTGCCTGGAGCACCTCCTCCCCCTCCTTCATCGACCTTGGTGCCTGCAGAGCTGTTTCTCTCACATATTCTCACTCCTCTCTTCTGACTGCTGTTGTGCAGCAGGTTTTTTCCCCTTCTTAAATATGATATCACCACCGTCGCTGATGGGCTCAGCTTTGGCCAGCGGCGGGTCCATCTTGGAGCCAGCTGGCATTGGCTCTATTGGACATGGGGGAAGCTTCTGGCATCTTCTCACAGAAACCACCCCTGTAGCCCCCCCGCTACCAAAACCTTGCCACATAAACCCAATACAACAGGCTATTCAATAGATCCAGAAAGTCTCTCCACCTTTATCTCCTAGTCACGGGCCGGTATCTCTGCCATCGTTACTGAGCAAAACACAGTAACAACCTGTCACCCAAAGCAGATACTGCTCAGAAATTACCACCTGATCATAAGGCCCTCCACCTGCCCAACAGGTTTGTAAACATACTGTACTGTCGCTCAGCAGATGATCAGTTTGTAGCCAAGCAACTCCTTTACTTTCCATAAGATCCATAAAATCTGACACTTTCGTCCATAGGAAGCGGWTAGTATGCTGAAATCTAAGTTGCCATATATATTGTGTCTCTGTATTTGTACACTAAAGAAAAACAACTATTAGTACTGCAAACTCCCAGTTTCTGACAACAGGAAAGAGTTTAAGCCTTTTGATTCTTGGTTTCAATTCAGTCAGCTAAAACCAGGCAATGCTCGTAACTACACTAGTGGTTAGTGGGAGGCAGTCATCTAACCATTAGAAACTACAGTCCCTAASTTGTTTCGCACAGGGTAAGAAACAACTCCCTGATAATAATTACTTCTGGTCACAGTTCCAAAGTCACTCAGTGTCCAGCATCCTGAAAACTTGATGATCTGGCCATTTATTTAGGTACTTTGCACAGCTTCAGCTATTTTGAAAATCTGCCTTTGACAACTAAGTGCTATTTAAACTTACTATGGATAAGTTTAAAATTGGGCTATTTTGTGATCTTAAATGTTAAAAAAAAAAACCAGGATCTGGAACACTGGCTGGCAGATTTACAGATTAAAGAATTTATTTTATTCATTTTTCTGATGGAAATGGTGTTATGATGAGACTCTCCTAAATATGGATAATTCTGAAGAAGATAAAATTATATCCATTCTTGAACATCCAGGGTTCAAACCTCCTGCCTTTTGTTTCCCCAAAATTGTTTTTTCTGTGCTGTCAGCAGAGACCTGAAGGGGAGAAATTTGTGTTATTGCAGCTGAATGCTGGGGGGCATATTTGTTCCTGAACTGTTAACAGTATCTGGAGGCAGTCAGGAGACTAACCAACGGAGATTACCTATCAGGACGAGGAAGAAATTGTTAAAAGGAAAACCTACACAATTTCCTAGCATGCTCAGGTCCTCAGCTGGCAATGCCAAATCCGAACAGCTCATGTTCACACAGCACTAGAGCATGACAAGTAAACATCATGCTACAATTTCAAGATGTCCTTGGCTGAGATACCCTGCTAATGCAAATTCAGTGGCTAACTAACAGCACGGGAGAAATGGTGCTTAGCAGTTGAAATCTATTGCAAAGCTGTATGGATCTATTTTAAAGCCTGCGCTAAAGTAATTACGTAGAATTCAGAACTTACAGTAAAAAAGACAGATGGAAGCCCTTTCCGTCACAGAATGCAATGAAATCTGTTCCCCATCCAGCACAAGCACAACCCACAGAGGATGAGGCTGGGCTAAGAGAAAGACGCAGCTGAAAGGAATTCACTGATCTGATGCCTCTCCTTGACAGGGCTGATGAACAAGAAGCCTAACTGGGTGAAGCCGAAAGAGCTGAGATGGATAATTTTCTCCAAGGACCCCAGCTGAAACCTTTTGTTTGCCGTACAGAGCTCATTTCAGCCTCTGCATAGTTCATTTGACCCTCTTCAAACCCCTCTCTGTGTGACTTCTCTCCAGTCTAAAGCAAACAGTCCTATCCCCTCAGATGAGAGAGGTAAAATCTGCAGCCTAAATAGAGGCTGACCTTTGGATGTGACTTATGTTTCCCAGGGACATTGTGTGCATTTGATAACTGGCATTTTCTAACAAAGACACATTTTCAATGCTGCTGCGAGGGAAATATACTGAATATGTCAAACAAGAACCTGCATCGTTATTTTCATCTGGACCTTTCTCTCTCTGTGACTGACATATAAAAGAGTGAAGTTAGGTCAGACTTCATCTCTTYCCAGTGTTCCCAACTTTACTTCCTTTGCTCCTGTAGACTGAAGCACAACAGCTACAAAACTGTTGATTTTTGTGGGGAAAACAAGGAGTTCCATCTCTCCATTCTCTGTTCAGTCTCATACTCTTCATGTGCTACATGTGCATATGCGCACATGCACACATACACTCCCCATCATGGCAATGTAGGCCCTCCGTAGTTACAGGATGGCCTTCCATCTTCTCTCACCGTTGAAAAATGCAAGTTTCAAAATTTATCCAGCAATATTTTGTAGTTTTGTTGGCAAGAGGAAGGGCAGATAAGATTTTGGTTCCTTGCAGTGTAAAGGATTGTTTAAAAACATATTTCCCTCTGATTAGTAATTATTTCCGATAACCAGTGTTCACAGTTCCAGGGTAGCTAAATTTGCTGGCACTGCAGGGCTGAATACATAGTAGAAAGGGTAGAATTTTTCCTAAATGGCCCCAGGAGAGCTTAAAGAGCTGGGAGGGTAAAGCATAAGATCACCATAATTAAGTGGTATTATATTTATTCCCAGCTCAACTAAGAGAAATTACTGGCAGGGAAATGTATACATTTTGAATTTGTGAACTTACCATTTTATGCACAGTCAGAATCACAGCTTCCCTAATTTGTATTTTCCTACAATTGTACTGATGAAAAGACAATTTGAGAAACAGGAAAATTTGATTGTAAAAAGCTGCAATAACTGACATAGTAGAATCATATGTAGGAGTAGTTCTTGGAAAAAATTACTTTGAGATTGGCTGCACAGAGGTCAATTTTTCTGTGATGTTTTAAAGTAGTAACCAGCTTTACATCAGCCCAATGTCAGCTATCTATAAAGTCCTCAGCAGTCTATTTAAGTTCCCCATGCATGGCTTGTAGCATGAAGTGGATGTTGGGGCTTTTTGGAAGTGAAATGGCAAACCAGATTATGTTGTTGGGGCTCTACGGATCTGAACAAATCTTAAACTTTTTTTAACCTCATGGTTAGGCCCCACGTCCTTTTCCACATGAATCATGGCTGATACTGTTGGAAGATGCTTCTGACTAGTGTCTGGACAGAACCTCCCAACACACAGAGGTTGTAACTCTCTATGAATCAGAGATAACTATCTGTCATACAGCAAAGGCGTGCAAGGCAACAGAAAGAGCTGGACAGTGGAAAAAGTTATTTGGGTCACCACCCAGTTTTATTTATTTTTAATCAGAATTTGCACATCACCTAAACTTCATGGTGTTCTCTAGTTTCTGCACCTCTAGACAACTTAGCAAACAGTAATCAGAAACGAAGTAGCTTATTTCTCAAAAATGATAGCTCCAGATCTTTCCTAGCCGACGTCATTCTTTGCTACTGGATTTCCCTTCTTTTTTCAGGACACAGTGTTTCACCAGTACTTTTAGCACTGATGAATGCTTGCGAGTGTAAGCGCTTACAATGTGGAGTGCATTGCATTCAAGTTTGCGGGACATTCTGTACATGCTCTGTTGACCTACATATGCCTTCTGGCTCTTGCACAAGGACACAAGGCAGCTCTGTTTCCTGCCATGAGTCATCATTCAAGAATGATATTTAAATAGGAGAAAAAGGAAGAAAAAAACCCCAAACAGATTCCAGGGAAAAGCAAGTAGCAGCCTGTGGTTTTTACAGACAGAATTACAGTTTTTTTCCTTTTTAGTAACCATCTTGCTAGAAAATCCCAGGAAAGTCAGAGCCTTGTAGTTTTTATTATGCTACAACTAGCCTGAGTGGGAAGACTGTATTAGAGCATAATGTTGACTTTGTCTAGCTGTAGTGAAGTAGATATTGTCCATGTGTTTGTCTCCACTAGAGTTTCACAGTGAGAAATTTTATGAATACACACATGCACAACCCCTTTTTACCAATGAAGATACAGTCTTAGGTTAAAGAATAATTTCAGAACCTGGATCAGTTGTGTGAAGAGTGCGGACATTAACCTTTACAAATATCAGGTGCCTCAAATTAAATGGCCATTAGTTAACTTGAGGTAAAGTCAAGTGAAGACAGGCTCCATTGGGAGGATGGGAAGTGCTAAAAGAGACTTTTTCTGGGTGAGTTAGTCTACATCTTGTACCTTCTTCCCCTGAAGCAACTAACAGTGATTACTATAGGAGACACCATACTAGATTAAACCACTCCATTCTACCAAAGTAATGCTTTCCTTGCTGCAGAGTGCCCAGAGAAACATCGTGCTAGACCCCAACTTTTCCTGATGCTTTCTGTTTTGTTTCTGTCAAAGTGTTTTTCTGCCTTATAGGCAAGATCATTTTCTCTCTGGGGACTATGGGTTGGCAAATGAAATTACATACTTTTTTCAATGTTGTCAAAATTTGGGGGATTTTTGTTGGTTTTTTTTACTATCATTTTTGACAGGAACAGAAAAAAAAAACCCAGAGGGAAATATATGGTAATTAAGATGTGGGGGAAGGGAGGAAAGAAGGTGAAGGACAGCACAGGGAGGAAATGGGACTCAGCTGGCTAAGAAAAACAAATAGAACATGGAGGATGAACAGCAAGAGGTAAAAGGAGCAGTGAAGGGACTTT
The DNA here is from genome assembly GCA_035582835.1 of Phoebastria nigripes. Taxonomy (NCBI): domain Eukaryota; kingdom Metazoa; phylum Chordata; class Aves; order Procellariiformes; family Diomedeidae; genus Phoebastria; species Phoebastria nigripes. The sequence goes on from JAYKAV010002777.1 coordinate 3,390,327, forward strand.
CTCGTGCTCTTCCTATGAAAAGGCAGGAAAAGCATTTCACAGGTGTTAAAAAAAACTAAACTAAAAGGATCAATAAAACAGAATCTGTCACCCAGATTTTTCCAACTGTTCTCAGGCTAGGAGTGACTGAAACTGATTCATTTGCTTGGTGGCTCTTGGCAGCCTGTACAAAATCAGTCCTTGTGTTGGGAATCTCTGCTAGAAGGCCTATTACAGCAAGAGCACGGAAACTAAACTGCTTTTTGCGTTAGTAGTGGTCTCGTGGGCTCAGAGAAGAACGACAAGGGGAAGGAAGAAGTAGAGTGGGTATAAAAGTTCAGATACTCCTACCCACACCTCACCTCTTCAGAGGATAGACAAAGACTTTAACTGCCAGTGATCTATCCAAGGCAGAAGGTTCTCTTTAAAAAACACCTGCAGGAAAACGTACCTTATTCTAATGTTATTAACACTCGAGGGGGAGGACAACACCAGCTGTACCATCACACCACACGCTGGCTTTGGGGCTCAAGTCAGCTTAACAGGGCCGCAAAGGTCAGCTGCTTGCTCCTACCCCTGCTGCCTGCCACCCCTTTCACTGTGCTGATAAACCCTTTATGGAGACGTACTTTACACCAGATCACAGAAATTATCAGTTTGAAATGTAACTTTACAGGGGGGAAAATAGGTTGTTTTTTTTTTCCCCCACCTAATGACCTAATGACCTAATTAACAGCGCAGCTTCACACACCATTGTACTGATTCACTGAGGAGGGATAAATTGTGTTAGCGAGGGAGAAGCATCAGGAGGAATAAACATCTTGAGGGTCAGGACCTAATGCTGAGAAAACACTATTTGGAAGGACTGCTTTGGGTCATCTGCTGAAGGGCTGGCTGTTTGTGGGAGCACTGGGACAAGCTGTCAGATGAAGTTTTGAGGAGCTCTGCGCCTGGCCCACCACACCAGCCCTGCACGTGGGTCTGGTCACCAGCAACAATATTATTTTCCTAACAACTGTTTCCATGGCACTGTCATGCAGGCAAATATTAGTCATCCTGGCTGGAAAAGGTGGTATCAAAGGTTCACACTCCAGCGCCAGTCACCTCTTGTAGGGGAGGGCAGCAGCTAGTCTCAGAAGGCATCTAGGCAGGACTGTTTGATGAAGGTGGAGCCTCTTTCAAGAGCTTGTAAGCACAAGGTCCATGTTCAGCTGAACTGGCTGCTGGTACCAGGGAATGAAGTTCTATGCATTCAACCCATTCCTTCATTGGTAGCTGTAACAGTAATGTGGTTTCATTTAAAATATGAGATGGCAAGAGTTTAAGCCACAGGGAGTGGTTAGAGGCATTTCTATTGATAAGGAACGACTCCCCCCATCCTTTGGCATTGAAACCTGAAATCAGAAACAAAATTTAATGACTTCTGCCATGCACTTTTAGAGGGACAGGCCACAAGCAGCACTGTACAGAGGCATTCCTGCAGAGCAGAGATAGGAGGCTTCCAGAGCAGCTCTGGAGCATGGTAATGCATGGGAGCTGCTATACTTGTTTAACAGGTTTAGCAGGCCCAGACACAACACCCCTGGAGTTGTCAGCATTTCTGGCACAGTAGCCATCCCCTCCTGGCAACTGTTAACTGACAATGTCTTATTCCCCACCTGGAAAAAAGACGAAGCACACGAGAGTTAGAAGGCTCCCCTGTATGCCTTCCCATACAACAATCTGTGCATGGGATTGTCCCTCCCCACGTGCTGGGGAGAGTCTTTCCTTCTAACAATAAAGAGCAAAAAAGATAAAGGCAATGGGAAACCTGTACATACAAGCCCAAATTTGTGTCCTCTCTAAAACTGTTTTGATCTGCTGAGGCTGGGAGGCGGCACTAAGACTGAATATTCTCAAGTACATCAAGCCAAAGCCATCTGTGACTCAATGTTTCTGGACCCAGGCCTCCTTGACATGTGTGAACTGTGCTCCAGGATCTCTGGCTATTTGATGCCTAGAAGATCACTCCTCCATGGTTAACTGCACCCTCAGACCTCTTTCAGTCACAAAACAGATGGGTCTGGCTTTAAGCTGGGTCCAGAGGCAGGGGAAAAAAGAAAGATGGCTTGCAGACCTCCTCTCGGACACCTCGCCCACCTAATGCCCTAACTGAGCTGAGGGACAGTCTGCTCCAGTTTCTTATCCAAAAGCCTTGCTTAGATTCAGCTTTATAGCTTCTAAGTGGAATGAATAAACAACCACTCTTTGACTGTCAAATTTTGTCACTTACACTCTAAGTAAATACTTTATTAAGACTTGTTTACACATGAAGCTTTTCCTGATTAACTCCATGTGTGGATACTTTTGTTCTGAATAAGGAATATCCATGTGCAGTTATTTCAGAGCCGCCATTGCACTTTTAAATTCATTGCCTCCCCCAACTCACATTAACTTAGAAGTGCTGTTAAAACAAACTTATTCTTGAGAGCTTGTCTACCTGCCAATATAAGATAGAAAATTGAAGACAGAATGAGAGCTCTTCATATTACTTAAGAAGGGGTGAGAATAGCTGTTGTGCTCTTAAATTCACACCCCAGCTTGTTTCACAATATTTCATTTATACAGACAGCCCTTGACCTTTTTTTTTTTTGGCTGTGTCACCCTAAAGTGCCTAGCTTTGGTAGGGAGAACTCTCTCCATTCCACACTTCCCGTGATGACATGATATAAAGAACATTTATTGGACAAATATGAATATTTCAGGGGAAAAAACATACTTGAATGGTTATTTGAATAAAAATTCCTGTACAGGAGCCAGTGCCATCGGGCTTAATTACTTCATCTATTTATGAATGTTTAATGTTTAGTTTGTTATATTGCCATCATGTCAGTATGTCCAGCCATTTTTCTATGTAATTTCCCTTGCCCCATCACACCTAATTCCATGGAAGGTCCTCCTGCAGTTAAAGTAAAACCTATCTGGGAATCAAAATATATTCCAAGCACAGTGTGCACACATTGACACAGATGCTGTAATTATGGTTGATGATTAGTGGTGAGTGAATATTTATCACCAAAAAAAGATGGAGGAGAAGAAAAGCAAAAATACTCTTGGCTTTTAGAAAACTTTTGTAAAATTGGGGGATTTTTAATTTAAGATTTTTACACTGGTCTTCCTAATTTCTTAAAGTTTTACTGACAAAGCTAAAGAAAATTCAGCCCTCCCAGTCTCCATGACCAACGGAATCACAGAGACAAGAAGTCTAAGAGTGGATGCAACTATAGTGCAAGGGGCACTGCTGCCAATTTGTTTTTGTCAGAGGATGGGCAAAAGAGACTCAACTACTGACGCATGTCTACTTGTAAAGTCTGCTGGTACAAACATGTAACTATCTTAATAAACATTTCTTAGTAGAGGCAAGACCTGCTGTTAAATGTCCTATGCCCAAGGGCAACAGCGTAATCTTGATGTCCTTTTATAAACTTTGCTTTTATTGATCCAGGTCTTCTTTGCCTACCAGATGTGAGCAGATTGCCTAAATCACATGAGAACAACAGTCTGGATTTGGCTCCAGGACTCGATCACATGAAAACACAGGGACAGGTCAGTTGCCATGACCTACTTAGCTTTCTGGGAGGAGATGCAGCCTCTTGATCATGATAAAGCCCTTGTGTAGGTGGGCACATGTGATGGTTTTTATGAGATTTGCTGTACCTATGAGGAATAGGAAGCTCATTTCTTCTGTAGAAATATGTCTAGTTCTGTAGGGAGTGGGGCATGGGGGGCAGTTAATGGTTGCGCCTCTGCTTTTCTTTAGAGCAAATAATGTGTTCCTCCTGGCAGCTTACAGTCTGCTGGCGACCAGCTCAGCTCTGAAATATGAGCTATGGTAGATGGGGGGAGGGAAGGTCAGCCTGGAAGGGTGTGGGAGAGGATTTCATTCCAGACACAGGCTTTTGGTTAGAGCACTATTGTTCAAATGTGAGTTATTTCAATGATCAATGAGAAAAATCCTCTCTCCTCCCCCCCGCTCCCTTGTTTTAGCAATTCTAATGTACGCATAAAGGAAGATAAACACTTTTTGTTATATTTCACTGGTTACATAGTCCTGATTGCATTGAGCATTTCACGGTAAGACTTCAAAGTTCTTCTGCCTTTTCATTTTACATATGGATGTACAGTTTGCTTGAAAATATGTGTCCTGCTCAAATTACATTAAGAAAACATTGGAACTATGATACACACCCATCAGCTAGACATAAATTAGCGCTATTTCAAATTCTGCTGCAGCGTCTCATCAGTTTTCAGCATTTTTTCTCTCATCCTAGGAAGCAGGTTTTTACACACCTCTGCTGACATTTGAAGGGTTTAGTCTCTATGCTGTCAAACACTGAACACTTTGTGAAACCCCAGCGTTAAAGAAAAAGAACTCACAATGAGAGAAAAACAAGAAATAACTTGTTTTAACAAATGAATTGCTGCGGTAAGAGGCACTGTTAAAAAATACGCATGTTAAATCCATGACATTTAAGCACATATATTCCTTATTTCTAGCCATGGAATACACAATACAAATATGGGGCAATGTGTGATCCAGAACTGGTAGGATATCTTACATAATTACCCAAGTTACTGCTCAAACTGGGGGAACTGTGAATTACTTTTAGTAGGTTAAAAATGACAGTGGAAGCAGGAGGCTCTTTGATCAATTCTACTTCTTCAGAAAGACTGTACACAATAATATTGCCTGAAATCAGCAGGAACCTAGTAAGAGGAGACACTTACTTAGAAAACTGCCAGCAAAATGTATTTCTCCCATACAGGTCTGATATTTGCCTGTTTTGTTTGCCAATACATGCATATGTTTGGTGAAGGAGACCATTCTCTGGCACTATGAAGGAGCACAAACTTTTCTCATCTTAGTTGAAACAAGGTAGTTGTTGCTTAATTGAAAGGAGATAGTCTTCCAACCTAATGGAAAATTAATGCTGAAAGTTTCTTAGTCCAGTTCAGGAAAAGAACWGGAAAAGAAGTATTACAGAGCACATTCATTAAAACACCCACCACCACCACCCATGGGTAAACTACAAAAATCAGAAAACTGCCTTTATAAAAACTGTAATTCAGACAAATGCTATTGTCCAATCAATGAATGTCATTTAAAACATTCCTCCAGGAATATCACATTAATAACCTTATGCCTGCTCTGAGGCAAAGCCCAATAACTTCTAAAGACTAGATGAATCACAATTACTCGGTCATCTCGTAGCTCAAAGAACTGTAAACATGGACGTTTATAAGCYATAGTCCGCACTGCTGTACCAAGGTACATCATTTTTTGTGCTGCATATGAACTCTAAGCTACAATATACCAAACAAGATTTTATATCATTTAGAAGATAAATCTGGGAGAAAAAAATAGACCTTTTACTGAGGTCCACGGAGATATTTTGACCRCCGAAGGATTTCTGGAAGGAAGGATGCAGATCTACTTGTTCATTAATTCCTACTTTTTTGCGTGTTTGTTTGTTTTACTCTTCATTTGCTCTCCACGTTTTATTCCTTTCCTCTGGCAACCTCCCTTCATCACTTTATGCCTGTCTTCAACCTGCAATGCTTTCCCCTTTCCTCCTACACCTTGTGTAACTTTTCCAACCCATTCTCTCTTCCCATTCTCTTCACCATACTTGCTTCTCTTCTGGTGCTCTCTCACGAGACCTGTCCTTGACTCTTCTAATTTGACGTTTACACTCTCGAAGAAGAGAGACTGGTGATAGTTTCACTTTCCTGTTCTCTTCCTCCTTCCCTCTTCTCGTCAAGTTCTGAGTCACCAAAATAATTAAGACTGTAAAAAACTTGCATTCATGACCGTGCTGCCATTTAAAACTATGGAGATGCGTAATACCTTGCTAATGTAAACTCTTCATCGGGAAATCTACAGAGAGGGAGTTCTTGATTCTTCTCTGATCTTCTTCAAGCAGTTTTTCAGAGATGCTCAGGGCTGGATGTGGCCATGGTATGAATGAATTAGGTCCTTGTGCAGCAGCTCAGGTCCCCACCTCTCAGGTAACTGAGACCACCAGCCAGTACCAGCTGCAGGCTAGACGGTTAAAGAGGAGACTACTGATCCCCTAAGCCTCTCCAATAACTCTATCCTGTTGTCAATAACCACAAGTCAGAAAACATTAATGGGAGTTTTAGAGCATGGGACCTCTGGAGAAAAAACCCAAACCCTTACCTTTAAAATTTATTTCTTGTGAGTCTCCATTATTCATTAGTTATGATTACTTGTATTATAGCAGACACTTGCTAGTGTGTCATAAATGAGTGTTCAAAATAATTGTTCTAATTATAACAACTTTTTATACATGRGACTTTTTGAATGCTTTCCACATTAAGCCTTGAGATTTTTCCATGTTTAATATCTCAGCTGGAAAGTATTTTGAAATGCTCTAAGCAAAATTAATTCATCTGGGTTTTTTTGTTTTTCTGTTTGACTTACCAGGAGGGGAGAAGAAAGTATTTTATTCTCTAAATATATTATTTGCCAAGGTTCTCATTGCTGTGGTCAAGAACCCACAGTGGAGAGCAATCTCTCTTGCTGTCAAAGATTTAGAGAATTTTAGAGCAACAGTAAACTTGCTCTGAAGCCAGACTACTTCTGGTCTCCCTTATCCTGAAGGACATTACACTCCCTTTTCCAGTGAGAGGTAATTAGAATTCCCTAAAGCAAGTGAGTAAGTGAAAATCTTTCTACCCTATCTGTTAAAGAAAGCTCAACTAGAATCAAAGAATTACACGTAAAGTTTTAACATAGGTTTTTATCTATAAAATGCAATAGAAAATGAAGAAAACAGAATAACACAGATAAGCAATTACTCATCCTAGAAATATATCCTATTGTCTGTATTTTAATCCTCAACACTAACAAGACACAGAGCATTTCCTAAATGCTACAACACAAAAACTTTGGTTTATTTTGTATGCATAACAAAAATGAGGAAACCTTGTTGAATGCTTAAGAAGATGGAGGAAGCAAAGAAAATGTCAAACAAGTGGTGACCAGCCATGATCAATATGTCCCCAAAGAAAGAAGGACAATGTACTGTTCAGATGTCATAAAGAAAAGAACCATCAAAGAGACCACATTTCTTTGTATCACCAGTAAGTTAAAAGCTGAGACCAAACACCAAAAGCATGAATCAGGCTTGTTTACAATTAAAACCAACAAAAGCTATTAGCCAAGGCCCAACTTAATAACAAATCTAGAGACTTCTCAGAGGTGTAAACTGTTAAAAAACGTGAGCAATACTCAGACTACAGTGGTGACCTACCACACAACGTCTATCTCCAGCAAGAAATGCAGAGGTTCTGTGGATGCTTCCTTTATTGTATAATCTTGATTCATTCCTACAACACTGTACGCTGCATGTAGCAAAGTAGCAAAGGTCTTGTGAATGACCATACTTCCTTACTGGAAGCATGGGATAAAGTGGAGTTGTGCAGGCAACCTTCATTATGTTATTTCTGAAACCAATACTTGATTTTGCAGCCTTAACAATGGTTTAAACAAGGATTTTTATCAGTAATTTTCAACAGAAAATGAACAAAAATTGACCTATTTTCTTATTCTTCCCTAGCAACTCAATCACATGATGTCAGCTTGACACTTCGGTCCTAGGCAAGACCAAATTACAGACTTTTGTGACTTGTGCTAGCAGAGAAATAACTCAGGTAGCATGTTTTCATCCGCTATGCAGAATGCCATGCCCTTGCGAGTGGATTTCACTACGATTTGCTTATGTCTGAGGACTGGGGAGATTCAGAAGTCATGAATTTTATTCCAGAACTAAAAAATAAATCTAGTAGCTCCTCTTAAGTTCCTCTGCCTGTTTCCCTTGAAACTGACCCTTTCTGCTTCAGTCTTTCCATGTTGACTCCCAAATCCTTGCTCTCTCTTACCTCTATTTCTAGCCCATACTTTCTTGCCCAGCTCATGCAAATTTCTACCATTTTCCTCCCAGGACAGTTCCAGTCTCCTCCAAGAGCCAAGACAGATGATTTAATACCCCTTTTACTTTCATAGCATATATTATCCCTCTGCAAGGCTAGGCCCAACAGCTCAACAACCCCCCGACTCCACTTCTTCCTCAATTCTCCACCTAATTTTCTTGACCAGCCAGTCTACTGTACTTCCATATTAAATCACAGTCTCTCTTTCTGTTTTCTCTATTTCCTTCTGCTCTCCTAGTTGTATCCCTGGGATATCCATGCCTCACATGACTTTCTACCTCCCATATCTAGTTCCTGCCCTTTTTCCATTCAAATTAGGTTCTTTACGCTGCTTGGGCATCAATGGGGTAGAGAGTAATTCAGACAGGCATTTTGGTTTTAGTCCTGTTGTTTGGCCATAGTCCAGCCCACAAACACGTCAGAGCTACAACCGAAGACCATGCTCAGTCCTCAGCTGTAGTATGCCTGATGTGGATGCAAGAAACGTGACAGTGGTTAATATATTGGTGTGCTGAGACCACTATTTATCTCACTGATCAGTAGCAGTTCATTAACTCCCTACTCCTTAACTCCTTTACCAGCCTGTCTATATCCATCTGCTGTCCTGCTCCGTGCATCCTGATCAGCACATTTCTGAGGCAAGGACTGCCTCGGAGTTGTGTCTGTACAGAGCGTAGCACAGTGGGATCTTGGTTCAGAGTGAGAGCTAGATGGGATTATGATGTTCATGATGCTAAAAAGATGAGGATGCCTGCTGAAAGCATGAACATCCCATGTTTTTTGAAAGGGCTTTAACTTGCCAAATGTGTGCAGAGCTTCACAGGAACAGCAAAAAGCACATCCCCAGCATAAAGGCCATTTCTCTCCAAAATGTCAAGTTACTCTGGAGCTTCCTAACGTAAAGACGTCTGAATTTCTTAACAGAGGAAAATAGTCTCTTCTTTTTCCTATTTCTTGTAAATATAGGAATGTTTTTGACTGCAATTTTGCAAATAAATTAAAATGTAATCAAATGAAATACAAACACCAGACATATGGCCAGAAAGTTTTAGCCTGAATGGTTAATATTTTGTGAAAGTTTTTGCAGTTGGAAATGGGTTTACCATAAGAAGTGCAGTCAACTTTAATAATAGGTGGTGCTCTTAAGTCCTTCCTATAAGATAGAATCACCCATACAAATAAAACTCTTATTTTCTAGAAAAAAATAAGATTTTGTTATTCATTGCTTCCCATATTATAAGTATAGATTTGTTGGCAGACACATCCAGTTCTAATCTTCAGGTCTCAGTTTAGTGGATTCCTTAAAAAGACATTTTCAACTTCCATTCTTTCATCCCTGCTATTAGTCCTGAAGAATTTTTTTGAGAGTAAGATGATCTTAAATCCACAGCCTTCCACACACACTCCTGAACTAATCCTCTCTCTCAACACAATGCAGTATTACACCCAACATCCACATCTAATAGGTGTTTTTGTCTTGGGGAGGGCACTGGGGGAGAAGCTGCCTGCATATGCACAGCTGTGTGGAGAAGAATGACGATGAATTAACTTTTAAAGTCAAAATTTGCATTAGCTGAAACCATGGCAAGGTATGTACCTCTACAACGTTTGGTGGCATTACTTCTTCATTTCTTCCTTTTGGTATTTGTGTAGAGGTATCCTCAGGTATACAGCGTAGGTATCAAACTTCACTGCCTTAACTCCATTTTATCTATGGCTTCCTCAAAATCTTAGTTCCATCACTGTTACGCAAAGCTTAACTACGCACTTTCGTTTGTACCTTGCTGTTGCATATTTTGAGCTTATTTTCTACCAATAAGGTGCATTTTGAGGCATAAGACCAGAAGATGTTTCTACCCTGAAGTACAAGAGAAATACAGCCCCTATAATAAGATGTTTAAGGAAAGGCAACTCATATTAGGTAGGTTAGCCTTAGGCGGGTTTGACTGATAATTTGAAAGGGCTTCACACATCCTAACTTCCTGCTATCAACATATATGCTACTTTTGTGTGGCTAAGTATCTCCTGAGTTTTCACATAATCTGTCTTGACAGTCAGCAGAGAAGGAAAATGGGAGACTGAGGGAGGCAGACCTTCTGAGAGGATGGACATAGGCACTTTGCTTTTTTTTTTCCTGCTATAAAAAGGAGAGAATGGATGTGGGGATAGTCATAGAATCATAGAATAGTTTGGACTGGAAGGGACCTTTTAAAGGTCATCTAGTCCAACCCCCCTGCMRTGRGCAGGGMCAYCTTCAACTAGATCAGGTTGCTCAGAGCCCTGTCCAACCTGACCTTGAATGTTTCCAGGGATGGGGCATCTACCACCTCTCTGGGCAACCTGTTCCAGTGTTTCACCACCCTCAGCATAAAAAATTTYTTCCTTATATCTAGTCGAAACCTACCCTCTTTTAGTTTAAGACCATTACCCCTTGTCCCGTTGCAACAGGCCCTGCTAAAAAGTTTGTCCCCATCACCTCTGGTTATCCCAAAGAGGTCTGTCTGCATGGTTAAAATTCAGCCAGGTCTGGGGCAGAATAAAGTATCTCTGTAATTCTGCACACATGTGGAGTATAACACAACACAACAGCTTAGAGTAGGCAAGAGGAATCTCAAGCTGACCAAACCTAATTACACAAATTGGAGTTTGGTCGAGACATTAGGTTCAAACAGCCATTCCAGTGACAAGAAAGAAGATGCTCCGAGATCTTCTGGAAGAACACCTTGTTAGTGCTCCAGTTTTATATTCCATTAAAAACATCAGGCAAATTAAGGACCAACAAATTCCATTTATAGTGTTCAATTATACTAAGCAACTGTTTACAGTATGCTTGTATATGTAGTATTTACGCTAAAAAGACTGTATTTCTCGTTCATTTATCTGTCAGGACCCATATTCAAAGTTCGTTGTTGCCTAGGAAACAGTGGATAAAAGCAACGAAAGCAAAATATTTCACTTAACATCCTTCATTGCTTTAGATGCCTGTAGTATTCTCAATTGTTCCTACAGACAGGCAATCCTCAATTCTAGTCTTTGCAGATAGGTGAAAGACGAGTGGCAATTCAGTTTTATTTAAAAATGTAAACCCCAGTAATTTGAGAAGAGTAGTATAATCTAGTGGTTAGCTGTCAGATGATCGATGTCCTGTGCATGACTTGACTTGACTTGCAGTGACCTTCAGCAACTCACTTAACCTCATTCTCATGCTTGTGTGAACAAATTTTTTTCATGCCTACCCTATAAAAGGATCTGTGACATAGGCGATGTTGTTTCTTAGAAGTGCAAAAACATAAGCTTACCATGCAATGTATTAACCAAGATGTCTGAAATATGCAAATGACTAAAATAATCTGCTTAATGTTTGACTTACTTGTAATATCTCACATGCACTCTTACAGTTATAAGTGTCTCCCTGGAACATCAGAATGCTATAACAAGTAAACACACTGGGGGAGACATTTGGCATAAAAGAGGAGAGAAAAATGCTGTTTTCTAATTTAGAAATTTACTTCTTTTTCTTATAAAAACGCAATACACTTCAAACGTGACAAAATTAACATAGCAACTCTGACTGAAGCAACACATATTCACCAATATTTAAGAGACACATGCTTTCCAAGAAACTGCTTGCTCATCAAGTCACACTTCTCAAGTAAGCATAGGTAAAAAAATCTGGGTGTAACAAGAGTTTAGAGTTCCTGCATCAGCGTCATAGGTAATCAGGTCTGACTTTCTCAGTTGCAGAAATATTTCAAGATGCAATATCCACAGAACTGAAGGAATTTTTTGTCTTAGTCTGATGGGACACAGGTACACATTTTATTATTATAATAGGAAAAAAAAACTATTTAGAAGAGCTAGTACTGGGAGGATAAATTGTCCCATGCATTTCAATACAGTTTTAATTCCACAGTACAGGATGGGACCTATCCCCATCCTTTGACAATAGAGTATCAGAACAGTGCAGCACAACTGGCTTAACCAACCAGAGATGGCTGCACTGTAGCAACCAATGTAAACACTAAGTAGCTCTCTTGCTTCATTATCTTTCACGTCAAGGAGAAAAAACACCTCCTGCTAGCTATATTTACTTGCATATCTCCTTGGAAGGAAATAAGGATTTGGGCAACTGACGCATCTCTCTTACCCCAAGTACTAAGCATACTGAGCTGAAACACGAACACATCTGGTCCAGTGGCTCTGTCCATATTTAGTGCTTACAAAAATACAATTTGTCCATATTGACATATGCYGACTCCTTTGGGCTTTTGAAGAACAAAATACAGCTCCTATCTCTTCCTACACCTTTAGGTTCTGCCTGAGCTAGATTATCTCCTGTGACTGCTTTGGAGTTATCAGAGCAGCTCCACTTCTGGTAAGACTTGTGAGAATACTGCTGTAGGCCAGATCTGTGGCCACAAGCATTTTCATCAATACCCTCTTTAAATGGGTCAGATAACTAAGCAAGGGAGCACCTTGTCTGCACCACCATTCCCACCTCTCCCAAAGCTGTGCCAATGGTGAAAAAGTGACATATGGTTGYGCCCTGAAGGCCAAAAAAGAAAAAAAAAGTAAAAACACTGTTGATGATGGACAGGTGGACAGKGAGCATCCTCCATTTATCAGGGTTATCTAGAGAACAATATAACCCAATAAGAGAGGCAGAGATGAAAGACTGAAACTAGAAGCAGATCAAATGCTTATGAGGAGATTAAAGACASATGGAGACATCTGATCTAATATAGAGAGAGGGGGACACGGCTGTTCTTTTGCTGTTCAGTATGACAATGAGATGATTGAGTTAGCCCTTAGGCTGAAAACAACACCGGCCAGTTTACGTTGCTGTTACCAGCCCAGTGTGACAGAAAGAACAAAAGAACATGAAGACCAGAAACCGCATCTGTTGCAATTGCAGATCCCCACTCAAGTAATCCACAGGTGGAAAGTACAGCATTTGTTAAAAGCTGATTGATATACTATGCTGTAGGTGAGGTGTAGGAAGAGATAGGAGCTGTATTTGGTTCTTCAAAAGCCCAAAGGAGTCAGCGTATGTCAATATTGAAAATTGATCTAGAAAGTACAATGTAATAAAACGGTAATTTAGGCTGAGGAAGGATAAAGAAGTGCCTTCTACTAGGTAAGGTATTAAAAGTGTGAAATAATTTCTCAAAGAAAGTCAGGAGCCTGTGGCTCTGTGCTCCAGTGATGGACACTTTAATAACAAGATTGTTATTAAACAACACAGTAACAAGGTTGTTACAGCCATGGGAGGAAAAAACAGCAAATGTGTTTCAGGGGAGATTTTCACTTCCCCTACAAAAGGATTCATACGCCTTTTTGTACTTCAAATGCTACCATGGCAGATCAAATGCAGTATTTATATATTTGCAAATACAGTGCAAAAGGAACACAGAAAACAGGTGTGGTTTGACAGGCATTTCAAGGAAGATTCTAGGTAAGTCCAAAAACCTGTGCTTAAGGGCTCCAGGAAAAAACAAGCTCCTTTCTCCACGCATGACCAGTAACCCAAAGGCTTCCCACCTCAGAGGCACTGCCCCACACCCCTAGTCTCCCAACAGCTTGCTGAAAACACCCCGGGCTGGGCCAAGGTTTTCTCGCCGTGCGGCAGCTGTTCCGCCAGGCAGCAGCAGGCCGCGCGTGGTGGGAGCCCACACAGGGGGTTTGGGGCAGCACCCCGAGGGTCGGCTCAGCCGTGTGAGGGGCAACGACTGCGCGGCTGCCCAGGGCACCGTTGCCCAGCTGGGCCCGCGGGGGGCCCTCCCCGCGGCGGGCAGCCCCTCAGGCCCGGCCCTGAGGCGTCCCCTCCCCCCGCCGCTCCCCTCCCCCACCGGCGGCAAAACCAGCTACTCCGGCTGAAACCCGACACCGGAGGCCTCCCTGCCCCGCCGGCTGTCTGGGGCCGCGCCAGGCGAGACGGAAAGACAGGAGTGGATCCCCGCCTGGAGGCGGCTCCAGCTCCAGGCTGCCGCGGGGCCAGGCCGGGCCGTCCTGCGGCTGCCGGTGGCGGCCGCACGGGGCGACGTCGTGCAGAACCCCGCTCCGAGTGCTCTGCGCGATCCAGTCCGGAGAGTACCGCCCGCCCGGATGCAGGCGGTGTCCTCAGCAGCTGCTGTCTCCTTCCAGCGCCCCAACCGGCCCAAACCGGCTCGAACTGGCCTAGGCCGGATCTGCTGGCCGCGGAGCAGCGCCTCCTCCCCCTCCTCCCCTCCCCCGAGTCCCCCCGGCCTCCCTCCCAGAAGCACCGTGAACGTGTGCTCCCCCACCCCCGGCCCCCGCTCAGCCTCGGTGGGCAGAGGGGCCCTGCCGAGCTCCGCGCCCTCCCCACAGCCAGGGCACAGCGCGCTGCTACTGCCCCACGCCTATGGGCACTGCTGCTGCCCTTGAATCTAATCGGCATGTTGCCTCTGTGCCCTGGCTTCCTACCCACATTTCCTCTCCTCCATAGTCAGGGATATACTGTGTGTTTTGCAGATTTTTTTTCTTCCACTTAGGGAAGAAATGGGCACAACACAAGTGCTGCCCGTATTGGTCAAAGCCACCTCTGCAGTGGACATGGCTGCACCTGGGCCCCTCACAGCCCCCTGCCCCCCCCGCAATTGTGTGCAGCTCGGAGATACAGCTTTCCTTCCCTGCCTGTCCCATGCTCGGACTTGGCTTCTTGCTCCCCCTGCATACATAGGCCTCCCTGAAGACATGGGACTCCAGCTGCTCTGTCCCCTCTTGTCACAGCCCTGCAAGAAGCAACGCAGCTCCGTTGCCTGCCACCATCATGGCAGAGAAAGGCCCCCCTGCGCCTGCCCATCTCCCCCCAGTCACGGTCAGGCCAGTCACCCCCTGTCAGTACAGGAGACAAAGAAACCTGGGTGTTACCCTCTCCCTTCCACCCCACACAGTCACCAGGAAGATAAGCACACCCTGGCTTTGTCACCCCATAACCACAGAAGACACTGCGTCTTCTTTTTTTTTTTTTTTTTTTTTTWTTTTAACCCATCCCCCATTCTTACAGATTAAAGGAAACTGGCCTGACTGCATTTTGGAGAGGTTATTGCCCAGAGGTTTGACTTCCCTCTGTGGAGCAATTTCCTCCAGCAGCATCTGGAGCATAAGGGAGACAGCACGCCTGGTCCTGCGGGCACTGTGGAATGCCTCTCTGCCGTTTGGAGCCAGTGGCTGGCACGACTTCTCTGTGGCTGAGTGGTTTTGTCAGGCACGGTTTTGTGCCAAACTGGAGCGGTACGTGTGCCTGGGCTTTAGCCAGCTCTGCTGCACTTTTGGTAGTGTCAGTGAAAAGTTTGTTTTCAGACTTCCGTGCTTCTGAAGGCATTGACGTAGTGACCCTACACACCTCAGGGGGACGTTTCCCACAACCTCAAGGGGGAGGGATAGGTATATGTTTGCCACTTTCTTCCCTGGCTTTGGTTTGATGATTCAGCTGAGTAGACCTAGCAGCTGGCTGCTGCTGAAGGAGTTCCCCCCTTTCACCCGTGCTAGCTCTGGCATTTGTCAGACACCTCACTGAACCAAGTTAGTTCACTAATGCGGTAGGTGCTACTCCCGTTCTCCCAAGAGAAATGTTCTGCCAGATCAGTGAGTTGAGCTGGCTCACCAAAGCATCCAGCAAATGCCGCAGCCAATTCTGGAGTAGGTCTGCTGCACAAGTGGGGTGTGGCAAAGGAGTAAACAACCCCCCAGTGGCAGCAAGCTGTTTTATTTGTCTCACTGATTCTGTCTGTTCCTGAACAGTTCCTCCTTAGCAAGGAGAGGCAACCACATGTGATGATGTGTACCTCTGCCTGAATCTCTGGAAGTCATTCATCATCCTTAGGAATATAAGCACTATAGGTGTAAAGAATTCTCCCATAGCTGCATGCCATTTGCATCCACATCTGGATGTAAAAATAAGTGTACAACTCCTATTGATCTTGAGGATGGCACAGACAACAGGCACAAATCATCTGGTTGGTACGTTGTGACAAACGTTTGCAAAATGTAGAGATTCCCCAAGGAAAGTAGGAAGAAAAGTTCATACACATGCAACTGGTTGGCCATCCTCCTGTAAAAGGAGTTGTGGTGGGTTGGCCCCAGCTGGCAGTCAAGCTCTCACCCAGCTGCTTGCTTGCCCCCCATCCACAGCAGGGTGGTGGAGAGAATAGGAAGAACAGGAATGAGGAAGCTCCTGGGTCAAAATAAAGTCAGGGAGATCACTTACCAATTACCATTGCAGGCAAAACAGACTCACCTTGGGGAAATTAACTTAATTTATTGCTAATGTTTATATATATATAATTACTGATTTGGGTATTGGGAAACAAAACAACAAACATTAAAACACATGGGAAAACTCCTTTCCTCCACCGTTTCCCAGGCTCACTTCACTCCTTTCCAGATGCCTGTCCTATCAGCTTCTTACCACCGCAGGTCACACTCAGTCCCTTCAGCAAGGAAAAGAGTGGGGTGAGGGGGTGTGTGTTACGGTCAGTACATAGGAGTTTCTCTCTGATACTCCTTTCGTCTCGTACTTTTCATCTGCTGTGCCACAGGTCCTCATGGGTTGCAGGGAGTATCTGCTCTGCCATGGAGCACCTCCTCTTCCTTCTTTTCTTCCTCTGTTGGAGCCAGCTGGAACTGGCTGTGTCTGGCACAGCGGCCTTTTCTCACAGAAGCCACCACTGCAGCCCCCCACTGCCAACACCTTGGCATCTGCACCCAGTATGGGACTCAGAGTTATGGAATCACAGAATAAATTAAGTTGGAAAGGACCTTTGGAGGTCATCTGGGGCCATCTTCCTCTGCCCCTCTCCCACCAAAAAGGCCAGTTTTGCAGGTTGATCAGGCTGCTCGCAGCATTGCCCAGACAAATTTTTGATGTCTCCGAAGACAGTGATTCTGCATCCTCTCTAGACAACTTACCCCAGTATTTGACTGTCATTGCTGTGAGGCTTTTTTTCCTTATATTTACTTAACATTTCCCCCAAGAACAGTCCAGTTCTGTTTACTCTGTAACTACCAATAGGTAGTACAAGGCGGCAATTTCATTCCCCCATGGCCGCCTTTCCAGTTTAAAGAAACCCAGCTGTCTTGTAGAGGACAGAAACATTAAGGTTGGTGTTAATGGGGAGTGAATGGGTGTGGTGGCACCAGAAGGAATTGCAGAAAAAAAATCTATGAAATGGCATATGTTGATGGCACCTAGATTAGCAGTTCATTAAGATCTGGATACATCTAAAGGCAACTTCTCCAGACACAAAAGTCTGTCAGTATATCTTAATGACTCACAGAGATGAGAAGGTGGAGAGACTAAGTAGTGTCAGCTCCTAAAAGCTACCAAAAAACCTCCACCAACCACACCCAAAACCAAAAAACCACATCTACCAGAACATCTTGCCACAAAGCTATGAACCCAGGAAAGCTGAGGAGCAGTTGGTAGCTGGCATCACTTGTCTTAAGTGTGATTCCAAGGAAGGCTGACAAGGCCACTGGGAGCAAGTGTAAGTAAGTAAATTAAACCAGTTTTTCTCTAAAGTGAAATCACCTTCTCCTCCTAAGGGTGTTCCATTGTTGCTACAATATTGCAACATTATTTCCCGCATTTTCTATCTTTTCTCCTACCTTACCTTATTCAGGCCCAAAACCATCTTGGTGGCCCTCCACTGGGCTTGCTCTAGCTTGCAAATACCTTTCTAGCACTGGGGAGCCCTAACCAGGACAATAGTTTGCAGTGATGCAATTTCACACATGCTGAATAGAGGGAAATAACAATTCACTTGAACCTGCTGGCTGCGCTTCTGGCTAATGCAGCTCAGTAGTTGGCCTTGATTTCTGCAAAAGTGCACTGCTGAGCCATGTTTTAACTTCTTGCCTACCAGGAGTTGCTGGTCCTTTTTTGGAAAGCCGCTTTCTAGTTGATCCCCTAAGCTGTAAAGATTTGTGGGGTTGTTCTGTTCCAGGTACAGGATTTCACATTTGTTTTTGTTGAACTTTATGAGGTTTCTGTTGACCTATTTTTCCAGTTTGTTGGGACTGCTGCTGAATGGCAGCTCAGCCATCTAGCATGTTGACCTCTCCCCCTCCAGTTTTTTGTCTACAGCGTGTGCACTCCCTTCATCAGCTGCAGAGTGTTTTACAGAAGGCTGTTCACACACCACCCTCACTGCCTGCTGAAGGAAACACACCTACTCGCTGCTTTCCTCTAAAATAAGAGCAGCAATGACGTGGGGGGAAATTTATGTACGTGTACAAACATGTGCATGCACACACACACACACACACACACTACCAAATAAAGTCTAACAAAGTGGATTGAGTGGAAGTGATTACACTGTGGCAGTTTGCAGTTATGCTGCATTTTAGGTACCCATTTCAAGGACCCCCTGCTCCACGAGTAAAAGAATGCCGCTTTTCAAAACAGGTAGTTCCTTCCTAGCTTTAAAACAGAGAAGATTTAAGAGAATAAGGAAAAAAAAWGTCTCACTCTCATCTCACAGGAGGCTGTCTGCGAACAACTGTCTCGGCTAAAAGGGACTAGCCCCTTTATATAAAGCACAGCTTCCCCTTCCCCCACCCCATCCATTGCCTCCTGCCCTCATGCCAACAGAAAATACTTGCATTCTCACATTTTGCAGTAGAGTCAAAAGTATCCGCTCATTTTCACACTGTATTTATAACTTTCAAATGTTGGCAGACCTGGCTCTGGCTCTGGGAGACCACTATGAGAAAGGAAAGGTCTCTGCTTCACGTGCCTGCCTTGCTCCCTTGGTCTCTCTCCCTGATTTCCTTGGAAAAGGCAGGTCAGACCGTCTGTGAAATACTCTAGGGAAAGAGTTTGGATTTTTGTCTGTAACTGCAGGGATGAGAGAAAAAAAAAACCGAAGTAGAAACCTTCAGGAATTTAGGCAATCAGAAAACCATTTTACATTGCAACTGAATACAGATTATTTTGTAACGGGCATGTCCCACCTGCCCTCTTTGAAACAGGACTTGAAAAAATTCCTTATAATACATTATGCCTCGTTTAGGATGAGCACCAACAGTCCCGATTTTGGCTGTTCTCATTGTCTCCCTCTCCTGGTCAATGGTGGTTATTTTTTTCCACATTTTGTGGGGTTTTGGGTAGGGAAGTCTTCGTTTGGCTTTTGTCCATACACAAAGAACTCAAAGTGAATACGTGGCTCAACAAAATAGATTTTATGCGTACATACTTGTTCCAGTGTATTGAAGGGCTAAATAAATATTTGCCTATTTAAAAATTCACCTCTGCAGTCTTGAAATGAAAACATAAATCTTGCCATATCTCTGAAAATGAGCCAGGGAAAATCTGCTAAAGGGAGTGCTCACTTTCAGTCAAGTTCGGCATGCTGGAAAGGTGCCAGGAATAGTGGAGCTGAGAGGTGGCTGCATTTCTGAAGAGGTGGTGACAGGGAGAAGAGCTGGAGTCAGTCAGTTTAAGGGAATTTGACAGTTTTGGTATAGTAAATTGAATTATTCTGGCTTTTAAAGGCTTAGTATTGACAGGCTGCCAATTTTTACCTTTTGCTTTAATGAGTCATATAAATAAAATGTATGTTAAAAAAAAAAAAAAGAGCATTAATTTATTGCTGTGTATAATGAAGAGTCTGGGAATAGACTGAGGGGTACTCAGATAATACGTAATCTTCCTGTTCTGGTTCTGACAGTACCCATTATTCCCTGAATGTAGTATCTATTCAAGGGCTACCCACCAATTCCAGTTTTGGTAACTCACCTCAGTTGTGTTCCTGACCTACTACACAATGCCAAGCCTGTTTCTTCTGCATCCTTATAGCTTCCTATCAGTAACTTTAGGCACTGTTTCATTCCCTTCCCTTTCTGGCTTTGAAATCCAACTCAGCCACTATCCATGGAAACTGCTATTTAAGTCCAAACTTCCACAGACCTCTCTCCGGACCCTGGAGGCTTCATCCTCAGCACCCTGAGGGTCTAGTCAGGGATTTTCCATGGACAGGATAGCTAAATGTGTCTAATTACGTCGTTTTTGTAGATTAAATGTGTTATTTAGACTAAGACAAACAGATGTTCCAATTTCATTTCATTTATGAGCTACAGAAGAATGTGAGTATCCTGTGTCCCAAAAGATTCCAAGTAGTTGAATATCCAAGTAATTACATGTCCCAGTGCGTCACTAAGCTGTATTCACTTGTGCAGCAGCTATGTTGTCTTCCTGCCACCCCTCCAGCATCTCCTTTTTCCCATTTTTAAAAAATGGAAACTAAATACAGGCTTGTTTCAGAATAGTCTTCTAGTCTTAAGGAGAAATCTGTCCTTCAACTGCAAATCTGCCCTGCTTTTTTTTTTAATTTATTTTTTACATGTTAGCAATTAGTATTGATGCATTCAGGAGAGAAAAGGGCAGAGAGATGCCAGAGTCTGAGTTCTAAGAAAGTAGCCATCTGGATTATTTTATTATTTAGAAGCCAAAGGAACAAATAGAGTCAACATAAAAAAGCTTTGAAAAATCACAGAATATAGACCGTGGAAGAAACGTAATAAAAGTTCAAACAATTCTGTTCCTATGTTTCAGTTTAACAAGCAAAATAAGCATTCAGCAACTGTATTTTTATGAAGAGTACGCCAGCGTTTACTCTGAGTGCAGAATATATATTCTCAGAAGATTCAAGTGTATTGGTAAATTAGTTAAGAGTCCTTTAGGAAAGTTGTTTGTCAAACAATTTTTTTATTGTCCTGGATTGTCTTGTCATAACTCTTCAAACTTTTCGGCTCATTAAACTCACTCAGATCTCCTACTCTGACATAACTGGGAGATTTTTTTAACATGTGTTGTTTTTTCCATGATTTGTCATAATTGAATGCTTTCCCTTTAGCAAACAAATGTTCTACTATGGAAATTTTAAAGAAAGAAAATTGTGCCTGAAAGCGGCCTCCCTCCTTTGTTCAAAGTGGTTTAGGCTGTCATTACACTGCTATTTTAATCTGGCAGAAGTATGGGCTGCTGTTGAAAGGAGCGGGCTGGTTTTCCTTCTCCGCTGTCTCCTGCCACTTCTTCCCACCAGTTCCCTCATGCCACTCGTATGCCTGTGGCTGTGCGATGAGTTGCTTCAGGGAACCACTCAGGTTGAAAGCTAATTTTTCTTTTGCTAGCCTAGTTTTCCTCACTGCGAGGAGTACAAACAGTAATGCCAGCCCAAGGGCAGTAACAGGAAGAGTATCTGGAGCCAGGGAGGTGAACAGGATTATTCTTCAATAGTCATTTAATAGTCAGTTTAAGCTAAACAGGAATTACAAAAGTTATTATGTGCTAGCATTGGAGGTATTGCTACTGTTTTGAACGAAGTATTGATAACTTGATAGAAAACTGATTTTCAACAGAATTGATTAGTCTGCTTTTTGTACCCACACACCTTTAGTTTTCCAGCAAAAGACCAATTGCCTGAAAACCACACTATTTCAGTTTGGATAAATTCAGTAATTGTTACAGCTGCTGGGTATATAATCTTGGCAAGCCTCTAAGGGCCTAATGGAATCCAGGTAGACTGTACCTGCAGGCTTCAAAAGTGTCTTGATCTATGAGGGATCCGTAAGACCTGAAGCTTTGGCTGCTGACTGAGAGAGCTGGCCACAGCTATAGATCAAAGTTGTTTCAGCAGAATCTACAGGAGATCCTTGCGGCCAACTGCACCTCTGCCACTTTGTCCTCAAACTGTTCCGTGTATTTGTCAAAGGTTTAATTAATATGTGTATAACAAATGTATAATTAAGTGAATAAGAAACTATGAAATGTATTAGTACATTAAAAAAGAATAGAATTGAAATCAATACTTAAGTAAGAAAGACTGCTAGTTCAGAATTCACATGTGTGAATTCATGTCAAATTTTGTTTTCATACAGATATGTGAATTTGCCTTTGTTCTTTATCCCTATGATTTATTTCACTAGGTTTGAGAAGTCACTGGCATCTGCCATGATTACAGAAATTAGCACAGGATTTGAAGTAGAACAGGTGTTTGAATCCCTACAAGAAAGCCTGATAATACTCCTGGAAACCTAGGTGTAGAGGATAGCCAGAAGTTGGCATGGGATCTTTCTGCATCATCTCTCTTTAGATGCCTAAGAGTGATCCTGTCATCCTCAAACATCTTGAAATACTTTAAAATCCTCAAGGTGGCCAGTATAATTTCAGCTGGAAAATATACACAGAAGCAGATATAGTGCTGCAAAAGCATTTTTGCAGCACTGTATTTCAAGTGAAAGAAACATAAAATTTTATTCACAAATCTAACTGTCACAAAAATGTGGATAAAAAATGTAGGAGTGAGTATTGAAAAAAATATAGAAGGTCTAATTTACTGAATTTCTTCTGATAAGCTTTCTCAAGAAAGTGTTCATTTATATTCAGGAGGCTTGAGGACAGAGGAGTGTGGGCAACCTGGAAGTGGAATAGATTGATCAGGTGGTGCAAAATAACCTGCAAGGGAGCTAAGAGTTGAGAGGGGATGGGGAGTTGAGATGCAGGAGAGATGAGAAGATGAATGAGCAGGAGGTAAGGAATTGGAAAAATAGAGTTTGAAATTTTCTCTTGGCAAGTGACGAAGCCTGCAGATCTCTGACAAAGGATGCTTGCTGAGAGCTGAATACACTTGCTAGTTGCTGGCAGTACAAGAATGCTTCCTGGCATGCTCCCATACAGCCACTTACATAGGAGTAGTAATGTTGATCCTATACTTTTCTATGGTATAGCTTGACTCTGCTTTCAGAAAAGAGCACAACAATTTCTAGATCTGGAGAGAATGGGAATTTTTCTATTAAAACCAAAATAAGATCTTGGAAAGTCACTCTGCTTTCCTGTCCTAAAATTGACTTATTGCATATCACTCCCTTTTCTTGAGCTTGATGAAAATATTACAACCTTTTTGCTTGCATGTTGTTTTACATTCAGAGTCAAGCTCCTGTGAAATCAGAGTTCATGTTTCACTTGTTTTTCAGGGAGTTAGATTAAGGGCTTTGCATGAGTCAGACAAATACATGCTATGTGTTGACTTTTCGTGCTCCATGACATGTCTTTCATGTTAATTTCAGACATGGTTACAGAAATAATATTGATGTTCTGCAGTGACAGCTAGGGAGACAGCAGTATCCCAAAGTCTAATACTGGATTAATCAAGACACAGAATCATTACACATGCAGTTCTAAGGTAGCCAGTGCAGCCTGTAGTTGGCATCTGCAATAGTTGGCTTAAGTAACCCAGAACTGGACCAGCAAAATAAACAAGAAAGAAGAATAGCTGCTGTTGTGTGATTTCAAAGCTTGTAAGCAGGATGGAAGGAGATAAAGAAGCTGAGGAAAGTGTCTTTGTAAGGATTTAGAAAAGAGGCAGGAAAAACAAGTGCTGAAGTAGGGGAAGGCATTAGAAGACCCAAAAGGACTGGGGAAAAAAAAAAAAGTGACAAGAAGAAAGGACCCGTGAACGCTGAATATAAAGGAGCTGCATTTGCATGGACCTCTGCAGTATACCATCTCCAGGTCCCCAAGACTGCTGGGATATCTGATAGCTAAGATTAGTGAGGTCTTGTTAGCAGAACTATGTGTCATTGCTTAGTTTTGTATAGTTGTATCCTGTGTGTCCAGTAAGGCTTGTCCGTTAGATGATGGAGTGTCTTTGTCTCAATTGCTGTCTGCTTTACTGACCCCTGCCCTGATTTATTGCTTTGGTAACCGCAAGAGCGCAGACTGTGCTCTCTGTGTCTTTCCAAGCATCTTGGTGAGCAGGGGGAGGTGGGAAGACATACAACAGAGTCTGCACCCAGGCTTGCAAGGTCACCTGGTATCTTCAGTCTGAGAGTCAAGGGAGCACCTTAAGGGCCCTTTATTGATGTTCTTATGTGCAAGGCTGTAAATCATTTGCCCACCAGATATTGATTTATGTTGCTGAATGCGGGAGCCACTCATCTTCTGCTTCATAGTTTTGGTGCTCATCTTGTCTGTGTTGGACATTGACTACCAAAACAGGAAACGTTGTTGATCATTTTATTTGTTACTTATGACCAATTAAGGTGACACACTGACTGCATGGTCAAAACAAGAAGCAGCGGTGATCTGAGTCACTGCGAGATGACATTGCCTTTTCAGTGGACTCCAGCTTGAATGTTTTTTTTATTACTTCTGTATTCATAATGAATGTAACCTTGTACACCAGAAGTTTTACACCACAAGCTTATCCTTAGTGCAGACTTATAATTAACTTCTCTGAAATCATGTTGGTTTTGAATCCAAACCGTGTCAAAGTAATATTTGCCTCAGCTTTCTCTCTAAAAAACCTTGAAGAAAGAGGATTAAATGGAAGTTAATTTCTTTCTTCCTAGAAGTTTGTATGTCATGACGTTAAAGAGAGCCTGGGAACCCATTCAAGAGGAAACACTAAATAGCCAGATGAAGAAAACAATCACCATCATCTGTATAACGTAGGAGTTATCTGAAAATGGTGAAATGGGAATATCTGGGGATCATACTGGCTTTAGGAACTTCTTTAGTTGCTTCAGACAAGGCCCTCATTTGCTTTTCTTCACTCTGTAAGGCTAGAAACAGGGTAAAAGATGGATTGTAGTGATCTAATTTGAAATAGGTGGAAGTCATTGTGTCATGGCATCTCCATGATTTGCTGCCATTTTTAATGAGACAAAGCAGTGTCTGCAGCTCTTGTAGAGTTTGGTGAAGTGCTTCTCTTCTCCTCTGCTGAACAGTATCCAATGTCCTCACTTCATCGAAGCTAAATGTAGATGTCTTTATCGATAGATGTTCTCACACTGAACGAGTCAGGCACCAATCCTGGCTCTTATTCCAGACAGGTCTAGTTCAGTACAGACAGCTTTTGCTCTGATACCTGCAGTCCTCATTGTTACTTAGAAAGCAGTATTTTCCTTCTCAATATGGTTCAACATGCTGCATTAATGTTTTCCGTAGTGAGTGTCTGTATGAGTAGAGTTATCTGATAATTCTGAATAGCTTAAATTTCTCATAAAATTTCACAGTGTGTCATGAGGGTAGCTGGAAACTTACTTCTTTTGAAAGGTTGCATGTTACTTGCAGTGTCTTGTAGAGAGATGTGGGGTACCAGTAGCATTTCTTAATGATTTATTGTTGCCTGAGGCCACCTGAAGGTTTTCTTGCAGGGAGTGCTGAAGTTGCTAGGAGTTGGCTGCTTGTGAAGGGGACGTCTCTGCCAGGTAAAGTCGCACTTGCCCTCTGTTGCATCTGCTTGTCAGATACCTCTGGTATCTGTATGCGAGAAGATATCCATAGCTGCAGTTGGTATAGAAGACCATCCAGAAGACCAATTGCACCTTGCCATTTGGAAGGAGGTAATTCTCTGTGATTTTATTTGATGAATTATGTATTTATGTTTACTATTTGTCTGCTTGAATTCAGGCAGCTGCTTTTGCTCTCTGTGAAGAGAAGAGTTCACTTTGTGCAGGGACCCCTTATGCTGCCTTCTGTAAAGACGAGTGGGAGACCCACACACTGCGGGCTATTTGTTAGGCTGCTCTCCATGACAATGCTTTTACTGACTTATTGCTTCTTCATGAGTTTTATTCTTATGATCCTGCTTCAGAAAATGGAGAGTGAAAGTTGGGATTAGAGAATGGTGTGAGATATTTTGAATAGCTCCTTGCCCTCAAAACATGATCTCTTTAGCTCTTCTTGACTGTGGTGGCCTGGGAATGCTTCCCAGCTCCTGGGTTCAGCTACACACCCTAGTTGTGTAAGGCCCATATTAAGGGACATGGTAGCACTTCCTCCCTCCCCAAGTTTCCTACCTGCGATGCACATCCATAGATACTCATTAAGTGCAGCCGTTGTTTGTCCTCTCCTGCCTCTAGGCTCTTTCTGGGTTCAGCAGGTCTATGTGCCAAGCTCTCTCCTGGTCTGCATCACTGGAGTCTATAGGCCAGGGAGGTTGTCTTACCCAGATGACAGGCAGTGGAAGGATCAGAGCCTGGAGGCAGTGCTTTCGCTTGCAGCCTGTAGCAGCTGAGCTTTGCAGTCAAAGCTTTGGCTGGGAGAGGGAGGAGGGGTTAAATTTGGTAATTTCCAGCCCTCCCAGGATCCTTTCCTGGCAAGGGGTGGTTGGTGAGGCAAGCTGCCCTCTGTTTGATCTCTGTGTTAAAACACTCCCTGAAGCAATAGAGCTTTTACCATCCTTTTGTCTCTGGTTCTCTTGGCCTAGGTTTTCACTGCAGCCTCCCAGGGCATCAGTCTCTGCAAATGCCTCACCAAGGGAAGCAGAGCTGGTGGGACATCTGCCCCCAAATATTGTATATCTAGAGCCCAGACTGTTAGCGTGCCGGCTGAACTACAGTTAGGGATTTCCCTGAGATGTCTGTGGGAGTCACCTGTGCTGCAGGACAAGCAGATAAAATGGATGGACACTCCAGGAGTGGGGAAAGCCCTGTCTGTGGGACACAGCGTGAAGGGAAGCGGGTTGGTGGGTGTAAGGGAATGTAAGTGCAGATGAGAGAAGTATAGCAGCAGAGCAGGGGGCAGAGTGAGAGGAAACGAAGCCTTGTGAGAGCAGGCAAAAGTCTGAGGGTACACGTGTGGCAGGAGATTGGGCTGTAAGTTAAAGAGAAAGTGAGTGGAAGAGAACAGTAGGATGGCAAGATGGAAAAGGGAAGAGAAGCAGGCGGGAGTTGAAAAAAATAGAACAGAAAACTCCCTAATCCTCAAGACAGGAGAGCAGGCAGAGTTCTGCCTAGAGCAACCAGGAGGAAGCCCATATTTTTGTGTGTGAATTTAAGGTTTAATATGAGCGTGGGTTCCCTCCCTAAAGCTAAAAAATGAAAAACTTTACTGAAAAGGGTGGGAGTTTGAAAACATTCTATAATTTTGAAGACAGTATTGTCTCTCCTGGGGGGAGAGATGTGATACAAGATTTTCACATTCTGGTTTTGATATTATGAAAATGAAAAGATTTAGATTGAGAAAGAAATGAGTTGTTCTTGAGAGATCTGTGGCCAGGATTGGACTAACAACCATTGACTGGACTAACAACTAAGAGGCAGTAGACAAGCGGGAATAGGAAAAAAAGCCAGTGAGATGTAGCATAACAACATACTGGAGTGGAGATTATGTCCTTGTAGTATAAAGAAACTTCATTTAACAATGCAGAGTTCTCTTCTTATGGCCAACAGCTGTAATATAACTAGTCTAACAAGCCAAAGGAGGTAAATTTGCTTGGGGGATAGCTGGCTGTTATTTATAGCACAAATTGCTAAGTCTGCAAGCGTCTCCTATGCCCTCACCATCCTTTTTGGAAGCATCATAGCAGGTGTGTTTTTCAGACTGTATCCTCTCCTGCTAGTGCAGTTTTGGTTGGCCCAGGTCACCTGAGATTAATTATGGCCTTTTGAAAATACTTGAGTTTAAACCCTGCATATTTGAATAATTGCAGAAATAATTGCCAGAGGACTTTGAAGGCTGAAACCTTGTCCACCTGTGTGAAAAGGTGAGGGCCTGTGTACTCCTGAGAATTTTGGCCATCTACATCTGCATTTATGTTAGCTTCACAATTAATGCCCTTCTTTCCTGTATTACAAATGAAGAAGGGATACTGTGCAGGATTTTGGCAATTTTGGGTATATTTTCTCCTATCTGTGTAGTGGGACTGGGACATTCTGAGGCAGGTGTAAGGTTTTGAGGGAGATTGCCTAGTGATGTTGTATATTCCTGTGCTGCTAAAGCATAGCAGTGGAGCAACAAGTGAAAGGAAAAACATGCTAGTCTCCACATAAGTGCTGGTGAAATGACTAAATTAAGAAAATAAAATATGTAATCTTGAGAATTATGCTTATCATAATATGTTTTAAGGCTAGATGTGAAAGAAACATATCTCTGACCTCCTGCTTCAGGAGACTCTAGAACTGCCCTCAATGCTTTTTTTAATCAAGCTCAGTAGTTTCTGCTTAAAGTTTCAAAATAATATTCACTCTTGAATTAAAGATTTCAACGGATGTCTCTAGAAACATTGTTTCTATGACTAATTTATCTGATAGATAATATTTTGCACTGTGTTTCATGTTAAGTTAATCTATGTTCAACTTCCGGCTTTCAGAATATCTTTAACTTTTTCTGTAAGACCAAAGGACACTTCACTAAGAAAAAAAATTGCACCACGTAAGTATGTCTCAATTACTGTGAAGCAGATTCTTATCTTTATATAGCTGCAAAATGTATTCATATAGACAAAGAAATGATGTCTGTAAAAATAGTCAAGAAAGAAAAAGTTGCTATGTATAATTTAAATTAAAAAAATACTTTGTTAACTAGTATTGAGTGTTTTTTTTAAATATTATAAACAGCATATTATAATTTAATGAAAATGTGACTAACAAATATTTGAAGTTTGAATAGCAATAATAATGCCACTCTTTGAAGGATAGGGTTACATGTGCATGTGAGCAAAGGTCTGGCATTTTCTAACGTTTAAATAGTGAAAGTGTTCAAGCGTGATTACCTCATTATTTTAAAGTATTAGTAAAATATTAGTGGGGCACTAACATTAGGGGACATTATATTTACCTTTTTAGTTAAAAAAAAAAAAAAAAAAGTATTTTATTTCATTCTTTTTCCAGGAATAGAAGGAAGACAAAGTTTTCTCATACAAAAAGTATAATTCTAATATACATGTAAATATACAGTATTCAACCCATTTTTTTAAATTAAGCTTTTATTTTATTAAGTTATTGAAAGACTACTTATTTTTGTGTGGCATGTTAGCTTTCTTTCACTTTTGTTTGAGGAATACCAGTATTCATTTCAGTTTTAAGTCTTATAAAACCAATGAAGAATCTTCTGAAAGCGAAAAGTGGAAAAACTTTTTTTTTTATTCAGCAGTAACGCTCTGCACAAGTTATATTTTTATGTTGTAGAAGGAGCAAATCTGTGTTTTCACCAGCATTAGGGTAGAGTGCCTCTCCACTGTTTATATGTGAGAGAATATTTACGTAAAGGTTAATGTTATCTCTTTATTACGAATGTTATCTCTTTATTATGAATAAAACCAGGTGGTTTTAGAGCAACTGCTGATTATTCAAACTGTTTTATCAAAAACAAGTAGAGAAACCCATTTTCTCTCTCTTAAAAAAAAAAAAAAGAAAAAGAAAAAAAAAAGTAAAGGTTTTCATCATCTGACCAAGGTTCACAAACATTTGGACTTTTCTGCAAAGTAGTTCAGAAAATTAAAATAGACTCTCTTAAAGAAAACTCCCTTCAGTATTTAGGCTATGTGGCCACTCCACACTGTCAAAAGCCTTTTCATCATTTAAAAGGCTCACGTACTTCCAGGAGAACAGAAATATGGAAGAAGAGACAGTCAACACTTCCTTTGTTGTTCTGGAGTCAATCCAATGTGGCATCGGTTATGGGTTATCAAGTTTGTGTGTTAAAACAGCTTTAATGCCATTGATCAAGAAAAGTCAGGTCTATATAGCATGCATTCTTGGGATATTTATTTATAATTACAGCTAGAAATACTCTCAGGTGTTGAGAATACCATTTGTTGTGGTTTAACCCGGCCAGCAACTAAGCACCACACAGCTGCTCGCTCATTTGCCCCTGGTGGGATGGGGGAGAGAATCAGAGGGGTAAAAGTGAGAAAACTCGTGGGTTGAGATAAAGACAGTTTAATAGGTAAAGCAAAGGCCACGCACGCAAGCAAAGAAAAACAAGGAATTCATTCACCACTTCCCATTGGCAGGCAGGTGTTCAGCCATCTCCAGGAAAGCAGGGCTCCATCACACATAACAATTACTTGGGAAGACAAACACTACCACTCCAAACATCGCCCCACTTTCCTTCTTCTTCCCCCAGCTTTATATGCTGAGCATGATGTCATATGGTATGGAATACCCCATTGGCCAGTTCGGTTAGCTGTCCTGACTATGCTCCCTCCCAGCTTCTTGTGCACCTGGCAGAGCATGGGAAGCTGAAACGTCCTTGACTAGTAGACTACTTAACACACTGATGTTTTTAGTTGTTTCTATCAACATTATTCTCACACTAAATCCAAAACACAGCACTATACCAACTACTAGGAAGAAAATTAACTCTATCCCAGCCGAAACCAGGACACCATTATAAAATGTGCAGAGTGCCTTGGAATTAAGACAATGTCATAGTAGTCTGAAATGAACCCAGCACTGGTTGTTTTTAACAAAGTTTGTGTCTTACGTGGAGAAAGCAGCTAATCTAAAAGCTCTAGTCACACATCACGAGTGATTAAGATTTCAGAATTTCAAGAAACTTTGCATGAGCCTAGCAATCTTTTTGCCAGAGATAACTGCACATGATATTTTAAAAACTTTCCCCCTAATTAGTTTATAATTCCAACCATAGCAATCAGGTAAGTGCAGGGTTAGTATTTTACAGATGATAGAAAACCAAAATTCAGACAAAATTCGGAAAAACATTTCTTATCCCCACCATTTAAGCAATCACCTTTGGGATTTGTTGAGCAAGTAATTTTGAAAAACAATAAACCTAATTTTCTAATTGAAGGTTAGGAAACTGTTCACAAAGCGAAAGACAGAGACACATGCAAAGCAGCATAGCTGTAAAATTTCTTGTTCAATTTGTCCGCTGATGACCTGAATATGTTTCTTCTGTGGAATGTGATGTAAAATGTGAACCTTCAGCTGTTAGCTTTCTTTTTGCTGAAGTTGTGGGAAATAAAGGCTTGAAAAGTGGGCACCTACTTATATTTATTATGTTCTTTTAATTTACTTAGCCTGCACTAAGATACTTCACAAAGGCTGCTTACTTTCCACCTCTTGATGAATCTCTGAGATTTCTCTCTGAAGATGAATGTATGAATCTTGCTTCAAAAGGAAGGTATATAATAGCGTGTGGAATACACAGCATAATCTTAATTGGGTGTAGTTAGATGCTTTGTGAAGATGATTTGATGTAGTTAGATGGTGTTGATAAAAACAAACCGATCATTCTGTTAAAACACTGTAGCATGGGTATGTGATAATGTTCTTCATACAAAAAAAAGCAGTCTGTAGCATTTCTGAACATGCAAAGAAGGATAGAAATATTTGGAATGAAGATTTTTGTACCATGAGATTGTAAGTCTACTATGAGATTGTGAGTCTAAGTGTGTTGATAGGTCTGCTAAAATTTACATCATCACTAGCATAGAGTTGTAACTGATGTTACTTGAAAGCACCTTGCTTAAAGTCCTCGATATTAATTAAGGGTGATGTTTCACATGACAGTTGGAGCTGATCAAATAGCTTGCGGCTATTGAGAGGGGCAGTTCTGCTTGCCCTTCCCCTGCTCCCATGTGTGCTTCTGTCCCCTTGGCTCTTGGGTGACTTTTAGTGAGCTGGACGCTTGCTGAAATAGCAGAAAACCATTGTTGCTGTACTGTTTGGTTTGCTTTCTGCTCCTGAGCAAGTTGCAGTGATTGACCAAAGGGCCAGATGGGTGCTGTAGAGGATGGAGGGTATAGGTAGGTGCGGGGGGTGGGTGGGAAGGAGTGGAGCTCCCCTTTGGAGTCAGCAAGCTCTTAGACTGGCTGAGGTGTCTCATGAAGTCTCAACCTGAGAGGTACAGAGGAAGACCACCCCTTTCTGCCCCGCAGCCTAGGCTCCTGGTCCCCTGATCTCTCCCTCTAGCCCCATGTGGGTATGTGCCTGGGCTTCCCCTGCAGTGGGACCACTGGTTCCCCTTCCTAGTGCCTGCCCATGGATTCATGGTCCCAAACAGTATGTCCCAAGGGACTTCCCAGCCCCTCTGACTGGGTGCCTGTGTTACACTTAAGTGATGGGGTCAAAGACAATATACCTAGCTTGTGTGGCCACAGTGTTAGCTGGAAGACTGTAAGAAGTCCCTCAAAGCTATTTCTTTAACTGAATTTCTAACACTGGTCATGAATACATTGCGTACCACAAAATGGTCTTCACAATAATGTTTGACAGTGGATTTCATGGTGACCTCAGTCACCTGAGAAATGCACATGTGTTTAGGTAGTGGAGTGAAAGTTGTGAAAATGTGCTTGATTTTCTTCTAGTCTAGCTCTCATGTGTTTTAAGTGCTTGACTACCATTGTATATCTTTCAGATTGAACCTCAGATCATCTTCCAAGGCACAGCCCAACCAAATGTTTACACTTAGAGGTGAGCTGAAGTCCTACTGAAATCAAAAGGACTAGCTTGCACTGTGCAACCGTTTTCCTGGATCTGAATAGGACTCAGATGGCTGGATTTTAAAAAATGCTGGACACACTGAAGATATAACTAGAGATTTTTTTTTTTATAAAATATGATTATTATTCTTAATTTTTTTTACTGTATATCTTCATGTTGCTACAAGTCATATGTATGAGGGTGGACTATCATATGTAGAATGATTTTTCTGTGTTATCTTTGTACTCCTTCTGCTCTCATTTTCAGTGATTTAGTGGGTTTTCATTCTGTGTGTCCTAATCTACATTGTAAATTTCTTTGTCAGGGACTGCCTTTTAATATATGCGTTTGCAGCAACACTACAATTAGGTATAGTTCTGATTGGAACATTGGGGGCCTACGGTAAGGCAAACAATTACTAATCTTAATTATACCTGTAACAGTAATGTGCCTGGCAGTTCCAGTCTTTGAGAGCTGGCCAATGTTCCAGTAAGAAGAGTAGTTACTCCCTCTTTTCTAATACTTTTTTTTTGCCAGTCCACATTTGTACCACACATAAACAAGATCTACAAACCGACAGCAATTCAGGGACTGCTTAATCGGAACATTTTTTGAGGTTGGGGTTTAGCACCAATGAAACAATGTATTGAACAAGTCTGGTCCGGTACAGAGAAGGGAGCGAGGCTGAGCAGTGAGATGCTTTACCAATGCTGCCATCTCTTGATCTTGTTTGGTATTGCCACCCTTAAAAATTCATGGGCGGTGTGGCCGGATTCTTAAAAGCAAACCCAAGACCCCTCCAAACCCCGGAGTTAACAAATGACATTATTTTTTTTCCTAAAGCCTCTCAACTTTTATGTAAATAAACTCCTTAAACACATAGCTGCATTTACCTCAAGCAAGGCTACTTTCAGGCTTTTATATTTTTAATAACTTCCTTGACTGGGTCACTCAAACTTTGAGGTTGTTCTGAATTGCTGTCATTCAAATTAAAAATTAACAATGAGAAACAGAGAGATGAAAGGAATGAAAACAGATCTGTCCAGTAGTACTGTATGCTTTGTGAACTCTTAAAAGGTCTCTTTTATGACTGGAAGCCATGATGGGAGTAGAGACTACAAAATCTTTCTCTCTGAGTTCACAGAAGTTGAAAACCCACTTTCTCTTACGAGGCAATGGTTGCTTTGGGGTTTCTATAAAATAAGGTCTTAGCTTAGTTTCCAGTGGGCAATCCAAAATATGGATTCCAAAAGATAATTCTGTGTGGAGATTTTAGTGGTGGTTTTTTTTTTTTTCCTTTGGCCAGAAAGTTTGTCACTGGAAGATACCAGTTTCTCATACCTGAATGAATTAATGGAGAAGGGTAGATTCCAATAGGCTTATATTTTCCTGAAGCATTACAAAAAGGTCAGTCTTTTCTTTGTTTTTTTTTTTTTTTTCCTTTTTTTTTTTTTTTTTCCTCTCCAATTTATCAGTGTTTTAAAATGTGGATGTTTAAGATTTTGGGTTAAAATTACAATT
Source organism: Phoebastria nigripes (assembly GCA_035582835.1). Classification (NCBI taxonomy): domain Eukaryota; kingdom Metazoa; phylum Chordata; class Aves; order Procellariiformes; family Diomedeidae; genus Phoebastria; species Phoebastria nigripes. The sequence continues at coordinate 3,424,020 of JAYKAV010002777.1, forward strand.
GTTTTTAAGCTAGTGTACTTGAAAAACACTGAAATCTGAAGGTATCATTTTGAAATGACTGAGATGATAGAATATTTCTGTAGAACCCTACTGAAATTATTACTGAATTTTAAAAAATTATAACTTAGTTTTAGTTATGTTTTGATCTATCTTGAAAATTAATATGGTTAGATATTAATTTGAATGGAAGATAACATTTCTCAACAGATCTAATCTCTGCAGCCAGATGAAAATGAACTTTGTCCTTGTTTCTAAATATATTCCCTCCTAGACAGATTGAAACAAGCTGGTGTGATTATAGTCCCTGTCTTGGCAACTGCATTTGGTACGTAAAGACAATTGTGCCAGTCTAGCTGTTTCCACAAATGCTTTTTAAAATCCATTTAAAATATCAAAATTAGTGATAAGAAAATGCAATTTTTCATTTGGACTTATGCTGGTTTTCCTCTCATCCTTACAATATGAGGTGGTACATTTCCAATGAGGACGCCATTTTCATGAGAACTGGTCTGAGATTTCCAATAATGCTCGGAAGTTATGTGTTATAGAATACTGATCTGAACTGGAACAGAACTGACGACTCAGAAATATTTTGATCTGTAACACAATTTCACATCTGTCCCCTTAGAAAACCCCACTGTAATGTCATTCTGTAGCTTTGCTACTCTGGCATTTTAGCGGTGGGGAAAGACAACCATTTTTATTTTCACATTCGTTTTTTTATTACTTTTTTTCTTTGACTCTTTCTGCTTGTGGTGCTCTTGGCTAGGTAATTTATGGCCTAATATCAGAGCCCTAGACAACTGTGCTGGTTGCCAGAGGCTTGGCAATCAGATCTGAGAAGTGTTTTAAAGATGCGTTTTGTTTGAAATTGCTTTTCTGTTCTTCCCCAAATGAAATCCTGCTGCTACACACATTTATTTTGGAATGGGAGGAGCAGCAGTGGAGGAGAGAAGGTGTGTGTTTATAAAGACACCTGAAAAACAAAGCTTTTGAGAAGCTGAAGTTTGCTGGGGAAATGAGAAGTGGGCCACTTGCATTTGGACAAGAGGTGGAGTTTTCAAAGACTGGGATGGGCATTAGGGTAATACTTCTGAGGCCATGGCTAACATTTGCATTTGTACAGGCTAAAGTAGTGGTCAACAGATGTCTCCTGCCCTGATTCTCTGCATGCACATGCTGTAGCCCTGGGTGTCCTGTTGTCCTGAGATCTGCTGCAGAGTAGCATCCTGTGTCTTTCTGTGATCTACACTGATACCTGGCTGTATGCTGCTGCCCCTGTGTATGTTAGTGCTTCTTATTCAGCAGGTCCCAGTGGCCTCGTGGCTTCTGCATCACCACACTTTGGGAACAGGGTAGTGGTGGTATTGATTAAGGGCTCTTTAGAAATGAAACACTTTTTCTTTGGCTGGTTTGTTTGGAAGAGAGCAAGGAGAGTAAAAAAAGGGGGGTGTGTGAAACAGCAAGTAGAGCCAAGGCTGCTTTGGTTTCATGAGGTCTTGCGGTTTAATAAAATGGATGAGCTTTCTAGGGAGCTCTAGAGCGAATCCTGGTAGCTTTTTATTCCTCTCCTGCTTGCTGGTGCTTTCAAACAGCAGCTCCCAGGTGCTCTCCCTTATTTCCTTTTGTTTTAGGATGGCTCTTCACTGAAGCTCCCATCCAGGTCCTCAGCTGATCTTTGCAGGTATCTCTGCAGAATTTACCAGCCAAACTTGTTTTTCCTTTCTCACCTGGTTGCATTATTGACTTTCAATCTCTCTGCTGCTTTTATACTGAGGAAGGGCATGCAGTGTTTGCAACAAGCTGTGTGAACTGATAGTGACCTCTCCGTAGCAGCGTTTTATCCGGCTCCTCTTATCCATTAGCTATTCCCTTTGTAAAAAGCAACTGTGTTTCAGCTCTGTGTCTTGTAATTGTTTTCCCTTTTCTAGAAGTGCCAGTTCACCTCCTTTGCTGTCCACCAAACCCTGTCCCTCCCTCTGCAGGATTTGATTGAACTGCCCTTCTAGTCCCTTTGCTTCCTTCCCCTCCACAGGCATTCTCTGCTCTGCACTGAGATTTTTAGCAATCATCACATGTATCACACAAATCCCATTTTTACATTTTAAACACCTATTTCTCCTGCTATTCTTTTTTCTGGGTGCCTCATCCTTTTCCCGCTTTGGAAAATACCTGGTCCTATCTGAAGAACACAGTGTGATTTCCCCCTCCAGCATTCAGAGCATACCTTTTGCTGACTTTTGATCTGGGCCCCACCCCAGAAATGATGAGAAATTCTTCCATCACTTTTTGGAGCCCTCCAGAAACTGAGTTTCAGCTTCCCATATAGGAGGATTTTCTTTCTGTTTCTGGGGTTATGGTTGGAGTAGTTGGTCACYCTTTAAACTGTAAGTATCTGCACAGTCTTCTTTAATGTATCTTCTATCTTTTTCTCTTTTTCTGAAGTAAATCTGGGTCGTCTTTGTGAGTTCTTTATTTCAGTCATATAGTTTCTTTGTTTTAATGGAAATTTTGGTGGTGACCATGCTACTTACTAGTACTCCTTTTTGCATCCCCACTTGGAGTCTCCTTAGTTTTGACCAACATGTTACCATAGCCTTAGCAGACCACAACTGCCTTTTGCATAGGACACAAATGTAGGCTTTGGGCTTAAAAAAAAAAAAAAGAAGGTGGAATGCTTGATAAAGCCAATATTAATAGGATTGAATAAGGCCTTGAATTAAATACAGCAAATATGTAACATTAAAAAAAGAAAAAGGTACATAGTCTAAACATCCCCAGGCCAACCTGGAATTTCTACACTCAAGAACATTGAGTGATGCTATGTCTGGGCTGTGAAGTCCTGCTGACATAGCCGTGTTATGTCAGATTATGCAAAATTTCCCTCATTTCCACATGGGAAACCTCCATGATGGCAAAGACGAGGCTACACAAAGGGGAAGGAACTGCCATCAGTGCAGGGAGCGTTCACTGCTTGTACATGGGATGCCCAATACAACCAGAGCCATAATGAGCTCCAAACTAGACAGGACCTTGTTTAGGGAACTAGAAAGTTAAGCAGGATATGGGCAGCATCGTGGCTCTGGCAAACTAAAGGTAACTAACTGCACTGAGAGTTAAGAAAAGAGGTAGATTCTTCAGTCTTAGCAACCTATTGACAGAGGAAAGAATCTACTGGAAAAACAAAGTGTAATTTTTGTTTTAAAATGTCATTAACTCAGCTTCCTACAACCGTGAAGTCATGCGAGGCAGGAAAGGGGATGACCCTAGTAGCAAATGGCTTGGGGGATAAGTGACACTTTGATACCAAGCATGTTCAGAGCAAACTGCAGACAAGTCAGTTCTCAAACTGTACTGAGAGCTAAGACAGTCTCTGCAGTAGAAAGCAAAGAGTGAAGCAAAGACCTCTTTCCTCAGGGAATCACAGGGTATGTCTACATGATGTATTATGGGCCAGCAGGAGCTTGTGACTACCAGAAATATGTTGCATAAACATACCTGTAACAAGCCGGTCCCTGAACATTACATATTTAGTATGGCAGAATGTTTGCTTATTGCAAACAATGCTGCCAGCCCAAACATACAGAAATCCTGTGCCAAGCCTCCCCTCCAAAATGAGATTGCTTTTAAAATTACAAGATTAAACCACCACCAACAACAACCTAAAGCAATACATTTTGGATTCTTTTTATTTGCTGCCTGGTGTTGGAACATTCATTGTCTGCTTGCAAGTTTGCCACATTGTCATGAAAGATAGAAATGTGCTTAAAAAAAATTAAATCTCAGACTCTAGGGTAGTTACCTGATTATAGCCTCTGCAATGCTCACAAAGCCATCAGGTATCACAAGAGTTGTGCTGGGTGTGGCTACTCAGGATTGTGTTGTGTAACTGGRGAGATTCACACCTGTGTGCCATGAGGAACATGGATTTGAACGCCAGGGTGGGGCATATACATGTTCACATGTGTTGAGTAGAAGATAAATCTTGAGTGAGTTTAGAAKATGTGCAAGATGTTTAAGGATGTGGACAGGCTTTCTTTTCTGGGTCTAGGTAAGGTAGTTTAAGATGTTCCTATCCCCAATTGTTCAGCTTCCCCTGGCACTGGAGACTTCTGCCTCCCCAGCCGAGCTGGTGCGATGGGAAAGGTGCTACGGTACAATGTCAGATCACATTCCCCAGCTGTTTAAGCTCAGATAATGGGCTCTGAATGACAGTAGATGGGAATGCTTGCACGTTCTGTCCTGGCAGTGGGAGTGAGGATCCTACTGAGAGAAGCAAGGAGATTGGGGGCGACATGCATCTGAGGAATGCTAACGTCTTAAATCACTTCCAGTTCTCTGTAGAATAAACGTGTGTCTAACTCAAGGCAAGGCTGGAAAGGTTCTGGTAATGTCGCTTGATATTACAGACACTGAAAGTTCCTGCATCTAAGGGGCTTTCTGCTTTCTCAAGAGAGATTGCAGTAATCTGTGGTGCAGGAAGGAGTGTCCATGAGAAGCAGAGGATCAGGTGTCACCTCACTGAAATTTGTTTGCCCTTCAGACTGAGGCTGAGCCACTGAAACTGCTTTGGATTTTGTCTCAGCATTGGGAAGGAGGCTGATTTCCAACTGGATAGTGATGTGTCATCTTCTGCTCCATCACTGCTCTGTGTCTGTCCATGATTAGATACAGATGGAGCTGTCTCATGCAGGGCTCCCTGTCTGGATGCTGCTGCTGCTGCTGCTTTGATTTTGATGCCCTGTGTTTGGAATCAGATCCTAATCCACATCAAAAAGCAAACAAACCCCAAGAGCCGGAGTGCAATTGATGTGTTAAGATAGGCTGTCTGGGCGTTTGTTCCATTTCTGACATTTATGCAAGCCTCTCTCTTGTCCTGGGGATATTATTACCCAACAAAAGTATATAATGCAGTTGGTGTTAGATCATCCATTTTATACTCATTATAATTTTAAATAATGCTTGCCTGACCTCATGTGCTGGGAATGATCACAGCTGTGTGTGTGCATATGTGGGGTTATGCACTTCTCCATTCTGGCTGTCCTGCTCCTGCCCTTCTGTCAGTGAGCCAGCAAACTGGCTGTCATGTTGGTCTCTCTGCCAGTCTCCAGGGGTTTTCAAACTAAAAGTGCCTGGCTGACATGGGAAGAAGGAGAAAGTGCTCTTCTCTGATCCTGTATGGTAAAACTCAGGGGGCTACAGGAGAGATATCGAGAAGAGAAGTGAAGTCTAAAAGCTGGCGAAAACAGCTGGGTAGAAGACAAATCACTGGGACAAGGAAAACATCACTTTCGACATGACTAAGTTTCATAAACCAAAATTCTCTGTACGCATCCATTACCATGTGACAGAAAACCACACGCTGCATGAGGTTCACACAAGATAGTCATGTGAGATGAAGACTGCTCAAATCTTTTATCCTTGCAAGGAAACATGAAAAGTGTTCCCAGGGCATGTGTTTCTACCAGTCCCACCCAACTTTTCCTTGTCGTCTTCACTGTTGGGAATGTGCGTCCTGGAAAACGTAATAGTCTGAAATGAACATTTTTCCCTTTGACTTGTTATTTGCAGTCAGATAAAGATTTTGTTTCTAAATAACGTTACTGTTCAGCATTCAGGCATGTCCTGTGGAGGAATTGGTAATATTTTTTTGATGTGAGTGTTCCGTCATCTGCAGCAGTGCAAAATTGCCCGTATGTGATGGGGAGGAGGGCTGATTTTTCAGGGTGGCGGATGAGGAGTGCTCTTTTGTTCCATCCCACCGGCACCACTCTGATGAGCCCATCAGAGCACTGAAGATATGTACAATGAATGCTAAGCACATCGTGCAAATAAGCACAATAATAATAATGTTGAAGATGGGAAATGAATAATTTCTCTAAATGAAGCTTGGGCAGGAATTCAGATAGCAAGTATGTAATTAAACCAAGCTGGAACTTGATCAAAATACTGAAATGGTACTAGGAAAAAAAGGAGAAAAGTTATTTAATGACTATTAGCAGGAAGAACCTTGGCTTTTTATTTAATCCAGAAAGAAGACAACTGCYAGCACCAGGAAAAGTCGGATTCCCAAGAGAATGTCCCTCCTTCTCCCACATGATTTTCCCATGGAGAATTGCTATCTTGGGCTGCCAGGATAATACCCATCAGTTCTGGAAGTGGGGCAGAGATTTGTGCGGGGCAGAGGCTTCTGGGCTTGAGCCTGGTCAGACAGTGGGAGGGCTGGTGGCTGAGCTGAGCACAGCTGGTGCTGGTCCTGGCTGAGGATGCAGGGAGTGGAGATGTCTGGAGGCAGGTTTTAACACCTGGTCCTACTTACGTGGGTGAAATAACTGCTTACACAGTCCTGCTCCCATCCGAATTCTGACCAGACAGGACCTTTGCTTAACTTGGACTCTCCAGTACAAACATTACTCACAGTCCTATGACAATCTGAGGAAGAAAGACAAGCAGCAAGGATCTTCACCCCATCACAAACCACAAGGGCACGTTTGCTACTATGTGATAAAGACTCAAAACTGCTGCTGGCTTTACTGGCCGGTGATTGCCCCCTCTTCTGCTCCCATGGCTAGAGGACATAATAAATTACCCAGAGAGCACCTCTCTTAGCTGGGCAAGGGCTGAACTTTGGTTGTGTATTTGTGGAGCTCAGTGCACAATTAACCTGGCACAGTTCACTGTGGCATAGCTCACTGTAAATCCTTACACAATAAATGGATTGTGATCACTACATTTCAGTGACTACTGAAAGGCAATTTGAAGACTAAATAAAGCAGGATGTTGAGATTTCAGACTGTAGGTCTTTTGAAAGGATTTGAGGCAAAAGGAGAATACCTGCAGTGCTCTGCAATGCTTGTGATGTGGCTGTGTGTGCTGACAGGGGATGGTCAGGCAGTACATGGCTGCATGGGCTCATGAGGAGAAGGAAAGATCAAGCCTTCATTCCTGTGCTGGAGGCAAAGGAGGTGGGAATGCATTGCCAATCACATCATGGACCTGTGCTCAGTAATGGGGAGTGACAACCCCATAAAAGGGATACGTTGCTTAAAGCATGGTTTTATTCCACAGCATGAGCGCTGTCTTGCTGCTCCTTTGACCCTACTAAAGCCAGAGTGTGACTTAGCTGTGCTTGTGGCCGTGAGGAACGGTTTTACAGCCACAGGCATGTTGGTGTCTATGTGAGACTCAGCAGGCGAGGAAGAATTTGCAGAGAAAGGCATCACTGAATGCCACAAAGCCAGATCCTCAGTGGTGTTAAGGTCGGTAATCTTACAGGAGCTTCTAGCAGCTGGCACTCTGCCCCCGGCTCCCAGGTGATGATATGGTGTGGTCCAAGGCTGTGCGACTGCCTACGCCTGCTGCTGTGCTAAGTCTGAGAGAAATTAAACCAGCAGGAGCAGAGCTGCTCAGCCTGGGACAACCGAGGAAACAGCAGCTCAATACAGGCCAATTACCTGGGGATCCCAGGATGGGAGCAGAGGGAGTTCACTGTGGTGGCTTTCAGGAGATGATATATGATGTAGGCCCGGTGAATGCATGAGCATTGGGCTGTAACCTTCCCCTGAGTTACTGAGAGGAAGTCTATAATACGAGCTGTGCTCGGCTCCCTGCTGTGCCTTCGTGATGTGGGCTGCACTGGGGACTCCGTGCTTAAGGTGCTATGAATCAGATCCAAACATGTTTTAAGGTAATTTTCTTCTAATTCACAGTCAGGCAATGGAATAGCTCTATCTTTTGAGAATCAAAAGTATTAATAACTCCCTTAGACGCAGTTTGGAAGCAAATGAATACCCCCATTTTTTGGTAAATTTTGAGAGTGTTATTTTACTGTACAGGGAAGAACTCCATTAGCAGAACACATGAATTAAAACACAGGCAGCTTATTTGCATTGTGATTAACCATTCCTGAGATGAGAAAGCTCATCTAGTTGTGAATATATGGCAACGAAGATTATAAACGGTGCGATGGGGCTTAATCTTTGGTTTTTATGTTTCTACAAAATGGCTTTCATACAGAAACATTTTCTTCTTACCTACAGCTGAAATTTGTCACCATGGCAACTTTCTGGATTTGGAGGGGTGGGGTGCTCTAGGCAAATATGTGGCCTCAACCTCAGAAATTGTTATCCAAATCGGGTTTCATTTCTCCTCTCTTTCTTCAAATTCTATGAGGTTCTTACACACTGGGCAGCTGCTCAGGTGACCAGGTCAGAGGGAGGCCATATGGATTTAAACTCTTGTTTTCYTTCTTTGAGAGGAGCAGTGTTTGGGGCAATTTCCTCCCTTATTCAACTGGCTCCATCCTCCCCCAGCTGCAGCTCCAAGCCAGCTCAGCTCTCCGGGAGCTGCTGGACCGCGCTCCGCTCCGGTGCCTGCAGCGTCACCCGCTGTTGCTGGGGAAACGCAGAAATACTGAACTGGGGTCCCAGCAGCTCAGCATTGGAGAGTATGCTGTTCATTTACTGGCTTCAATATACGCATAGTTCTATTTTGTTTTGTTTGACGTACATGTCTGAGAGCGGCTTGGGGCCTTAAACAGGTTGTTCTTTTGGTTGKTTTTTTTTTTGTATTTTTGAAGGGAAAAAACCTGACACAAACGTGCATTAAGACTTCTGAAAATAAAATGATTAAAGCCTTAGAGAACCCTCCCCCACAATGTTTTGTCAATGCCGTATTATTTGAAGGACATGTCACCATCTTGATCATTTAACTTCTGATTTTTATTTCCCATTTTATGTGTCAAATGGCTTCCCACTGCTTGCCCATGTTGTCTTTCTGGCTTTTAGGTTGCAGGAAAAAGGAGGAGTTGATGATTAAAGCTCTGGACAAAGGCTGTGGAGACTGAAGTTGCTGTTGGTGAACTACTGGCTCTGCCACTAACTCCTGAGATAACCACGGTTGAGTCATTGCATGTCTTTTTGCCTGAGGTCATAGTCTGTAGACAACGCGCAGTCTTTCTTCTTGTCCTTTTGCTTTTTGTGTGGGCATACAGTGTGGCAAGTGCTGGTGTCAGGGATGTTCTTAATCTGTGCAGTAGTGCCTTGATTTTATCTGAAGCTTCTTGGTGTAGCTAATAAATAAATAGTAAATAAAAATGATTTGAGGGCGTGCAATAATAAGCAAAGTGGTGACCCTACCTGTTTGTTTGTTTTTTGAGAAGCTCCTGGCCCGCGACAGGAGCTATCAGTAAATAAACCCCTGTCATCTGAGTACACCCACTTCTTTCTTCTCCCTGTGACTGATATTTACACCTTCTTTTCTTTCCCCTGTAGGGTGGGGACAATCAAAAACATTCCTTCATATTAAGGCAGGGTGTGATTTCAGGTGTTGTCTGGCCTGGGCCAGCTCTGGCTTCTGTGCCTATCTTTGCTCCTTGGTAGCTGTCTGCTAATCTGAAGTACTTCACCCTTAACTAAGAAGAGCAAAACCACCTTGGATTCATCCTGGGGAAAGAGCTTGTGCATTTGTACTTACTCCAAGGAGCTGACCTGTACTACAATCTCACTCACAAGTAGWTTTTTTTTAGAAAACAACCAAGCAGCTGGTTTATACTTTCTGCTAAGGCCCCATCAGCTCTCGGTTAGCGTGTATGTTTGAGTACACTGGAAGTACATCTGAACATGGCTTCCTAATAGGGGTAAAGCCCTGAGGGGGGACTTGCATACGCCAGCAATTCCTTTCTCAATGGTTCTTAGCTTGTGTTTTGCCCCATGACCTGCCTGACATAGATGAAATAGCTGTTGAAGAGAGCTGTTGATGAACATAATTTGGCTCCTTCTGAGCTGGCAAGGAGTGTTCAGTGAGCAGCGGAGCTACTGCAAGGCCACCCCAAATGCAGTAGCAAGGCTGTAACATTAGGTGGCACATGTACTGTTTTCTGCTGCCAGCTCCTACCTGCTCTCCTCAACGGTAAGACATTTCTCTTACAGAGTTTGGCAAAAAGTTTAAAGGCCTCAGAGCCATTGGCAGGCAGAGGGAAGTCTCCTTCAGGGCAGTTTGAGTGCTAGGTCCACTTCTTGGAACCTAGCACATGAGGCTGAGCTGACTATAACTATGCAGCCACCCACCACACTGCTGTGCCAGTAGGGCCTGGGGGCAGAAAGCAACATTTTGGGGACTTTACAAGGCAGAAGAATGTGGAGCACGAAATAGCTGCATTCACAGGTTGCCATCCACCATCTTGCTTCCTTTACACCATCTTCTCCTCTCTTTGTCAAGGGCAACACAGCATGAAAGGGGAAAAAGACATGGTGTGCGGAGGCTGCAGTAAGCTCTCTGGTGTCTCCTACCCCCTTTCCCCTCTTCTGCTGTACGCTTCCTTCCTTTCATCTTGTTTTGAGTGGAGTGGTGGATCACCAACAGACTATTATTAGGAAAAGGACCTTGCCATTCAGACGCTTATAGACACATCTCCCAGATTACCAATATCCCTTGCATCTGCAGAACTGGGTAGGGAAATTTGGCAGAATGTGTTTTTGCCCCCAGAGATTTTTGGAGACACCTTCCTGTCAGGTGTATTACATAAACCACAAAATGGCTCCCTCCAAAGGGAGCATCTGCTAATCAACTGCCCCAAAATTTAAGGCAGGCGGGGGGGTGAAAAGCAATGATTTCCAAAGTTATCTGAACTTTTTTTCAAGTCACTTAAATTGTTTGCAGGCTCAGACTGGCATGGGGGATGAGCGGAGGTTGTGCTGGGTGCCTGTTGCATTCAAATAAATTGATCCTCTCCCCAGAGCCCCATCTCTTGTGTGCAGCCAAATCATGTGTGTTTGCAGGAGACAGTATGCTTGTGTTTCTCCCACGACCCTGCTGGCTCATTAGTGTTATTTCTGGAGGTCTTGTTTCCACAGTAACAAGCAATTACCATTGTTCCTTGGACTGCCAAAGTTACCACCAGCAACGCAGAGGAAGATGCGTTATTCTCTATATTGGGATAAAATGCCTTCATATGTCTTGCTATTCACTGAATGCCAATCCTGACGCAGGTCCTGTGCAAATAGCACACTCCACCCCCTGCCAGTGCTGCATTTGCTGGTATTAAGACATGCCAAATTCTGAAACGATCCAAAATGATCTTCTCAGGTCTGTGGCTACACTGACAACGACAGGGTCAGGATTTCAGCAGCAGGATGACTGTACCAATGGTAGCTCTGGTAGGAATATAAATAGAATAGCTTGGAGGCAGTTCTTTTTTGCAATTGTGCTTAGCCCTGTTCTAAGTAATGCTGGCTAGTGACGTCAATAAAATATACTCTCTGTCTTTACCCTATAGCTTCTACCAGTACAGTGGTGGAGCTCCCACAGAGGAGTCTGGTGGTCTTATGCTAGCAGGATGCTCAAGTGTCTGCGTTGCACAATGCCTTCATCATCCCCAAGGGGCGATGCGTGTGCATCTGCTCCAACCATTTCTTCTATTAGTGGCTTCTCCTTTCCCTTTTACCTTTACATTGCACACAGACAGATCCAGCTAGAATGGGCTTTAAACCTCATAGAACATATCCTGAATTTCACATACATATCAAAAGATTAGGCAGCTGGGAAGCTGAAGGAAGATGGGCTTTTGTAGGTGAGAGAAGTGGGGTAGTGGGATGCTGGGGCAGCTGGATTAGGTTTCATGACTTGGAGTGTTTTTATGGCTTTCAGTGACTCCAATTTCCAAGTGTGACTCCATATTCTAAAAAGCTCTGGGGCCACGTTGTAATCTCTGAGCTCCTCTTAACAGAGTTTTCGTGTGAATGGGTGTATGTATGGATCTACATATATGYACCCACTCGCCCAAATGACTAATAACAGGTGTTGGAGGGAGAACATGGCCTCTAGCCTCCATAAACCAAGGCACAGGGGAGCGCAAGGAGTCTTGCTCCAAGGTAGCTGAAGCAAAGAGATCAAGAGAGGCATTTTAAAACTGGGAAGGAACAGCCTTTTGTGAAAGGTCTGGAAACACCTGAGCTAGAGATTTTTAAAACCTGGACTTACCAGAGAAGGTAGAGGACAGTTTCATATCAGGCCAGTATATGAGGGTGACAATGAACAGAAAGGGTGCTGCTTTGGCAGCTCCCAAGATCGTACTGCTTCAGCTGCCCTTGAGGAAATAAAAACCCAACAGCAAACACACTGTCTTTTCTTGGGATGGAGAAAGGGATAGGCAGAAACAATTGGTGACGGGGCCCTTGATTCTTTTTTCTGCCTAAAGTCCCACCAAGTCTGTGAAATGAAGGTGGAGGAGGGAGTCAAACACAAGTGGAAAGAAAGAAAGTATATCATGTATCTGTTCTAGAGGCCAGGACTAATTTTTAGGTGTCTCTCAATTAGTAGGGATTGAAGCRTGAGAAAGTCCTTCAATTTTCTTGGGGGCTGACCATGGAGTGAAGGCAGCACCATAGAGAAAGGTTAAGAAGATATCCTTAGGTGTGGGAGAGTAGTCCTACTTAATCCAACAAGTTTCTCTTCTCCTCTTTTGTGTTGCATCCTCCTAAAGCCTTGGATTTTAGCACGGTCTGTATGACGGGGAAAAAAAAAAGATAATCTTATTATCCACACGTAAACCAGAATCTAGTGTTTGAGTTCTAGGTGAGGGCATACGAGGCTTGTGTGGTTCATAATGAGCCGAGACKTGTTTTTGTATTGCGAGGAAAATATTTCCATCTTGAAAATAAACCAAGCCTTTGCTCTTTATCTGTAAGCTTCAGGGCACCCACTGGGCATCCCACATTTTCAGTCAGGGTGGTGTGCCGAGCTTGCCAGCAAACACTAGGTGGAGGCCTTGGGCTGCGGTTTCACCGCAGTTGCTGAAGGCAGAAAGAGCAGAGGACTTGAGCTTTCAGAAGGGAGATCTTTTTCTTTTCTTGCTGCTCTCACATGCTAGAAAGGAAGGTCCAAGCTCTCCAGGTGCGGAATGGGATGAGCTGAGGAATGGAGGAGAAGTGTCTGTCGCATCCCAGGTCCTCCCTGCAACAGGATTTTGTGAGCAGGGCTGCGGTGGGAGCGTTGAAGCCTYCCTAGTTCTTGGGTGTGGTTGGGTTGCAAGATTGATTTAATTTATCCTGATTTATTTTATCCTCATTTATATATCCTGATGGGGATAATTTTGAGATTCCCATGAATGCATGTAAAAAGTATTAAAATTGAGATGAAAGCGAGTACTGATGAGCTGATTTATCTAGCAACAAATGCTGGTAGAACCAGCTAAGATGAAGTGCATGCTGTATTTATGATGATTGCTTTTGACAAGGCCTCCAATCTTAAAACTATTCCAAATAGGGAGATTTAGAGTTAGTACAAAGAGTGAATCACAGGTTAAGTGAGAGCCAGATGAAACTTGAAATGTTCATTTTGAGAGAAATTTCAAAGTTTATGATTTCAAAGCTTCTTGTTACTCTTAGTGATAAAAATACTGTTTTCAGTGTATTCCTAAAAACTGAAAATTATGAACATTTCAATTAGATACTTTTAGAAAAATAACTGATGTTTTGTTTTGAAAATTAGTTAAATTTTGTTACTGTCTCACATGTCAGTTGTAATGCAGAGTTAGGTTATGCCAAATCAAGTCTCATATGTTATGCAGTCCTACCAGTAACATAGCATACCATGAATATCATAATTAAATATTCTGTTATATAGTTTAGTACAGGTGATTTTTTTTTTTTTTCAAAACAAGTGATTTTTCTATCAAGTAATGAGTTTTCTATCAAAAGCGGTACCAGCTTTATTAGTCTATACTGAATGAAACAATTTAAATTTTCACACTCTGAAGAAGAAATGTGCTGGGTACTAGTTAGGGACCAATTGTTTTTAATATCCTAGAAACCTGATTCCAGGCTAATGGCAGGATATTGAACTCATCAGTGTCTCTCATTATTAACTGAAGAATGTAAAAACAATACAAGCAGTAGAATATGATAAGAAAATATAAGGTGGCTTTCAAAATTAGTATTTTAATTTGAAAGAAAATCTGGCTTTTTTTCCCTAAGGCAAACTTTCCAATACAGAAAATGTTGTTTGAGCCTCCTTTTCCATAGGGATTTTTCATTTGTACTTATGATTTTGTGAAAAATGTTGATTTTATCAAAATAGTATTTTCTGGTTGAAGACTGTTTCGATTAAAATTTTCTCACTAGTGTGAGCTGTTATGACACTCTCCTCCTCCACCCTCTGAGCTGTGGTAAAAGGGTGAGTGAAGTTATTGATTTATCTTTCCTTATTTTTTTTTTAGTGCAATGACTTCGAGAGCTCCATGGCTGTTCTGCAGACAGATGCACAATTGTGAAACATCAATATGGACTGCAAATCTCTACTGTCAGTCAGCTCCTCTTCCCCTCTGCATAACGTAATCCCTATCTCCACAATGCCTGCACAGATACACATTTGCAAAGATGTTTTTCTGGAGATAGCGTGCATAGCAAGCCCTCCTTTACTTGTTCTCATCTCTAGCAACATTGTATGGAGTTTCAGTTCACAGTTCACTGTGTTCCCCCTCCTACCACTGAAATGCAGCCAACTCCGAGCTGCGGCTATTAAACATCACGCAAGCAACACCACAAAACAGATTGTGGAAAGCAAAGGAATTCAGAGAAAAGCAATAAATTGAGTGAGGACTGCAAGGGTTGTCTGGGAAGTGATATCAAAGGATTATAGGGAATGAGTAGTGGTTAATAGTGATGCAGAATAGCCATCACCTTGATATTCAGGTGATACCAGCTTGCAAGGGAGAGCTTTTGAGGGTGGCACAAAGAGATGTGACTAGGAGTAGCCAGGTTTCAGCCAGAGAGACAAGCAGGTCAGCTTCCCCAACCGCTGAGTTTTGTCAGACTGTCAGAGTCACAAGGAAAGGGCTGCAGGCATCATTGCTCGAGGGTTTTAAAACTGGTCAAAGTTTCAAGACAGGACAAGGCAGTATCAGGACAGGTGAATAAACCCAGATGGAGCAAATAGCCATATCTATCCCCACTTTGTATGAGTCTGAGAAAACAGTTGGGAGAAAGATAAAAAGGTCTGAAGGAACCTCATGTACAAAGTTAGAAGAGAGTGTGAACTGGCATGACAAGAGCTGGGACATGGCAAGGGAAAAGCTTTCAAAGACAGTGCTCTGACAACATGATGACCTTAGGGTAGGAAAGGCAGAAAAAGGGGAAGATGTGCAATGAATCAGAGGAAAGGAGAAATGTGTGTGAATGTATGTAGCTGTTTATGTGTGTGTGTGGCACAACAGGAATCTCATTCAGATTGGAAAAAGCATTGTAGGTGTCTGCATCTCAGTTTGCTCAGAGTAGTGGCTGGAAGAGGGCACCTTGGCACAAAACCTGCACATGAATTGTTGCTGCTTTAGGTAAAGTGATGAGGGGGGAASGTTGCCAGACACTGCCACTGAGTATTCAACGGACAAACAAGAAGCAACTGCAAAAGTCTGTTCACAACTCAAGTTGCATAGCAACACTAAATTGTCAGCTTGCTGTTAAGGCAGTCCCTTACATTTTCCCCATTATTAGAGCCCTTTTTAGGAATCGTGCAGTATGATGTTACTAGCCCACTCCCAAGCTGGTTGTTTGACCTTTGTCTCTTGCTGAATGATGCCATGTAATTTGCTGCAAAGGTGTCTCAAAGTAGTACACCAGAGAGAAAAGTCCTTTAGGATCCATCAACAGAGGCCTCAGGGAGAAAAAGATGTGCCTGTGCAGGATGGGGCAGGAGAGACAGATCAGGGAGCAGCAATATCCTCAAAGAAGTCTAGTGTCTGACAAACTCAGCAGGATGTATGTTACCCCATCACTTTTCTGAACTGAGTCTTCATTGATCCAATTGAAAGGCTATTTTGAGGGGTGAGCCACAGTTGCTCTTAAGACACGTGTTTCAAACTCTTCCAGTGCACACTTGTGCCTGGTGGTTGGATSACTCCTATGGATCGTTGCTGCTGTGAAATCCTAACTTCCAGCCAGCTGTTTCCTGCTTTTCAGCATAAGCACCTTGTGATCTGTCTCCTGGTGGAGATGCTGAAGCACAAAAGTAGTCACAGCGTCATCATCCTGTGATGTTTCAGACACTGCCAGTATCTGAAACAATACCTAGAAGTCTGCTTGTCTTGCAGGATGTTGCTAGTGTCCTGCACAGTTTCTTTCCTGGATGCCTTGTATAACACAGCACCCTCCTCCCTCTTTCATTCTAATGCTGCTTCTTTTGCTGGCACAAGATCCTGAAATGGCCCTGCCATCTCTTTGCAGCCAAGGCAACCAGGGTCACTTGATACCAAGGTGTAGCTGGAATTTTAAGGATGCGAATGAACTGAATTAACTCCTTTACTGCAAACATCAGACTGACATGGACTCAGGACACCAGGTAGAGTGGAAATTAGCTTACAGGCCTTTTGCACTGGGTGATGGGGAGAGTGGCCTGCTTAAGCAAGTAATTCTCAGTGATGTATCTCCTTTCCGAAGAGTGCCTCATTGTAAACTATACCAGCTTTTTCAAGATCACCACTGCAAATTATGAACAAGCAAACAGACCTCAGAAGGACAAGATAGACTGCCTGTCCCATCTGTATAGAGTAATGGAATTATTCTGCTTCATTAAAACAACTGATGAGGAAACAAACAGCCTTGAGATTCAGTTCCTCTATGTTTCTGTGCCCAGAGCCCAGAGCACACAAATGGCATAGCACCTGGACTAGATGCCACAAGTCACTCCTGCTTGATATTAAGGGGATCAAGCTCAGACAAGGTCTAACACAGCAGGTGATAAACGTCCATGCGTGACATTGCTAAAAGAGATCTGATGGCCATGGAGTTATCCTTGACAAAGGAACATCTCTCTAATGCAAAATAGCTTAGCAGTCCTTACAAAGAAGGAGCAAAAGGTGTCCATCTGACTTCTTCCTTTCTTCCATTGAGTATCTCCTATGAACAAGAACTGCTGGATGGGACACTCCAAAGAGCTTAATTCTCTCTCCAGGAGAGAGCCTCCTTCTCTCTGTCTGTGTTTTAGCTTTATCTTGCTTCCCTCTGAGGCTGAGGGATTTGAGATCATTAGAGAGATAGCAGGTGTTGGAGTGGTCACTGATACCCACCAGCTTTGTAGCTCAGTCATCCCAAGGACCACTACCAGGAGGGATTTATCCAAGAGCTCTGCAGAACAATCAGACTTTGATGCCTTGTAGTTGCTCTACAAGTGTTTGTTGAAAGCCCTAGTACTTCAGTGAAGGAGTCAGTCCTGAGTTTTAGGCTGTGTCACCCAGACTGAAGAGTTTTGTATCACCTTGCTGCCATGGACTCTCTGGAGGTACAGATACAAGAGGCTGTTCCATGGGGCTGGTTCACATTTGATAATTGTTATGGCTTTCTCTTTTTAACTTGGTCTTCTAGTTTATGGTGGAGATAGAGCTGAGAGTCCCCACTGGTGAGTGGAGGATTCTTTTATCAGACCTTACACTATGGTCAGACCTCTTYAAGATTTCTCTCCATGTATCTCTTATCAGTCTCAGTCTGTATGTGTTACTAAGTACCATCTTTGCAGTGTCTCAGCTTTATTTGACAATCTGAGTTTCCTATGACCTTTTGAGGATAATGTTTGCAGGTTAAAATGTGCTGAATAAGGACAAATGAGAAATGCAAAAGAAGTGAAAATAGGCAGGTTTTAAAGAAGATCATCTTCTGTCAGCATTGTTTGCATGTGTGCTCATTTCTCATAAACATTCAAAGGCTCAAGTTTCCTGTTGCTAGTATACATGGGAAACAAATGTCAAGGCTGCACATGACTACTTGCCATAAATTAATATTAAATGTGCACACACACTTCATCTGGAAGTGCTTGTACACTCCTCTTGTCAGAAAGTAGAATAAATAACGATCAGAATTACCACCTTGAGCTGGTGATTTCCATCTGTAGATATGAAAATGCTTTATAAGGAAGGTCAGGATCATAGTCTCCAATTTTGCAAATGGGACACAGTTCCTCAGTGAAGTCACTTGTCTGGTAGTCACAGAGCTTCCACCTCTCTACCTAACCTGCAGAGGCAAGTGAGGATGCACATTTGATTATTTTCTCTTCCATCCTTGACTGCCCCTTTTAAAAGGAGTCACTCACCCTTTCATTTACTGCTCAGGGCACAAGGTTATCCATCACCACCCAGCACAGGCTGCCGTCCATCCTGGCTGTGCACGTGTGCTTACTGGCATGTATTTTCTCTCTGTCTCTCTTCCTCCTTGCCTTGCAGGTGTGCCTTGCTGCTTCCCTTCAGGTCACCTCTGCTTCTGCCTTCAGTGCCCCTCACTGCAAAGGAACTCTTCTCCCCTGCATCTCTTCTGGGCTGGCCAGAGGCCTCCTGCAGCAAGTTTCCTTGCAGAGCAGGCCTGACTGTGTGCTTGAGTATTCTGTACCTCTCCTACCGTCCTTCTCCTTTTTTCAGGGATCTCTCGTCTTCCAGGGCTGTCAGACGAAGATTTGTAGTTCTGAGTCCTCTCTCTGCTTTCTTGTGTGGGTTTTCATCCTGACAGTGCAGACATGCAGGATGCAGGAGGGTCAGAAGGTAAGTGCGTTGTTTCCTGCTAGGGCAGATTTTGATAACGGGTTTTACAAGGTTCCCTGGGAGGATGGGCTTGGTAGTGGCTTCAAGAAATGAAATTTAGTCAGAAGGGACTTGATCAAAGTGTCTAAAGTAACATGTATCAGAAGAGTCTGTCGGGAACACCTTTTCTTTGTGTCTCTCCAGAAACTAACAAAGGGCCATTCAGGGAAAAATTGGCAAATACAGTACTCGAGTACTTCACACAGCAGTAATTAAACCATGAGGCATGCTGCCACTGGGTGTTCTGGAGGCCACAAACTAAAGTAAAAAATCCCAGTGGCTTTACGGAGTGAGTCAGTTTCCAAATTCCTAGGAATTAAAATGTTTATTGAGCCTCCTACAACTTCTTTTCAGGGCTCCAAGGGCACCACCAGCCCTGACAGTCCCTGTCCAGCATCTTCTGGGGCTCCTTCCACCCTGCCCAGGTCCCAGGACCCCATTTCAGCCCCCCAGGGCCATCAGTCCCTGCCCCAGCGACGCTGCAGCAGGGCTGCTCTCCAGCTCCCCACAGCCCTGCCCTGCCTGGCCATGGGCCCCGCTGCACCAGGGAGGTACCCAATGCCCAGGGCTGGGGCTGCTCCCAGTGCCCCCCAGCTGCCCTGCTCCCTGGCTGAAGCAGTGGGATGTCCCKGGGGAGCCCCCAGCCCTGCTGGTGCCCTGACACTTCTTACACTGTTTGGTGTGGGCACTGCTAGACTGTGTCAGCTGACTGTGTCAGCTGCGTCCTGCTCCATTTGTGTGGTTTCTCTTAAGCCCTGTACAGTCTATATCATCACATGCCATAGCCAATAACATTTTTAAAGTGGATGATTCCCTCCCAATATACTGCTTTTATCTACAGCAAGAGTGTTAATGCCTGCCAGGATATAGAACTGGTTGCAGAGACTGCAAATGCGATACTTGGACTAGTAAGTCATTTTACCAATGCACTTCCTCTTAAAAGTGATGATTGTTAGAAATCATTGATCTTTTCCTTGTCCTCTTAGTCCAACAATATCACAGCTCCAAAATGGGAAGCCTTGCTGTGTGAGCAGGGATACACAGATCAATATCACTTCTCATGGCAGCAAATGAAAATGAGTGGTACAAAGGTAGACTTCCACAACCCTGTTAGCAGGAACAGTTTGGAGGCGAGCATCAAATGTCATGGCAATTGAAATGAAAAAAGTGAATATAGACGTTCATGACATCAATCTGCCTTGGTTTGGAGTTTAAAGATTATTATTTTGAGGATAATTGCAACATTTTTTTATAAAATTTCTAGAATTTCTGGGGACAGGGAGGGGAGTGAAGCTAGAAATATCTGTCGAAATAGCTGTATCTCACAGTGTTTGGGTACATCCATTTCAGAAAGGCAGGTAGTCAGTCAGAAGAGGCTAAGGGACCCATGCTTTTGTGAACACACACTCCTATGCATACTAAAACTGCAGGCTACAGTATCTTTGCTCTAGATCTACCAGCAGATATATTGCAGCTCAACAACCAAAGCCCCCAGTACCAAAATACATTAACTAAAGTACAGCTTTGGTACAGCCCAGGTAAATTTGGTTCTGGATCTTCCATTGATGAGATATTTGAGCAAAACCTGTTGCATCCATTGTGAGGATTTTCTTGCACCGTGCAGGACAGAGAGATCATGGACAGGCTCAACTTTTTTTTAAAAAAGGAAATAACTTTTCAGACCAAAGAGTTAAAAAAACGTTGCTGTGCTGACATCCATCACTTGTGTTGGGTTGTGGGAGGGGAGAGGTTTTTTCCCCCAAGTATGGAGAAGCCTTCTTGCTCTTTCCAGTTTTGATGCCAAGGTCAAATTCACAGCCCAGCTGCACAGGGGGATGGCTGGGCTGCCTTGCTTGCACTCTGCTTCATGGTCTTGGCAAATATGGGACCTGACTGTGCATCAAGTCCGAGGAATCCCACAGGAAGCCCCTGCAGCGAGGATTTAACTTGTGATTGAAAGCAAGACAAGGCTGCATCCACATTAACCTTCTCTCCACAAAAACCAAGAAGGTCTTCCAGCTCTGTCCTCCCCCACCCCCCCCCACTTTTCCTCTTTCTTTGATTTTTCGGCTAAAAATAGGGTGACAGAGGGACTGTGGGGTAAGCAGCTGGAGTAGAGAGGAGCCTGTTGCCATAGAAACCAATGAGCCACTTAGCAGCACTTGCCTTCCTCCTTTGCCTGCGGATTTTTTTCCCTCTTGTGCGTGGAGGGGCAGTGTGGGGGGAGCTGGAGGAGACCCACACGCAGCCGGGGCCCAGGTCCCTGCCCCACGGCCACCCGGGCTGCCAGCGCTCCYGCAGGATCTGCCTCCTAAGCGAGGAAGAGGAGAGGGAGGATGGACGTCAGATGGAAGAAGGGTTTGGGCATCAATGCTTGGACATACGCTGAGAGTCTCCCCCTCACCCTGGCATCTTGCTCTCCTCTCATGCTAGATGGCACTTGGACGGTGCCCCAAATATTCAAAGAGGGCTCTCCAGGCCACTGGTGCCCTGCCCTGCCTCTAAAGATGGCAAATAGCAACRAAAGCAGGGTTTTATGTAGACATTATTTAACTGTGTGCTGTATTACACCCCAGGCTTGAGTAGCCAAGACAGTAGTTTGGAGGGTTAGAAGTGGGGAGTGTTCCTCTCCTCCAGGTCTTTCTTCCATCATGAAAAACTAACATTTGGGTGATTATTTAAAATAGATATCCAACCTACTTTTGGTTCACATGGGGCTAAAGTTGCTTTAATTTCACTGCATATACATTTCTCAGTGGGGAAAACCTATTTCCTTGAAAGATCTGAAGCTCTAAATGGGATACCTGAAACATGTTAAACTATAATTTGGTTATACCTGATACTGGTTTGCAGTGCTTGATATTCAGTCTGGTTTTTCTTTTTTTTTTTTTCCCCTGAGACTGAAGAGACACACATTGTTAGGTAGCACATACTTCACTTAGTTTATTTTTAACCTTAGAAAATATTATCACTAGCAAATAAGTACTAGATTGGCAACTCTTGGAGAATGAAATCTTCTCTTCAGCCCTGGAGTGACAGAGCCAGTTTTGGTAAGACCTTCCCACACTGCTTCTCATCTGTGTGCTCCAAGCATGGCTTTCTCGTAACCTGGGTCACATGAAAAAGCCCCAGCTGCTCACACCTGAATGCAAACCCCAGGTGTCTGCTTGCAGGTGCTATTTTCTTTCTCACTCTGTGCTACGTGGAAATAGTAGCGGCAAAGACAGATGTGCATTAATGGGTGCTGCCAGCACAATAAAGCTGGAAGGAATTTGCCAGCAGAACCATACCTGGTAAAGCTTGCTGATGTAGTGCTTCTCCTTCAGGTTGCAGGTTACCAGCATTTCTGAAACCTGGGAGAGAAAGTCTATCAGCTAGAAATCATGGTAGATAAAATTGAAGGCAGTTGCTAGAAATTGGGACTGGATAGTTTTCCTCTTGTGGTCTGAAACTGGGTTTCTGTGTTTGATTTCTCCTCTTAACATGAATGGAGGACTGAAAGATAATAAATGGCATCACACAGCAGTGCGTGTAGGGAAGTGTAAACGTTAAATAATGATTCCTTATAACATATCTGCAAAGTCAAATGTATCATTTAACTTCTGCTCATCAGAGAAGGTCAGGCAAGACATGTGTGACAGAGTTAGGACTGGATCAAAGGTGTATACCTTTGGGCAGACCTGAAGAACTCCTTCACCGAGACGTGGCTACTCCAAGGATGCCATTTTGCAGCTGCTTAGAAGAGGTCAATGGAAAGTCCAGCTTTGACTCTTGATGTTGACTCTTAATATTACTCGTCTGCACTACATCACTGACACCAGCAGGACATACCTCTGCTCTGAAGAGCTGTGTGAGCACTTGTGTAGCCAGGTGGGTCCACTTCAGAGTTGTACAGACCCATAATAGGGAGCATGGCAGAAATACAGACAGGGTCATGCYGTGGTCTGGTGATGTCCTGGTTGGCACAGCAGTCTTTTTGAAGCCCTTGCCATCAAAACAATGCAAGACAACCTTGGGGTTTTGTTAATGTGTCACATCAGGGCCATTCGTTCAGTCACCCATGCTTTCTTCTCTCTCTCCTCGTTTCTGCACAGGGTCCTGTGCAGTCATCTCATGTGTGATTAACTTCTTTCTAGCATTTAACTGAGACTGTAGTGCAAAATTTGGATCTGGATTAAAAAACGTCCCTAGATTTAGGCAGCTTGATCCAGGCTTGATGGTGGCCCATTTCTCGGTGAAATGTATAACAGCAGCCAAGTGTCTTCTCTTGTATATTATTATGTTTCTTAATTTCATGGTGTGTTTTCTTTGTTTGTTGTAGTAGCCTGAAGTCATGCATCAAAACTCTTACTGTATTCATGAAAACATACCAAAGGCAAGCTTCACTGGCTAATTAAATCTTCTCTGTCGCACACTGGCATGACAAATATAGATTTAAAACAAACGTAATTTGCTATTATAGAGCTGCTCCTATTCTGTTCACCTGATGTTATCAGAAGGGTCTGGCCCAGGAGGCAGGATGTGCTGAATGCAACGCAGGAGGTTGGAGGAGAAAAAATCTGGGGCAGGTGGGTACAAAAATAAAGGGGTCTTTGTACACAGAGGAATTCCTGTATGCTAGCAGAAAGAGATAAAGGTTACAAAGCAAATACTTCCATCAGCAAGATCAGAAGCTGCATGTCTTCTGTTCTCTTCAGGAGTCATTCAGAGCTGCAGCTTGTTGGCTGCAGAAAGTAAATGAGATTTGGGATGAGAAGAACTGAACCCTACAGCAACAGCTTGTGGTGGAGGGGAACAGAGAACTGTCGAGCACACTGAACGTCAACAACAGATGGGTTTTTGTGCAAAACATGGTACCACAGTTAGGCTGGGAAGGAAAAATGACGGCTTTCCATCTCAGCCTCAGAGCATTCAGGAGGAATAGATGTGTTCTGATGGTTTGAATGGAAAGGTGGGGATTGGCTCGTGTCTCCTTCCTCTTCTCCCTCCTTCCTAAGGAAACCTTTTCACTTTTTCTCTACTTCCTCTAGGACCTTCGTCCATGCAGAAAATCCTGTCTCCAGCCTCCAAGGGACTGAGATTTTGGCAGTCTCYAGCCCCTAACGCTACTCACTACTGCCAGTTTAGCTGATCTGAGTTTGATGCCCTTTTCTTCAAGTCCGCAAGCTGATGTCCACAAACTCCTGTCTAGAAGCATTGGTGAAGAACATATGCCAGTAGATGGGGTGTGCCAGGTAAGCAGAAGAGAGAAGAAGTGACTGGGAAGAAGTGGCCAGGCTGGATTCTTTGCAGGAAACAGGTCTGAGATGGCCTTGCCACCCAGCTGCTAGAAAAAAAACTCGTGTTTTTGACTGGGTCTTAACGCTGCTGGAAAACTCCCTACCTTCTGCAGCATGTGCAATTTGTAGAGGAATTCTAAAAAAAAAATCATGTATTTACATATAAAGTGATAATATTCTGGTTAATATTGTGTCCTTTTCATTAAAAATATTGAGGTTGCATTGAATTTGTTTTGCATAGCATCTCTGTTTTCAGCGTGGAATGAGTTTTTGCACTGGTTGCAGTTCACTGTTGAACCAGCTGACGGGGAAGGCAATRAGAGAAGTGGTGGTAACTTGGGGTTTGCTAAATCAGCCACTGTCTGTACTGGGGCTAAGGAACCCCAGGCTCATTTAGCTGTTTTCTCCATTAAGATGAACCTAATAGAGCTAATATTTTTGTTTTAATTAGGATTAGATGCCAGTAAGGAAAAGGGAAGGTTTTATGCCTTTCTCACAAGTGCGGAAGTGCCAGAGAGCTGGCTCAGGCATAAAACCTCCCTGGAAGAGAATGGAAGAGGATGCTTCCAATGCTGGCCATGGATTCAGGAGGACAGTTGTGGCACCAGATTACATCTGTTTGGTATTTTAAGGTTTCTTTACAACCTTAAAGTAGAATGTTATTCCCTGAAGAATGCAGTCCTGCAGTTTAAGAAGAAATACTCTGGCATAAAATGTATTCCATAGGAAATTCTGCTGCTGTGGAAAATGTGGGGCCTTGCCAGAAACCCTCCCAGCAAGGAGAGAAACTGAATCCCAGAAAAGCGGATGGACTCCAYGATATTAAACACTAGGGGAATGGGTTCAACTCTGTTGCCCTTTTCGGTGAGATTGCAGCTGACAGTTCAGGCAGGAGGATATGTGCAGTGAGTAACGTGAAGTGGGATAATGCATGCAGAACACTGTGTGCTGGAAGACTTACATACGGCTCTTGCTCAAAATAGTGTCTTCAGACATAGACTGTGGAGTATGTGCATAATGGCTCTTTGCTRAAGTTTTTGTAATGTATAATCTTTGATAGGAGGTAGAGGCTTTGCTTCTGCACAAAACTGCATCTGCCACTGCAGACTGCTGGGCATGTTCTGTGCATAATGTTCTGGTGTTACTGCATGTGTACATTGCTAATGCCTAGATAGACTTCTGAAATGATGAAGATTTTTCCTTCATTATGATCTGGTGTAAGGACAATTCCTGACTGAAGTGTTAATCTCAACTACTCACACTTCAGTGCAAAAAGATCTGATTAATTATTTGTTTAAAGGCAGCAAATATGCTTTCTTCCCTCTCTCCTCCCCCCTCCTTCTCAGATAACTCAGGCATAACATCTTTGCAGTTTTTTCCTGAGGCTTGCCAGAGTACTTCATCACTGGGACGAGACACAGGTATCTGCAGTCATGCTTCAGAACCAAAGGAACTGTTTGGGACTTTGTTCACTTTGCAAAAAAACCAAAGCCTGGGTGCTTTCTATTGTTCTCTTTTCTAGGCTGTTAACTCTGGGTATTGTTCACTGTCAGTGCTTACAGAAAATGAATAAACTTAAAATATGGCTTCTTTGAGCAACTGCACAGAGAAGTTTAGAATGAGAGCCCTTTCTCAAATTTACTTACTGCAAACCATTCAGAGCCTGCTAGACCGCTCCCTGTGCTCTACGGTGCTTTGGATCGTGACAGAAAGACGCTGTGTAAACGTAAGATATTATTATTAGCTCTGTCCCGTGTTCAAGCCGGCTGATAACAGCAACTGTCCTCTCCTTTCATTGATGTACTTGTGAGATCCGTCAATCAGGGCTGTGTCAGCAGCACAAGAGGGGGAGGGTGCAAGCGTGTTTATTTTTACTGTCAATTGTATTTGCTAATGAGAGAGGAGTCCATTACTAGAGAGGGAGCCTGTGCGAGTTAGTGACTGAGTCAATTTGTTATCAAGTGCTGGCTCTAGTGCCAAGTATTGCTTGGGAGAACTGAAAATCATAATTCCTCCACCCCCAGCTCCCCTCTGTCTAGCCTCTCACATTCACTCCTGATATTAACTGGAGATCACAGCTGCTGGGAAACTGGCAGATACAGTTTTACAAATGGATGTTGTCTGATGTCAACTTTTCCTCCTCCCCTCCCCGAGCATCTGACATTTCTCAACCAAACGGACAGATGATAGAACAAAACTGGGATTATTTCTTTATGTTCATAATAATAATGACTTATTTCCAAAGTGCTTTTGCTCACTAAGGAGGGGGGATAGAATAGCATTTATCCAGCTTTCATTCTCCCATCTCATCTGCCGGTTTTTCTGCCCCGCAGCATCCTCCTTTTTCCACTAGATCTCCTCCTCTTTCTTCTTCCTTTTTACCACTTCTGGTCTCCTGCACATCATGTTGCTTTGGCGATGGCCCCCTCACCTGAGATCAGACATGGTCCTAGACCGCTTTGTCTTTACAAACCACCCCTCCTCGGTTTCTAGTCTCTTTTCCTGAACTGAATGTTTTCCTCACCCAGCCTGCTCCCCACAGGGTATCTGGCAAATTTCTTACTACCTGGGGAGACACGCTTCATCCCCACTGGAAACAACAGTGTGTGGTAGCTGCCTTTGGTGTGAGCAGTGTTACTGCTACCTGCGAATGCTGGAGAGAAACGGCAGTCTCCCATGCTGAGAGCTCCCCGAGCCGTCTGCCTCACTAGTGCTTAAAGCAGATGAAGCCTCATTTTGCATGAGGCAAGACATCATAGCCATAAAAAAGGAGGAAATCACGACAAACTCCAGAGCTTTGGGAAGAATTGGGGGCCAGCTGGCAGACAGCATCTTCAGCTACAGTCTTTCAGGGAGGTGCTCACCCAGAGCTGTCTCCGGTGGCAGAGCGCTGTCTGCAGAGCCACCAACACAGCTCCTGCTTCATCTCCTCATGCGGCTCATCCCGCTGCTGGCCAAATCTAGGCCGGGCTATTTCTGTGGGGACAAACCCTGAGGCGGTGTCATTACAGGAAGGGTAATGTGTGTGACCTGCGTATGCAAATTGTCTCAATTCTACCTCCAGAAAAGCCCTTATTTTTACTTCAAATCCTCTTTGTCCATTGCAACACCTTTATCCAGGTTTGCTCTCCCCTTCTCTCCAACAGAGCAATTCCCATGTGATTCAGGAGCTGATTTTTGCATGCTCTCCTTATTTCACACCCTTTCCTGGTGGTGCCTAGCCTGCCCACCTGGCAGGTCTGTTTGGAAAAGGTCCCCTCATCACCTCATGCTATTTCTCTGTGGTCTGGGCCTGTGCTGCCTTACATCTCCGGCCGGGTCATGGCTCTCAACCGTGACCCTTGTTTCACTGAGCAGATGGCTACCGTTTTTTGTAGATTCTGAAAAAGACTGGAAAACTGTGGTTTTAACCTGGGAGAAAGGACAGCGGACCTCCTGTCAGTGGACAGTGGAGGGAGCAGATGTTCTGCGCAGTGCTCCTCCCTTGTCACCTTCGGGGAAAATGGGTTGACTTCGTTTTGCTCCACTCGCTTTTAGCATTGTAGTACCAGGCTTGGAAAAGAGAAAAAAGTGAGATTCCAAACTCTTTTCTCCCCTGGGTAAGAAAGAAGCAGGAAGGCTTGAACGCTGCTGTGGCTGTGTTATTTTATCCCATCCCCAAGCCTGTCAGTGTTTAAGAGGCATTTGGACAATGCCCTTAATAACATGCTTTAACTTTTGGCAGCCTTGAAGTGGTCAGGCAGCTGGACTAGATGATCATTGTAGGCCCCTTCTAACTGAAAATATTCTATTCTATTCTATTCTATTCCACCTTGTTTCACTGCAACCCACGCGGTAGGTTGCAGTAGGGGTAGGAGAGTAAAGAAGAATCTCAGCAGAGGTGTGCCAAGGAGTAAGGGGGAGAAATGGGGATAAGTCTTATGAGCCAGTACAATGATGGGAGAAGTGGGGCTGGTCTTGCAGACGGGGAGATGCATCAGGGCAGAAATCACTGACATTTGTGGGGAGGAGCTGGTTTTTCTGCATCGTTGAGTGTCCAGACAGAGTCACTGCAGAGATGATCCAAAGTCACCATCTGCTTTTGGGAGTGCTGGTGACTCTGTGAATGTTACACAGTGGGGAACTGGGAATAGGGTGCTCCAAAGGCAGTTCAAACACAGCGGGATTTCCAGAGGAAAAAAATATGAAGACCTTGTAATGGCTTTTCTGGAGTCCAGCTCCTAGTTTTTTCACTCCTTGAGGCTGGCTGTACTGGACTTATATTCCTAAACCTCTTCGCACTATTAATCCTCACAATGCCCCGTTTGTAAGATCCACCTGCCGGTACAAATGGAAAAGCTGTCAGACAGAGGAGATTAAGGGACTTGCCCCTAGACCCAGGGTGAGGCAACTTTCTGATTCAGGTTCCTTGCTCTTGTCTATTATATCTCCTAGACCATAACCCACTTCCCACCCCTTCCTTCATGTGTATCGCCTTGCTTTCTTCTACTTATCTACCACAGTTGGTGTGAAACCTTCCTCTAGTGTTGATTTAGCCATATAAGAACAGCTTTCCTGCTTTTCTGCCTCAACTAATCGCTTTTTAAAACATTTCAGCTGAAAGTGCATCTTCATAGCCTACGCTCTTGAATTTTTCTCTTCCTCTGCAATTATTTACCCCTCAAAAGTGGTTTTATTTAGCTACAGTATGTACATTAAATTTGAAAACGTGGTTGACTTTTTTAGAATAGTTATTATTGGATGATTTCAGATTGCATGATGAACATGAAGTAAATAAGTCTTGCTAAGTAGGTAGGCAGTGTAATAGTCAAGGGTCACTTCAAATATCTCTCACAAGCATCCAGCTCTAGGTGCTACAATCTTTGAGGGTATAGGCTACAGAATACAGTTGAGTTGTAATTTGCTGGTGGACATTTCAGGTCTTTGTCTTTCTTTTGTAGTTTCTTTAGCTCCTATATGTCATACACTTTGCCCCCAGCATGATCTATGGCACAGCCCAGAAGGTAGGTTGGTGAGGCAGTAAGAGGACTTATGTCCTGCAGAGGGGATTAAAAAGCAATATTTTGTACTTAATCTGGGTGCAGGAGTACAGAAAAAAACAAACTCCAGACCTGGAGAATATGCCTCCAAAATTCAAGGTAGTTTAAAAACCTGCTCAGTTAAGCTTGATCTAAGACTTGCTGGAGCTGTAACTTAGATCAGATTTCAGGCAGTCAGAGCCACTTTTGCTGAATGGGTTTCAGCTTCACGTGGAACTGAAGCTTTGTAATGTGCTTGATAGAACTATAGCAGACATCTGATCTCTGTGGCAGCACAGCTGATTCTGGGATCAGTTTAGCTGAGCTGAAACTAGTTTGAATTATGAGCAAATGTTTGCTTTTACTGCTCTGATGTAACAACATCCTTCAATAGCGAGGCAGGCATGGTTTGTCCCAAGCACACTGTTCTCCCCAAGGTTGGTCGGTTGTTATCCTGTCCAGTCTTCATCAAGAGCCAGTAATGGACTGCACATGCTATTTTCATTGATATGTTTGTATAATGTATATGTACTTCATCCTACATCTATATCATTTTCTACACTTCTGCGCACTTTTCAATCTTTCAGCTCATAAGGCAGCAAGATTTGAACCCTCCCTTTTATTCTGTAGGGTGTTAGGACTTTTCAGCTTGGAAGAGAGATGTCTGAGTAGGACATGACAGAGGTCTAGGAGGATCACAGAGGGGGGTTAGGAAATGGCTATTTTCTCTTAATATGAGAAGTAGGAATCCCCAGTAAATTTATCAGTCAAAACCAAAAAGAAGCACTTTTTTCATCTGGTGCATGCTTAAACTGTAGAATTCACTGGATGGTATGGATGGCAAAATTATAAATAGTTCTAAAAGCATCTTGACACATTTATGGGGAAAAAAAAGGCCATTAAGATCTACTAAACACATTGACGCAGATGTGATCTTTGGCTCAGGAAATCTCTCAGCTGTGGATAGCTGGCTGCTGGGAGAATACAGTGGGAGAAGGATCACTGTGTATTTGCACTGTCTTTGCCTAAGCCTTTGCTGTTTCCTGTTGCAGTCAGAGCACTGGGCTGGGTGGTCCTTTGGGTCTGGTACCAGACATATGCTCTGACAGTCTTAGTAATATTTCTTTAAGAACATGCAAACAGCTTGTTTGGAGTCAAGTTAAACATCAGTGTTTAACTTCACCAGCAGAGAGGTTTTTTCACTATCTTGTCGGGAGTTGTTTCTAGATATGATCAAGGGACAACAACAGCATCTTTAAAGTTAGGACAGTCAATAATAATTTGAAAGAAATGTTAACATACCTTGATTAAATATTAATGTTATGACTCACAGGGAGTTCTTGGAGATTGGGGAGAATGGGAAGAAGGCTTAACTCTCAGTGGAACCCTGTGAGGGAACTACGTATTTAAGACAAGTAACGTATCCAGTATGTGTCTGAGCAATACCCAGGACAAGGGTCTTGCCTGAAATTTGGATCCCTGATACAAGGACTGTGTTCTCGCATCTTTTTAACTGGATAAAGCAGAGGGTGAACTTCCAGCAGCTCAACTATAGCAAAAATCTGGTTTTCTTTAATTGCTGTATGCCTGTCTCTAAGCTTGTAATTCAATTTTTAATATATGAATTGTAGCAAATACACTATATCTTTAATTTTATCTTAACCTCCTTGTCTGCTGTTAGAAGTGTCTTCAGGGAAGGTTGAACTCCAGAAGCTCTATTCCCAAGGGAATATTGAACCATAAACCACTCTCGTGGTGTCCTGGGACAAATTCAAGCTCCCTCATTAAGCTTTCTGGGCTTGTGTGAGAGCTGGGAACACAAGATGTCAATCTGGAAAAGCTGTTTTCCATCAACAAAATTTACCCAGACTACCTTTAACATTAAGTGAAACAGTGTGTTGAGTTCCTGAACCGTAAGGCTCTTCCATGAGTTCACAAAATCAGGCCAAGAAAATTTTGAAATGCTTGGGAGCTGTAGTGGAGGCAAATCTTAGAGAGAATGAATGGTGTTGGGAGGGCGTAATGTGTTTTTTTGGTGCTTTTGATTACTGCGTTACTTTTTGCTTTGACCAGCCAAACTTCCTTCTTCCTTACAGTTAGCAAAGGCATTTGTTTTGAAGCAAGGGTGGCAGTGTTGGCATGGATGGGGAGCAGGAGAGTAGAGGTCCGGTATAAAGAGAGGCAGATTTTGTAACCGCTTATGATGTTCCTAATGTCTGTTTAACTTGAGAGCTGGCATATGTCACGAAAGTAATGAACGCTTCATGACTCCGGATGACCTGAGCTTTGATTCACTCTCACGGAGGTGCCATGGGAACACCAAGAACTACACACACCACAAGCCCCAGCTCATTGCCTCCCTGTCTGAACTCCTTTCAGCTTTGATCTCTTTTGCCTTTCTCCGTGTTTCCCACCAAAAGGGCTAATCTGCCCGACAAGTGGTTGTGTCTGACATGATACGCAGCTGCCCTCTCCCTTCCCTTCTTCATGCAATATATACTAAACAGATTCTCATTATTGTTCTCTGGTAACTAAGCAACCATGAAGTGCCAGCTTGGCCTAAATAAATAAAAAAGGGATATGTATCTTCGTAATATATTTATATCGACATATGTGTAGTTACCGATATATGTGGTCCTCTGAGCATGTCTATACATATGTACTTGTGAAATCCGACTAAACGTGACAATACTTTGCACTTCCACCTGTGATCTTGAAGCTTTTTGTTTAAGCATACCCATGCTCTTGTGATGGAAATATTATCACTACCTCCAAGTGACAGGTAAGTAAGCTATGGCATAAAGAAATAAAGTGACATTTCAAGGTCGCAGAAATACCCAGCTGAAAATGCAGGAACAGCTTTTGAAAAATGTGTGCATGAATATCCTGTACCAGATCCAAATCCTTCACCCCATCATTATTTCCAATATTGCAAACAGCACACTGGCGTCTCCCTGTCTTTTCTCTGTGCACGATGCCCCTCTTTTCCTCTCTCATTTTGCTCACTCATTGCAGCTCTGTTGTTGCTCCCCAAATTTTTCCTATTGTTCCCCAGTGACTGTTCCCTTTCATCAGATGTCCTTTTACCTCATATAGACACACTTTCCTTAGACCCTCTCTGGCTTTTTGTTCCTCTTCCTTCACTGCCGTATCTCCTTTCTGCTCTCTGACTCTCCCCCAGCCCGCTCTTCTTCCAGCCTTTACCCGCATATACAGAACTTGGCAAACGGCAAAAAATGGTCATTCCAAGAGAAACTGGTGGTGTGTCCTTGGAGCTGGGAGCAGCTATAGGCTAAGAAGTGCAATGAAAAGCACTTCCCAAGTTGGAGGTGAATTCCTTTTGATGAGAATGAGAGGCACAAGGATTACCTGGGGAGGAGGAAAGAAAAAACACAGAATTTTGTTGCTCTCCGTAGCTCCTCTCCTTTCCAGAAGAGGAGGATTCCAGGAAGTTTCTCCCATGTGAAATGCATCTATGCAAATATTTGCTAAGAGCCAGACATGAGTCCTTGCTCTGGCAGTGCAGGACTAGTACTTTGGTACTTCAGCCCCCGCCAAGGAATTTCATGATGTAAAAAAAGCCCTTTAGAGAGTCGTGGGCTGCTCTCGGCACCCTGCCTACAGGATGAGGCCAGAGCATCTTTGTGCATTGACAGTCCCTTGTCACCATCCTGGACCTTTCCCAACACCCAGTCCAAAATAAAGCTTGCCTACCCTCTGAGCGCCTGAGAATTCCCCAGGATCTGTCCGTGTCCAGCTAGTGTGTGTTTCCTAGAGGCCTAACCAAAATATAGTTTGGATGCTGTTCAAGACCTGGGGCAAAAACTGAGTCAGGTAAACATCAGGTCTCAGTGGATGTCTTGAGCTCTTCCTTGGTTACCTAGGGAAGGATTCAGGATTCTCAGGTTAAGGATCACTGCATTGGGTTGTTCAGCACTGAGAGAAACCCGATCCCTGGTCTAAACTAGGGATCAAGGGCTGGGGAGTCCAGTTTTTTTCATCCTTGTAATGTGCACTTGACGAACAATATCAAGGGGGTATACATACAGCTGTATGCTTGGGGTCCTGAATTTTAGTTAGGGATGTGTTTATGCAGTCAAGAGGTTTGCTCTAACATCATAACTACAACAGCTTATCCTGTGTAAGTTGAGTGGGCGTAAAAGAGGAGTGGGAGGAAAAGAACTGCAGCAGAGCTGGAGGCAAAAAGGGCAGGAACAGCTACCTTAAAGCATGACTATTTAAAGTCTCCTGACCCATGTGGGCACCACTCCCCTCCCTTAGCTGAAAACACACATTCAAGGCTGTGCGTCTGAACAGATCTTCCATCACCCACATTCACCCACGACAATCTTCAGCAGGTCCATTGTAAGCCAGGACAGAAACCAGGACAGATTTTCAGCTGGCTGCAGAGACCAAAGCTGCCACCATCCCTCCAGGGCTGCAGCCAGAGCCCGTTGATGACAACATGCCAGGAGCAGGCTGACGGGACTTGGCGGCTGAACCTATAAGAGATGCAGTCTTTCCAGCGAGGCAAAACGTCACTGCCTCCAACCCCACTGCTTCCCCCAAAGTGTTGTGGTTTCTCATCCATCCTTGGTGGGTGCTGAGAGAGCAGCCTGCCCTCCCACCTCCGCTGGACTTGGGGAACAACAGCAAATGCTGATCTTGGGAGTCTCTGTGAGTAGACCGGGCAGGGCCAGGGCACTGGCTGTCCTGGCATCATCCCAACCATCATGTTGTTAGTGCAGCCCCCAGCACAGGTTTAGCTTGTGCCAACTCACAGACAAAGCCTGGCTCCTGCTCAGGGACGGCTTTGTCCAGGGAATGGTCCCAGGAGGTGTGAAGGGGTAGAAGAGGAGACATGAGGGACATGAGCCATACATGCGCCACTTGCCTTGCAAATGGGCCCTGGCCCATTTTAGCTCCTAGGATTGACTGAGCCAGCTGATCGCTAGCAGCAGAGGGCCAGGATAGGTGTAGAAATATTTCCTTTCTAGATCACAAGGGAAGGCAGATGAGTCTCGTCCCTGACTTGGCCAGTCAGGCTAGGTCACCCGATGATGTTAAATTGCTCAAAAAGAGAAGTAATGGCTTTTAAACGATGTTTCCTCCAGTAATTCCTCTTTTGCCTTCTACAGGGAAAGATTTGGGGCAGCTGGTGTTGTAGCTCCATCTACCAGGAAGCAACGAGTCAGGCTCCACTGTCAGTCACAGATGGTGTAATTAATTCTTCTAGGTAGTGTAATTAGTCCATCCTATCAGCTACATATTTTCTCAGTCAAAATTATGCTAAAGCTAATAATACATAAAACACAGAAAACAAAAAAGAAACGCAAAAAAGGGGAAGCAATAATGGGAGGAGAAGGGATTAGAACAAAATTTACCAGTGTATAATTTTTTCTTGTTGTACATTTCCTCTTCTCTTCAGCTTCAAACACAATTCAGAACAACTGGTGAATGTAGCAAGCAGAATGAATACAAATTGGCTTACTTTAAATAGCAGCGTGTAGGACTTAGCCAAAGTCTGCTTTCAGATACTGAGGCGAGATAAGGCATGGATCCTGCAACGAACTCTCTGTGCGGGCATTGTGTCAGGGCTGGGCTTCTGCACCATGCCGTGCCCAAAAGTCTGGGGTGCAGGAAGGCAGCAAGAGGTGCGTGTCCGCTGCCAATGTGTGCTCTTCTTTGACTGGGGTCCCAGCAGGGCAGACCTGCTGGCAGGGCTGCGTGGAAAGCTGGTTATAACTCTCCTGCAACATGATGTGGGGTGCACTGGATGTCTCTGCCTCTGAGCAAGGAAGAGGCACCCAGGAGCAGCGGTCACAGGTTTGGCAGTTGGTGCCCAAAGCAGGAAAGGGCTGGGTTACCTGTCATGGTGTCCATAAGAGAGGTCTCGTGGCCATCCATGGGTGAGGGGCTGTAGCCCAGAAGACCCTTGCAGGCTTGTTTCCTTTCTAGCTCAGATGCTAATGCAGAGCAGCTCTCTCAAATGGAGTTTGGCTTGTGGGAATAAAGAACCACCCCAAAATGTAGCTGCTGTGGGAATTTCCTTAGGGCTCAGATTTGAAGATTGAGCCTAGAGATGGGAAATACAGAAACTGCTGGGTGAAACCTTCCTCCACCATGAATCGCTTACCCAGAGGTCAGGCAAGTGGGAGAGGAGGTGATAACTGGTCCAAGCAAGCTAGAAAAGGGGTCTGTGGGGCTCTGCAATGAGCTCAGCCTGTTGTCATGTCACCCCCTCTCCCCCCTGAGCTGTTTTGGCCCCCCAGCTTGCCCAAAGCATCCCATGGACTTGCAGTGTCCAACTGGGGAGAGGATGGAGGGGATTGTGTGGGGGGACGGGGGTGTTGTAGTGCAGCTGGGGAGGGCTTCTGTGAGGAGGACATGTCTGGCTCTCTGTGGTGGGAGGGAGGGCAGTGAGCAAGTTTGTGAAGAAAACTGGTGCTGAGAACATGGAGCTATTTTGGGCAGAAAAGAAGAAGATTCAAAGCAGACTGCACGAGTCAGTCTTGGTAATGAGAGACTTCTGAGCACAGTCGATCTCTGTAATCACTCCTGTGTGAGCTCTCCAGGGCTGGGCAGGCTCACGAAGGTCCTGTGGTGGCCCTGGCTCCAGCATGGAGACCAACACATGTTGCCTCAGAGCATCCTGCGCTTGCAGTGCTCCTGGCCTGGGGTGGCCCCATGAGCCCAACACCCCATGGTGACTGCGTGCTTCAACCTCACTGCTGAGTGACCCCATGGCAAAAGGAGAGGGGGACGTGGCTGAGTCCCTGCGAGCGCAGAGAGCCAGTTTCCCTGGAGATAGAGTTATCTCTTTCTAAGAGTGGATTTAGCCCAGATGGGAAAAAGAAATGCTGAGCAGGAACAAAGTCCTTTTTTTAGAGCTTGAGGAGGCACAGCCTTCCCTAATGCTGACCCCCGAGTCTCTGAGAGCACCCTCTCCTCTGGGAAGAGGTGGTGGGGCAGCCCGGCCGTTCCCCCTGTCCTGAGCCTGCCACCAGCAGTGATGGCTGCAGCATGGTGTGTCCTGGGAGAGGGTGCAGGGCTCTGGCCCCTGTCTGGGGTTGTCCCCTGGGAAGCATTTGGTGTCACGCCTTCCAGTCCTCCCAGTGGCTTCAGTTCAACCAGCTGAAAATCAGCTACGGCGGTGTCACCTGCTGTACCTCAGTGGGCATGGCGAGGACTGCCTTGTGGCTACCCTTTGACAGAGCCCTTTGTGCTGCCTGGTAAGAGGCAGGCTCGGGGTGAGCTCATGCGCAGCGAGTGGCAAAGCCTTTTGGTCACAACCGGGCAGGTGCAGAGCTTCTGACACACAGGTCAAAGCCCACTGATCTACAGTGTGGCTCAAGGGAGAGCTGGATGTGTCCCTCACCCCATGAGAGTTGGTCATGGTTTCCCAGGAAGGCTAAAGTGCAGAAGGGACTCTGCTATCCACAAATTGGTCTTTGTCCTTTGGAAACTCAAGTAGCTTCAGGCACCACACCCACCCCTTATTCTCCCTGACAATTTAGTTTCTGTCTTTCTCATCTCATTTTGCTTCAACGTCTCTCCTAACACCCCCCCATCCATCCGTCTCTCTTGTTGCTAGGTGAAAAACTCAGAGCAGCAGCCATGGAAGCTGACTCACGGCACGTACATGGGAAATGGAGACACTAAGTATTGCCTAGTGCCCAAAGCGAGCTGCTGTCTAGCCCTGACTGCCCTGATGGGCTGTAATTGCCCTGAGCAGCCACACCTGGGACCCCCCGCCATGCACCCACTCTGCTCCTTGGCCTGGGAGTGCTATATAGCCTCAGCCTTGCTCTGTGCCTGTGCTGTGCAGTGAGTAGGTTTGCTCTCAGCTTTAATGCATCTGGTTGGGCTCCCTGGACTGACCTTGGACTTGATTTGTGGTTGTTGGATGATTGCTGTACTGGCCTTGCTCAGGGGCTGTGCCTGTGTTGGTGACAGCATGGTCCTGCAGGCCCCATCCTCGCTTGGTTTTCCTTGTGGAGCAGCCTGCATGTTCTGCTCCCTGAGAGCCCAAAGAAAAGTAGAGGTCTTGGGAGATGCTTGGATCTTGTCTCAGGAATCTCCCTAAAATGCTGCAGTTTCCTTTTCTTCATCACAGGTACTTTTCTAGTCATTATTGGAAGCAGCACTGGTACTTCTTTGGCTTTCCTTAAGCCAGTGCAAGTATGTTCACGTATCAAAATGTGGCTACATGGAAAAGGCTGCTTAGCTTCTTCCTGGAGACCAAAAACTCGGTATAGCTATGAGCCTCCTACTATTTTTCCAGTAATCTTGATGTTATTGTTAATTCTGGATTGCTGTCCTCTTATACTACTGACCTGAAAACTTTCTGCAGCAACATGGATAAGATTCCACCTTGAGCCATGTTTCTCCCACAACAGGGTGGTGCAAGGCATCTCACTCACCCTGTGACAGTGAGTACAAGGGAGCACGAAGAGGTGGGACTCGGGACACTGTGATGCTGAATGTTTCCAGAAGAAATATGCAAGGCAGAGTGTGGGGGGATCATAGCCAGGAAAAATGGAATTTAAAACTCTTTTCAGATTTTTCTTGTTTTACTTTAGAGTTGAAAGTATGCAGTGACTTATAGTATCCATGGTGATCTTCATTCACATTGTTAAAGAAGACCTGATYGCCAGTTAGGCTAGCATGGCGATTTTTCTCTTTGGTACCTAATGGCAGGCATTTAGGGTGCTGGATATATCCAGGTTTTACATATCCCTAGAAGGCTGGTGTGACAACTAACCACCAGCTTGGGAGCTGTCAGCCTGGCTTACAGAAGTTATTGGAGAGGATGCAGGGGTGTATAGCTCTCCATTATAGCTTTCTGCTTCTGATCTCATCTAAGTACTAAGGGTACTTCAAATTCATGCTCTTAAATATTCCTGGAGTGCAGGACCAAAGGCTTGATTTGGAGGCAGGTTAATTTGGCAGAGTAATTGCTTGAGCTCTTATCAGAATCATGAGAGGAGAAACCAATTTATATATGTAATTTTGGGGCTTTGTCATGACTACTCATTGCACAGGACAGGAGCTCATTACATGCTGTTGAAGCAGCCTGGGCAGAACTCAGAGGGATTTGCACAAGGGTTGAAGAATAGACTGTTTTAGGGTCTTGCCCCGGTCTGGGAAGAGCAGTGCTAAAGTGACTAGAATATATTGGCTCACATTGCATAGTGGCTGGGGTAGAGTGCTGG
Organism: Phoebastria nigripes; assembly: GCA_035582835.1. NCBI lineage: Eukaryota > Metazoa > Chordata > Aves > Procellariiformes > Diomedeidae > Phoebastria > Phoebastria nigripes. The sequence goes on from JAYKAV010002777.1 coordinate 3,462,088, forward strand.
GAGTAAGACTGAAGAGCAGGTTCATTGAGGCAGGGAAGGGCAGTTCACTATCAGCATAGCGTAGAGATCTCCACTTAGGTGTGTTGCACTGTATGCTCTCTTCTTTCCCACGTGTGGTTCCCCTATTGGGGCCCATGGGGATCTCATACATTGACTACGGCTTCTAAAATGGACCAGACCTTGAGTGCTGGTCAGCTCAACAGGAGGAAAGGATCTGTTCTTGCTATGAAAAGGGACTTTAATTTGGTTCTTCCATGAGGTCCAGTATTGTGATGTATTCAGATTTTACATCAATAAAATGAAGTCTCTGCTCCCTCTCTTACTTACGTGTATAGTGTGCTGTTTGAAATAGTAGATATTTTAAATGTTTCAATAGCTTTTTATTAAAAGAAAATGGAAATAGAAACCACATTTCTTAAATGAATTTTATCTCTATAGCAGTTCCAGCGATTCAAATTTGTGTCAGTGCCAGTTTATTGCAGTCTATTTTCTCCTCAGTGAGCATCTGCTTAACAGTTCAGTGCAGATACAGACAGATAGGAACATTCTAGCACACACCTAACTCCACCCTGGGGCATGGCAGAAGTTACTTAAGGTACTAATCCATCTCTCTTTTTTTTTTTTTTTTTTTAAAGCAAAAAGATTTTTTTCAAGTGAAATGTTTTGTCCACTGAACAGGTTAAAAAGATCTCGGAATAACAGAAAATGAGGATTGTGCTCTCCCTCCCCCAGTTATTTCCCTTAACTTGTTTTTTTTCTGTAGCAGCAGTATTTAGAACAAGTTGTTGTATAAATTTTATATTAATCTTTGTATGCTTTACCCTGGTCTACTTATCATATGTCTTGTGTAGTAATGTAACCTAACTACTATGACCTATTATGACAAGTTGCAGAGCAATAAGCCACAAAGCTCCCCCCACTCATGTTTTTCCCTTTCCTCTTTCTCCCTATTGACTACAGGATTATAATTATTTTTTTAAGGATTATTCACTCTCAAATCAAGAAACAGATCTTAACATCAGGTGCAAAATAAGTGCAAGATTGAAAGAGAAGTGCTCTTGTCTGTGTTTATGGAATTGTTTAAGAAATACCATTTTGGCTAAGCAGAGCATGGAAACAGATATAATTATCCATGCTATCTAGACTGGAAAGAGTGCTGCGAGGGAGGAGGAGGATGGCTTCCTGCTCCAGTAAAGGCAGGGCGGTTTCCCACAGTGGAAGAGCTGTCCTTGCTGCTGAGCGGTGCCCAGTCAGCCATGGACTCATGGAGCAAAATGAGGCCAAGGTTCTTTAAAAAATAAAGCAAAAAATAGGTATCTAATAAGACTCCTGTGTTTTTACCTTTATGCTCCTTAAAGAAAGAAGCTGCTTTTGAAATGTTCCTCTGCCAAYAGACTTTGTCCGAGCAGTGCTCCTGGAAGGGAAGGATCTGCTTGGATGGGTCCTGCTGCAGCATTGGGACACCACTGAAGGGACCTCTGAGGTCAGTGGGCTCAGTCCCCCACTCTGACAGGCCCTACCTTATACAGGTACACAGGTAGGTACTTGCTGATGGCCACGCTGTTTCTGGCATGCATATGCATAACTATACTTACCTATAGGGGTGCTTGCAGAGCTGGAGCCTGCATACTAGGTGAGGAAACAGGGATGAGCCCAGAGCAAATGGACCCATTTGCTGACAAAACAATGAAAAAAATTGTTTTGCCAAATAAGGTGTTCGGACTTTCAACTGGAAAAACATATGATAAATTATACTCTGTTATCTCCAACATGTGCTTCAGATAGAAGATTTCAAAGTAATTTTCAGGATTCCTACCCATGTCACGATCTCAGCTCAATGAAGGGAGCTGGGCGTTCTCTCCCAGGAGGGACCATTGCAGCGACACAGCACTGCACTTGCCAGCAGAAGGTCTGGCTACTGGAGCTGCGTGATGAGGCAGGGGAATATCACATGGGTGACTTTGGGTCTGTTCTTGGCAGCAACAAGGGCAGCCAGGCCAAGGTTTTCTGCTGTACCTTGTGGTTTTTTTCTCTTTTTCCTAAGCCTTATCTTACTTTGTCTGTAGTTTTTGCTCCTGATCCTTGTCACAGCAGTAGGAAGCAGGAGGGATTTTATTCAGGTTTCAGAGCTCCCCATCCTCCCCCCTTAGTCAGCTGTGTCTCTTCCTGTCAGATGAGGGAGGTACCAGTACCACCACCCCGGTGCTGCTGCAGTCCCGACCTTGGGGGGTCCTTCGACATCACCCTCCTCTGGCTTCTGATGGAGCATTGCCTTAGCATTGCCCACACTGCTGGCTGCTGCTTGAGGCACACAACAGAGTCTTGGAAAGGCTGCCACCCGCTTCTCTGCCAAAGGTGTGGTAAAACTGTCTGCAAGAGCCATGAGGCTAGAAATCCCTCTGGAGAGGGGAAGCAGTGATGGTGAGGATGGAGTGGGCTTCCCACAGCAGAGGAGCAGCCTTCTGGGCATGCGTTTTGGGCGCGGGGATCCCTCTAGGAGTCAGTGGCCAGTTCTCCTAGGTGTGGTACAAAAAGCTTTGAGGAGAGAAAGTAATTTCACCTGCAGAGCCCTTAGATAGCACTCACCCCACACTGAGTTACGCTGGGAGACGGGTGTAGGGAGAGGCTCCCGTCGGAGGTGTGTGGAAACCCAGCCCCGGAGCATCTCTGGCTGAGACCCCTGCTCCCTTATAGCAAGAAAAGTCTTCTAGCTCCTCGTGTCCCTGTGACCTTGGTTTGGCACAGAGTTAATTCAAAGTGAGGAGCAGCTTAGTGCTCAGAAGTGTAGCTAGCTAACTACAGCTGTCTTAGATCGCCCTTCTGCAAGATCTACAGATTGCAAGGCAGGAATGGGGGTGGGGGAGAGGATTTAGTCAGCTGATGAGCCTGGCTTCTCTGTCTCTTTTAAGAAAGAGGATTTATTGGTATTAAACATGTCTCTCTTAATGTGGGTGATTTAAAATGGAAATTGCCTTTGAAAGGGGATTTCCTGTTAACTAGCTGAGAAGGAAAAATAGGATAATACCATCATCCCTATACAGGGCCCATAGATGAGATGCTGAAACAGAATGATCTGATTAACTGCTGCTTCTTCAGAAGTTATAGCTTCTCTGTAAGAGTGAGCCTTGCCCAAATTCCTCCGTGAGGAATGGTTGTATAGATGCTTCCATAAAGTTATTTTTATGGAAAAAGCATCAATCTTACTGGGTCCTTTGGGTTTCARATTCATATTCATTAAATATTTCAATATTTCATTTCACTTCATATTTCAATTCATATTCACTAAATATGAATTCTGAGGGCAGGATCAGGAGTGTGCCCAGCTCTTCCATGTGTCATATTTGAGGCTAGATGGAGACACAGACACTAGAAGACTGGACTGAGGATTCACATTTGTTACTATACTGTTAATGGCAATTGCCAAGCTAATGATTTTAATAAGAAAAAGAAGGCGTTGTCTATACCCAAATTTGCACTAGTTTAATCCAGGTTGGCCCAGATATCAATTTAATTAAGTCTATGCAGCCCCTTTATGTGGAAGAATTGATTTACTTAATCTGAACCCTTTCAGTCTGCTTTGGTTAAAATGAATCTGTACAAGGGGATGTCTGCACAGCCAATGGAGGTGGATATATGTAAGCTAGGTCTGGACAGACCAAATCCAGAATTCATATCAGCAGGCTACTGCACCTGGGCTGATTAATGGTAGGGCAATGCCACATTAGCATCATTATATGTCTCAATTAGGACTTTTTTAATGTCAGTGGACTATATCATGGAGCAGTGTTGACATGCCCTGTCAAGCTTATCACTCAACTTGGGGACCAAGGCCCTTCCCCAAGTCCCGCAGTCAGGACACAAGGCAACATGCATTGGAAAGAAGCAAGCCCTTGATTAGGTTGAAACACCTTTGCTTTCATTACTCATGTCTGTGGGCAAAGAACGGGTCGTCTTGCAACCTTGTTTCCTCATTGCCCTCCCTGTTTGTGCAGATGCCACTCAATGCTCATGACAGGGAGATCTTTGTCTTCCTAGTGGGGCCTGGGATTTGGGCTATGTGTGATATGACGTGAAGCAAAACACAAATAACTCCAAGAGAAAACGGTTCTGCCATGGCCCTCCTGAAAAGCTCCTTTTAAAACTGTGCCTGGTGCCCAGAGCTTGTGGCCTTGAACAAGACAGGGCCTTCCTTTAAGGCCTTCTGTGCTTAGATAGTCAAGTTGGAGCAAACCATGGGGGTGATCCCAGTCCCTAATGGTGATACACCTGGTAAGAACAGTGTGTCTAAAGAGTCCTTTAGCTATCTGGGCTGCCCTTAGGCGCCACCCATACCAGACAAATAGTTCTAGCATGCAAGCCCCTGAGCTCAGTCTTCTCCTGGGGTGGTTTCTGAGATTGCCTAAGGCAGCCTGGGGAGCCTCTTTCTCAGGCTGAGCTGAGTACAGACAGCACTTGGCTCACCCTGAGATCTCCACCTCCTCTGAACTCAGCTGACTGCAGGCAGCAGGGTCAAGGCTTCAGTTTCTGCTGAGTGCCATGAATGCCCTCCAAGAGTTTACTGCCTCCCACTTGCTCATGGTATTTGCTTAAGAACTCCAGGACAGTGAAGCACAGATAGGACCTTCTGTCTCCAGCTCTCTTGTATAGGAAGCTAAGTGATGGTGAGACAAGGAATTTGGTGTTTGGGAGTCACTAGTGCTGGTCCCGGGAGGTGCTGTGACTGCCTCCTTAAGAAAAGCAGAAGAGACAGATGGAAGAAAGAGCAGGGAGGGGCTGCAGCAAATAGTCACTGGTGGATCTTGCTGCTGTGTGTTTGTCTCCTGCCGTCGTGGTTTACATCCCCTGGGGAGCTCGCTCCAAAAGTGCCCAAGAGAAACTGGGGTCTGCCTACCCCGTGGCTGGGGTGTCTGATTGAACCACCCTCCTCTACAGGACAATCATGTCATTGCATCTGCTGAGGGTCTGCAAGGACCAGGTGTGTTTCCAAAGGCAGATAAAAACATTTTGCTTCTTTTTGAAAGATTGAGGTGAGGCTGGAGGAAATACTCTGTGTATTGCAACAGCCCTGTTGAGGGGAAGGAAAACATGAGGCAGATGGTAGGCGCTTGGATCATTTGTCTTGGTCTGATGTGGGGGAGCTGACCCTTGGTATGCAGCATGAGTATGGGAAGGGCAGAGAGATGGGSCTAGGCTGAGAGCAATGCTAAGCCTCTTCCTTGGGTCTCAGCCCTAGGTCTGGAGATACAGGAGGACAGCCTGCGGCAGCTGTCAGGATGCAGAGAGGCCGGGGAGTGAATGGGGGATAGGTGGAGGTAGGGGTGTGCATGTAAGTGTAAGGCCTGTGTTGCAGATATGGCTGCTATCCCAAGTTGCCCTCGCTGGTATTCTGCATGCGTGCAGACCAGGCTGGTCAGCATGCCATCTGGAGATGGGACAGCTCTGTGTGGATGATGTGGAGCAGTGTCCTGACCACCTGCAGTGTGTGACCACTGGTGATCCATGCAAGACAGGGAAGTGCTTGGTGCCTGTATGAAGGCCATTCCTGGTTGGACTTCCTTGGCCTTTGTGCTTGTGTGCACTGTGAGTATGTGTTGATCAGTTGTGGGCATACTGGCTGCTTGGCAATGGCATGAGTGCCAGGGCCAGTGCTCTTGGTCGATGAGGGAAGAGAAGAGGATGGACCTGAGTAGATCCTAGCTATGGCTGGATAGAAGAGCTGCTGAGAGACAAAATGGTGGCAGGCCCACTGGCTTTCAAGGTGATCTGCGATGGGTTGCTGTGATCTGCTGTGGTTGGTTACTTGGAGGATTCGTGTTGCTTGGCAACCCTGTTGTCAYGGTTCAGCTGGTGATATCGGAGGAGGGGGCACTTTGGAGGACACCCTTATCGKGAAGGGAAGGGGGAGCTAGGGGAGGAGGGTAAGTACAATAACCACGGTGGTCCACACTGGTTGTACTTTGCTTAGGGCTGCGTGGTGGAGCAAGTACTGGGTCTGGTTATGGCTGTGCGTGTAGTCCCTCATGGGTTTGGTGGGGATAGGCACTGGTGAGCATCTTGATGCTGTACAGGGATGTGGGCAGAGCAGTTGACAAGGAGGCTGGGCACCCTGTCTTGATACTGACCTGGGTTTTGAAGAGATATATGGGGTGGAGTGTGTGGGGACCCTGGAGCATGCCTCCCCACGACCTTGTGAAGGCATGCTGGTAAACGCGGGGGCTGTAGTGTGTCCAGCCAATATGGGCTTTCTCAGAAATTCAGGCTCAAAGACCCTGCACAGCATACTTCTATACTTCTGCAGGACTTGACTGAGGACAGGAAAGCAATGTGGCAGGTTGCCCAGAGAGGCTGTGCAGTCTCCATTCTTGGATATTTTCCCCAAGTCTGGTTAACCCATTTGGTTAAAGTCCTGAGCAACCTGATCTGATCTCACAGCTGACCCTGTTTTGAGCAGGAGGTTGGTCTAGAGCCTCCTGAGGTCCCTCCCAACCTGAATTATCCTGTGACCCTGTGACCTCCTGATGGTGAGGAAGCCATGGGGCTGCTGTTCCTCTGTCACTGCACTGTAAGATGCCCACAGAGCCAAGCACTTCAGGTCAATACAGCACCTCTGCAGTTTCCAACCCTTGCAGACATCAAGAGAAGTTTGAAAACAAAAATGTCACAGATGCAATGACAGTCAAATATGCAGTTAATAATGAAGCCAATTGTTCCTATTYACCCCCTCAAGGAGATTACACTCCTTTCATTGCACCACACTGAGACACCAAGCAGTTCTGACCTCTGTCGGACTTCAAAAGACAGAACAGATTTTTAAGGAGCCAGTCCTTTCTGATTGAAAACTCTGAAATTGGTCTTTTGAGCAGTAACTCCAGGGGACATTTATCATCTGTACATATGCTAGATGCTTGCAATCATAGAGCTTGAGGCCTACCATTATTACCTGATATTGTGTGATTAGTTATTTCAATTCTATTCAGCTGAGCTATGGCTGCGGAGACTACTTCTGCTGCACAGAAGAGTAATGCAGATCCTGCTGACAGTTCGGGGTGGATGGGGCTGTCACCTGCCTGGGGTATTGCTGTTCTGTGGCCCAGGAAGTATCAGTGGTCTTGCCAGACTGTTTCCACTAAGCAAAGAAACTGCTTTTACAACTCAGTGTAYATTTTGTGTGAGCCCATTTATTTATAGCTGGTGTACCTAAGGACCTGTTTCCCTGAGTACTGTAAAGACAGATGATAATAGCCAGTTTCCTTGCTCACAATTTCCATGGCTGCCTTACCAGTCAGCCCTGAAGCCAGAAGATACCTAATTCTGCTCCATGTTGGCATCATGTTCAAGTGCACCAGTGCCTCTCAGAAAAGCTGTCCTTTCAGAGCATTGGGTTGCAAAGTGGTGGTATCATGTGTAGTGGAGACCTACCCAACACCAGCCTGCCTCCAGCTCCTGATGAGCAGAATGGCCCATTTGGGTCTAGTGCTCTGTGCCAAATATGGCCATTTCAGGTGAGGATTTCTGCAATCACTTGTGCAGTCCTCCTAACTCTTTCTTTGAAAACGTGTTTGGAACAATAGTAGCTGAAGCCAAGTCTTTCCTTAGTATGCTTGGAGAGGAAAAAAATGCTCAGTTTGCATTTTTGGGGGATAAAGGTTGAGGGAGACAGTGGGAATCACCTGAGGAACAGAGATGACCTTGAACGCATCCACTAACTTTACATTGCCTGGATGCCTGCACCCAGGCCTTGTATGACCCCCATCTTGTTCTCCTCTTGCATGCTTTTTGTCAGGGATCCTATGTGTGTGGGCTGCTGGTTTTTTGTCTGGTGAGGACCTGGATCAGGAGCAAGGCCTTTTCCACAGTGGTATCTATCCTCGACTCTGGGACCCAGTATATCTGGAAACAGAGAAAAAATAGTTCTGGCCCCATTGTTTTTGGGGAGCTATTTAGATTTTTGCCTGACTGCAACTGACTGGCTGATCCCTACCTCTCTGCTGTAGAGCATCATTTCTGGGAGACAGGGACCAACACTCCGTGGGACCATGTTGTTCTTTGCCTCTGGGAAGGTCAGCAGCAGCAGGTACAGGGGGCTTGTATACATGTGAAGATCTTCTGACATGCTGTGCTGTGAGCTTGCACACATCTCAGACTGTCAACGTACAGCCTTTAAGGCCAAGGGTGCAGAGGGGCAGCTATCAGCTTCTGTCGATGGGTAGCAGACTAGTTTGAGGCAAAGTTCATCACTGAGGTCATAGGAGTAGTAGGCATTGTCATGGTGTACACTTTTTATCCCTTCATGATGTGCCCCATGGCACTGCACACCTTGTAGTGTCCCAGAGGGAGCACTAACAGTTTTACTCGAAATGGGTTCTCCAGCTGCTGGAGCTGTGGCTCTACAAACTGTCAACCTGAGGTGATGGCTCACCAAATGAATAAAAAGGGGTCCTATGCCATTATAACGAAGGGACTGATGGATGGTTGAGTAGGACGGATGGACGGATGGATGGTTTGACCCACTCCGTGGGCATTAACACAGGCAATGTTGTGTGTGTGTTAGATGCCTGCATCTTCAGAAGTGGTCTTTGTCATCATGGCCAGGTCAGGCTTTTTTCTGCCTGTGGACAGGAACTTTTGTACCACACTACCAACAACCTGTTTTCCAAATGATGCAGCTTATCTTAATTCTTACATCTCTTTCCGAACATCCCTGGACATCACAGGCATTGCACTAGGCCTTCAGCTCCTGCTGAATTGCCATAATGTACGTGTTCATCCAGTTATCTGTAACAGCATCCTGAGGTTTGCTGACATTTCTGTAGCCTGTTCTGGATAACACAAGACGGTGAGGCCAACAAGGAGACATTCCATCAACACTGGATTTGCTGGAGTCAAATCTGCCTTTGCTTAGCCCAACAGAGCCACCAGCATTGGGTGACTCCTGGTGGGCAAAGGCCCCTCTTGATAATACATGTGCCCATGGCAGAAAGGTATAAAATAACATAATTCACAGTTATAACATAATTAACAATTCATGGCTTTGCCAAATACTGTTCCCTCCTGCCATTCTCATTACCCTCTCCCAGCATCTCTCTTCCTCTCTCTGCATCCCCTGAGGTGCCACCAGGGAACAATATAACTGAGACACAGACCTCCTCTGATGGTTCTGAAGATAAAAATATGTGGGAAAAGTGGCATTAGTGATATCCCCTTTTCCCCGTGCTTTTCCTTCATTAGGTCATGGTCTGTCCCTTGTGCCATCTGTGCCACTGAGACGGTGTCCTCTACAGAGGAGTGCTCCAATCTGACAAAGCTGTTAGCTGGCAAAGGCAAGAAGATGGGGGCCTATGGAAGTTGAGTCACGCAAGAGACACAGATCAGTTTATGAGAAAAAATGTACAATTCCTTCAAGGAGCATGAAAACACATGGCCATCCTTGACCTAGAATAAGGACACAACCAGCAAGGACACAACAGCCCGCAGGCTTGCTCTTTGTCAGCACGAGAAAGCCTGATCGCATGGCAAGCCCGGAGTACTGACTCCTGACCGACATAGGGGATGGAGCAGAGATGCCCAGCTGCTCTTTTGCTAGGGGAACAAGCAACAGCTCCACAGGAGTTTTATGTACTTGCGTCTAAAGGGCACAACAAAGGACAAATGGCCTTGTAAAACCAAACAACACAACAGCATAAATACAGGGGAATGGCGTGAAAAGAGCACAGAATATAATCACAGATTTCCCCCTTCTCAGGCAAACCTGTTTATGAGGGCCAGAGGAAGCCAAAACTGTCACTGTGAGCCGCTTTGAGCTGTCCTTCCAAATAAATGTTGCCTTGCTCTAATGCCCAGCCTCTGTCCTTGGACTGGGAAAGTTGCCAGAGTGTGGCCAAAGCTCTAGGTGGACGTTTTCTAAAGATGATGAGGGGAGAGGGACAGAACAGCGTGTGCTTTTCTGAATTCAGTGCTTGGTAAGGGATGAGGAAAAGGCATACCCCATGCATGGGAAGGGTTCATACTTTTCATTTTCCCGCTGCCAGGCCATAGAAACACAATCAGCACTTGGGTCCTGGCAGTAACACTTGGGGGAGAAGGCAAACTTACAGGCTTGCTGGAGGATGGAGGCTGACCAGACGCTGATGGAGCTGAAGCCAGACCTCGCTCTGTTGAGTTCATAATCACTGTGGAGGTGAAAGAGAACTCATATTTGAGTAAGGCCTGGTCTTGGGATCAGGTTTACAGCTGATGTATGGCAAAAAAAATAGCCAGAGCATGAGACAGTCTGTGGGTAGTGCACGCAATCAAGATGCTGAGGCTTGAGTTTGAGTCAGACCTAACATGAGAGCAAAAATGGGCTGCTGGGCTTCAAAGCAGTTGAGGTAAACGTCCTCCATTTAAATTTGATGGTAGATTAAAAGAGGCAGCTGAGGTGTATCGGAGGTATTTTACTTATTGCCTCTTCCTCGATGTCTAAGTAAGGGGATGTCTAAGTAAAGAAGAGAAGAAGGTGGCAGTTTTCTTTAGAATATAGAGCAATCTGACAGAAATCTTAATGCTTCTTCCAGCCAGAGGGCTGAACTATTGAGTCAGCTGGCTCACTTGGAAACGGCTCAGGCAAAGGAAATCTATCTCCATCTGCATAAAGTAATCTGCCAAGGGTAGGTATCTTTTTTCAGGAAGGTGTGGTGGTGATGGGGCAGCATGATAACCTCAGTTGCTGGGCGCAGATATTCTCTCCCTGCTCTGTGAATACTCAGGTTTAGCACATGCTTTTCCACCTTTTCAATTAATGAGACTACTAAATAAAGGGGCAGAGGATCAGGTGACCCTAATCCTGCTGGCTCTCAACTGACCATGGACAAAGTGGTTTTCAGAGCTACTTTTAAGCTTATTAACATCTCTCTTCTGTTTGCCCCTGGGCAAGGAGCTGTCTTGGCGACCACAACTGTATGCTAACTGAGATAATTTTTCACTTTAAAATGTGTCTACAGAAAATGTTTGTCTTAAATTAGCTGGTCAATACAAATGTACAATAAATGCTGGAGTGAGCACCTAACCCAAACCCTGTGGGAACATCGCCAGCTCAGAGGCTCTTGGCTCGCTGGTGAAATCATTCTTACTTCTGTTTCAAAGAATGCTTTCAGACCCACATTGTTGTGTTAGAAAAGTGATCTGCTTTTCTAATGTCATGCAGCTCCTTGTTCAGAATCCTTGTCAGTACGAATAATATTTTCCTTCACTACCATTTCTCCCCCCGCACCCGCTTGGCGAGTTATTTGCAATACCATCTGCTTCACCTGAAGGAGGAATGAGAGGAACAGAGAGAGACTCAGTGCTGTTATCGACCCCGAACTTTTCTGAAAAAAGCTGGGTCTGTTAGGAGGTTGTGAGCGACGGGGCTTGTCAGAACTGCTGCAGCGGCAGGGAAGCCGGCTGGTGACACTAACCAGTGCCTCCGCTTTGCCACATTGCCATTAAAGTGAATCCATTGACTGGATATGCCCCACTGTATGTATGGATATGCCCCATATGTATGTGTGTGTATTAAATGGTATCAAAAGTTTGGTATCACAGAGCTTGCGGGTGAAGGAGGACATGGGAGGTGGGTGGGATTTAATCTTTGCTTTGTGTACATCGTTTCCCTGTGTTAAGGACTGAAAGGAATCCACAGAGAAAAGATATGAACCCTGTGTTTGGAAGAAAAAAAGTAGTGATGCTTTGGTGGCAGTATTTTTAGGTCATAAGGTGTTTAAACAAAAAATACATTCTTTGGGAGAAAACCAAATATTTGTGTACACTGCTGCTGCCAGCTTTTGCCTCAGCGGTGACACGTATATTTTTCAGAGGGAAGGATTTATTTTTTACCCACAGTAACTTAATGTTCTGAGTGAGTTTATAATAGCACTGATTAACTGGTAGCATTTAGTTTGAGTGAAATATCAGCTCTGATGTCTGTACTCCTCTTTGCTCCAGACACTTTTATCAGTCTTAGAGCTATTTAACTTTACTTATTCCTTCCACAGGAGGTGGTTCATGTTGTAGCAATGTCCCATTGAACAAGCATTAAGGATTTGAGGCCGCGTAAGTGAAGGTGAGGTATTCTGGGTAGCCTGAAGAAATCTTTGGAATAGCAAGTGAAAAGTGGGATATGTCCCACTGCTTCGTCTAGACGCCATTTGAATGGAGTAGGGCTTGCCTGCTGCTTAACTAGCATGTAGCCTTCTGTGTAAGAAAAATAAATGGGCTTATTTATGGTAGCACCGATACTGCAGTACTTTGACCTGACTATAATGTACAGAGCAAAGAAATGGCATGTTATTAACTATTCTATTATCTACAACAAAGCAAGATAAAAGGTGAAAAGCAGGGAGTTTAAGCGACTGAATCTTATTGCCCTATATTTTTGTAGCGGACAGTTTCCCTGTTAATATTGGGAGCTGGGAAGCTAAGTTTCTTGGAATGTGACTGGCTGAGCTTTTGCCTTTGTGTGGATATTGTGTTAAAGACAAGACTGGCTAGGTAGAGCCGCGGTATCCGATCCCTCAGGGTGTGTGCAGCAGCTCTCAGTAGCATGAGCGGTAAACTAGATAATTGGTGTGTTGGTTCTCATCCAATAATAATTTATTTCCTGGGAGCAACTTCAAAGCTTAATCCTAGAATTAAATCCCCTATTCCTCCTTGGGGTTTTAATTTAGTTTTGAATGCTCTGATGGATCCTCTGCTAGAACGTTGAAGACAGCTTTCAGACATAAGGGCGATTTTCCTGGCTGCTGTATGCCCTGTACGGAGAATAGGTGAATGCAGGCACTTTCTTGAAGACACTCTTTCTTGGCTTTTCATCACGATAAGCTGGCAAAAGCTACACCTTATCTCTTACTGAAAGCGGTTTTCCAGTTTCCTTTAAACCATGACGGCAATCTGCCTAATCCATTTTGCAGCTCCTCCAGTAAAGAGAAGAAAGAGTGTCATCACTTAAATCTGGAGAGAACCAGTAAGGTTTTCATCAAGCAGAAAGTTGGTTTTAGAAAAAAACCCCAGATAATCTGTTGGTCTCGTTAGGGTTGGAACAGGATGGAGATGACTGCCTGGAGGGCCACGGTTTCCCATTCATTCAAGCGTGTCAGGAAACTGTGCCTTGTTAAGACCAGCAAGGTGGGACAAAATCTCCAGCCACTGGAATGATCTTTACACCCCAGAGGAGGAGGAGAAAGGCTACTTTCTCAGAGTGGTGCAAGGCAGTGCTTCGACCTTTCCTGCATGCTTCTGAATGGCACGTGAAAAGGGATGGCACATACGGCTAATGTTTGTACTGTGCTTTGATGATATACAATACAGTGTCTGATGATAATAACTGTTTATTATTAGATGTGGTGGCTTTTGTCAGATAGGTTCTTCTGTCTGGGTGTGCTATAGGTAGAGGAGCCATATATCATCTTAAAAAAGTGACAGTGTCGGTTTGAAATCTTGCCTGTGCTTTTGCAGGTTAAAAACCCCACATTTCCATTTGAAAGAAAGACTCCACAGTTTCTTAGTTTAATGTGTATGTATTTCACATATAAATGACCATCCAGGAAAATCAATTTCAGTGAGCCTGACGTTCCATACTCAAAAGAATAAAACAAGTCTATAAAGACACAGAGAAAGCTATTTCTGCTTTAATCTACTTCACACTTTTTCTGATTCTGCATGACAAAAAACCAGTCTGTTAGTTGTTTAGGATTTCTGGGGACAGACTGACCATGGCAGAGGCAGTAGGGGATGCTGCAATTATTGTGATGTAAAATGATGAGAGCTCAGCTAAGTGTCCTGGTATGACAGCTGGGAGAACATGTATATCATTTCAAAGCAAATGCAACAGTGCTCACGATTCTCTTCTGCAGGGCTGCTGGCAGGATGAGGGTCCTCCAAGACAGCAAACAAAACAAGCGGTCTCCTTGTGCACAGGTGTCTTTGCAAGAGACTGACTAGAACCCCTCACAGTGGCTTCTGGCTCAGTCCTGCTCGAGCATCTCTCGGTCCTGAGCCATGTGCAAAAGAAAGGATAAAAGGTTTCATGCCAAAGTTCAGCTGAGTCCTTCAGCCAGGTGGTTGTGACACTGTCAGGTTTGTGTGCTTGTTTCTCTGTTTGCTTTCCCTTTAATTATCCAATAAAATTTCTTCATGCTGTTCTTTATGCAGCATGACATGGCATCCTTGCTTGTGGACTTGTGTGGCCAATGTTATGGTGATCTTCCAAAAACATCATAGGCCTAGTACCTGAACACCAGGACTTCCCACACCGTCTCAGACAGTGGAAAGACCTGGGACATGGACATAGAGGTATTTGGCCACATTATAATCAGATTGGCTGAGTGGAGCAGGGCACATATAAAAGCAGCTGGAGACTTGGTTACCATTCTCTGCAGCCCATATGCAAACACCCAAAGGAATGCTATTATGAAAAACCTTTTTATGGTGTAAATTATCCAGAGCAATCAATCCATTTCATTGATTACAAGGAATTGCTCTTCATAGACATGGCTTTTCTTACACTGATGCAACTGCATCTGCGTTTGTGCAGATGACCCATGAATTGCCAGTCTTCTCCCTTTGCTGCAGACCCCATTTATCTAGGGACATACTGCACTGGAAGTGGGCTCTGATTTTATGAAATCAGTGGAGTATTTACTAAGGATTAAAGATACTGTAGGGCTTTCGGTCCCTGTCAGTGCTGGCAGATGCTGTTCTGTGGTGGCAGAATGGCTCTGCTGCTCCACGTCCTTCCCAACGCTGTCACTGCCACATCCAGCCCTGGTTGCTTTTGGTATAAGAACTTTCATCCACATTCTTTTATCTTAGGCAGGACAAGAATAATATGGCCCTTAATTTATAGTAAGCATGGACACATTTAAAATAAATCCCTCAATTTGTCTTACAAATAACATTTAAGTGTTTTTGAATTGAAGAGATGTTTGAAAAACCAATTTCCTGTCAGAGATGCTATTTGTTTCATTTTATGCAGTTCATTCATCTTAGTTGATTGGAGAAAAAATAAAAGCCAACCCCAGCTAGGGAGAGTAAACCCTGTCATAGTACTATGCTGCTGGAGATTTTGTAACAATTTTTCTTTGGAGCCTACCTCCACACCCATTGTTTACAACAAATACTGCATCTTAATGTAAAAGTAATTTGGGGGTTAGATGCTGTGCAGAATCTCAAGACGACGACAATTCTGAAGCAACCAGCATTTTTGTGTGCTCAATTTCAACCTTGTAAGTGAACCTGATTTCTTTGGTCAGGGGGAAGGGACCCCCTTTCTCTGAAAAAAGTATCAAATCGGACACTCAGGCCCCTAATCACTATAGGGAACTTGGCCCTTATGATTTATTTAAGAGAGAATTATATATATACATATCTATAATGTTTATATAAGATGTACATATACATCTATTAAGTAGAAAGGCAACTAGCCTTATCCTTAAAAGCGAGCAGTAACA
The DNA here is from genome assembly GCA_035582835.1 of Phoebastria nigripes. Classification (NCBI taxonomy): domain Eukaryota; kingdom Metazoa; phylum Chordata; class Aves; order Procellariiformes; family Diomedeidae; genus Phoebastria; species Phoebastria nigripes. Next base: position 3,477,552 of record JAYKAV010002777.1, read on the forward strand.
CAGGCTACCATGTACCATGTAACTGTGGAGTTGTATAGTTTTAGAAAGAAAATTTGCAGTTGATGAATTCATTTGTCTTAAGGTCACAGAGAATGATAATCTCAAATATTGCTGACTTGCTTAAAATAACTGCAGCTGTTCTCTTCTGATTCATAGGCCCCTTTTCAGAAACTGTTCCTAAGATGATACTTAACCCTCCATTTTGTGTTTCTAAGTAATATGCTGGATGAAAACCATTCCCTCTCTTTTTTGTCAAGCTCCTTCTCCACTTGTTTCATCCAGAAGAATGCAGGAGGACCTGCACAGTCCTAGTTTATCCCTTCTTGCCATACAGAAAGGAGAAACATCTCTTGGCCAAATCCTATCTGCTATTCTTGTATCACTATTATCAGTGAAAGGAATGGGAAAGTCAAATGACTAATCTCTTCAGCTATTAGCAACTTCTGTATGTAAGTATCTCTACATTTCTTTCCTCCAACTGTTCTGAGATAATTTCAGATTACTTCAGGCTTTGGCTAATATGTCTTCCATTTTTACTGAAATTAGAATGAAAAAGATCATAGTCACTTTTTTTAAGCATGCCTAAAAATGTTAGGAAAATCTTTCTAACAGAACAGACCTTACTAGCACCCTCAGGAAGATCCTGGCTGTCAAAACTAAAATCTTGGTGTCTGCATTTGGCAAGGAGCTCAAGCACAGATTGGTATTGCTTGTGGTCACTGCAGCTACAAGAAAAATACCACTGTACACCCAGTGTACATGGACACAGCAACTCATTCAAGCTCCAGATGGGACGTTGATAAATGCATGCGATGCTACAGCCACGTTGCCACCCATAACCTTCCCTACAGACCAGCAAACCCTGTCTGAAGCATGTGGATGGACTCTGAGGTACAAACTGGCAGGACCCAGGGATTGATCCTGCTGTGGTGCTTTCAGGAGGCTTTTCTGCCTCAGGAACCTCGGTCATGCTAGTGTGGACATTTGCCTTATCCATGTTTTGCCCTGCAGATACATACCTGCAACAAAGGGCCAGCACTGAGTCAGAAAGTGCTTGGCTGCTTGCTGGAGCACAACTCCTTGACATGTGGGATCCAGCCCTTGTTTTCTGTCTTTTGAGGGGTACCTTCCTCACTGCTCCTGGACACAGAGCATACCTAGGTAGGTAGAGGCTACTGTGTTTTCCTTGGAGGGTGCTTTCAGTGAGAGGGATGCAAAGGCTGGACAATGCAGCATGCATCAGCACCAAAGCAGAGCACATGGGGTTGTGCCTGGGGTGTGATTTCCTGCAGGACAAGTGTAGCTGGGGGTCACCAAGGCCCAGCTGAGCCCTTCCAAACCTCCCACCAAGATCCAGCCAGTGGCAGGGTGGGCGTTTGCGACCCTAGAGTGACTACATGTCCTGAAGGGTGCACTTGGCAGCTCCACTTGGAGAGGCTCTGCCTTGTTATCCTCTGTGGCTTGCCCTGGTTTGGGGCAGGCTTCCCCYGGGATCGCTTTGCAGTGCTGTGGAGGGCAGGTGGGTGCGCTCTGCTCTGCTCAGGCCACCCAGAGCTAAACCCAGGCATGGGAGAGGACAGGGACGGATCCGTGACCACAGAGCGGATCGCACGGCAGGGGTGAGGCTGAGAGCACCCTGGGTAGCAGGGGCACAGACACCCGTGGGCCGGGCAGTGCGGGCGAGGAGGAGTGTGCAAACACACGTTGCTTTCAGTTCAGACTGATTTCATGTTGCTTAGCTTCCAGGGGGCTCTGAGAATAGCAATTAAAGCACCGGGCTTAATTGTGGAGTATCCAATTTGGATATTAGCGTTATCTCTGCTCTCACTCCTTTCTTTTTGTTCAGATCCAATTCCACTGCCTGCCTGCTGGCTGGGTGCCTGTTCCTTTCTTCTTGTTATTACTATTTTATGGTTATTGTTAATGTTTTTTTTTTTTTCAAAGCATTCTTTCTCTCGGTCGCTTCCAACCACGCGGGTCGCGGTCCCGGGGGGCCGGACCCACGGAGCCCCGGGCGCTCCCCGCGGAGCTGCGTGGCGGTGGCCCCGGCGGCTGCGGCTGCGGCTCGGGCCCGGCCCCGGCCCGGCAGCAGGCACCGGTGCCGCCCGCGGCTCGGCGCCCGGGCACGGGCTCCCCCTTCGCCCCCGCCGGGCGTCGGAGGCTGAGACCTGCCCCCTCCGGCGGCGGGGAGGGGTCGATCTCCCGTTCTCTGCACGGTCTCTCCTCCTCCTCCTCTCCCCCCGTTTTCCCCACTGCTCACTCGCACAGCCCCCGCCCGAAGCTTGATTGCCCCCTCCCCACCATTTTCCGCGTGTATCTTTTATTATTATTAATCATYAAGCTGCTTTATTAGTTCACCTTCCCGTGCTTTCTCCACCTCCGGGAAGCATTCTCGGAGCTTTCCTATTGCAGAGGATTTTTTTGCAAATGTATTTTTAGGGTGATGCTCTGAACGCTTCCCCCTCCCCGCCCCATATCTCCTACCCTGGCAGTATCAGAGAAGAGACTGAAGAAGTTGAGCATGTCTGAGGGGGATCAGCCTTGCAGGGAGAGAGGGGGGCAGTAGCTGCTCAGAGCCGCCCGAGTGCTTGAAGCAGGATTTGCTGGTATGTATGTGGGTCTGCATTTTATGACAGCTGTAAGTGTGAATTGTTTTCCGTGCGAGATGGGAGGGGAAGGGAAAAAATACCTGCGAGTTCATGAAATAAATGCCTGCATAGCTGTAAACCCTGTCCGCGTGTGCGGGAGGTGGTGGTGGGGGGAGACTCCCAGCCATCAACCCACCCCTAGGAAAAAAAACCAACCCAACCCAAATCCCAGGGAGCCAAGGGTTGTGTTCCCGGGGGGCGATGGGGGGGGCCGCGTAGTGCAAACCGGCCACGTCGCAGGTGAAACAGCCCTCCCCGTGGCAGTGCGTGTGCGGGGCTGCGTGGAGCGCGCCCCACGCTGCCCACTGAGCCGAGCGCGGCGGGCAGCGGTGCCGGCAGCACTGCAGAGGGGTGGGCACGGCCCTCGCCAGCCCTCCGGGGGCTGGGCCCGGGGGTGGGCGAAATGCTGTGCGTGCGTGGGGAGGGGGCCGCGGGGGGGGGCTCGCTTTCTCTCCGCGATTCACATCGCGCCCGCTTTCCCGTCTCGTATGCATGCCTATCCCGGGAATGGTGTAGTCAGCCCGTATCTGAATTATTTATAGACTCGTGCCAGCTGTTTTTTTTTTTTTTTAATACATTTTTTTTTTTTTATTCCGCTTGTGTGCACTGTTGGGAAATGCGTTTTGCCTCCCGTTCTTCTCAATATATTAATGTCATTGTTGGGGAGCGGTTTTTATCCCCTTCAGACCCCTCTAATACAAAATTGATGCTTATTTTTCCCTTCAGGAAGGGGACGCTTTGAGGATAATCATGCTTCACAGAAGAACGGCACCGACCTCCAGTTGCTTTAAACACAACCTCCTCCACTAGGGCTCCAGGAAAAAAAATTATAAGAATAATAATTAAAAAGGCGAAAGGAATGCTTACTCTGGAACCTGCATTTGACGATCCTCACCACTCGCGCTGAATATCCTCTGAAGTGATTCTCTCCGGCTTTTGAATTTGCACCACTTCAAGACGCAAGATTGCCACAAAGAATCCTCTATTTTTTTTTACAGCCAAATAGGATTTTTTTTAACTCATTCCCCCACGTTTGCCCCCCGACCCTTATTCTTCTTATGTGGATATGCAAGCAAGAAGAGGAGACTGGACATTCCCAACATGCTCTCTCCCTTGATCTGTCCGTCTAGAGGTTCTGCTTCTACAAACCAAGGTAGGGAAATTCCTGTTTCTGTGTTTTTGCTGGCAGCTCGTTTTGGTACACGGGTTTGCCCAGGGAAGAACACTCACGGTAGAACAAAAGGTTTAGGGATGCTTCTCTTAGAAGCAGATACAGCAAAATAAAAAAGGAGGAAACGTTCACCAGACATGTTGATTCCCTCTTGGCTCATCAAATAGGACATGAAGAGAAGGCGAGAGGGATGCTTTGAGTTACATACCGCGTCGTGAATCGGGGGAAAGTCCCTTGTGATTTTTTTCTGGGGGGTGGGCAGGTGGGGTCGGGGGACACACGTGAGGAGGCACACGGCTTTGGAAAGGGGTGAAACCGAAGATAATTCCATCCATCCATCCATCCATCCACCCGCAAATTGCCTCTTTCTTTTCACTGGTCCAGCAGCTCCTTGTCACGCTTTGATGTGAAAATAGAGCTCATTAGGAATAACAGTACGTAGAAACCTGCTTGTTGCCGAGGAGGGTGGTGCATTACTTAAAACCCACGCCGGCCTCTCGATCGTGAGCGGCCTAACGCGGGGGCCGGGGCCGGGGGCCCGGAGGGGGGGGGGCCGGGGCCGCCCCTGGCACCGCGGCGGAGCCCGCCCAGCGCCGGGGCGAGCGCGCCTGCTTGCGTGGAGGTGATGGGCTATTTTAAGTCCAAGCACGTCAAGAGACTTAACCTGAACCTACGAGGCGCTCTGTTCGGGCAACTTCACGGGTTTTAATTTATCCCCGTCCCCCTGGTGCTGTCAGCAGGCATCGTGGCCCCTCTCCGCCGCCCCCTACCCCCCTCCCGCGCCTTGCACCCCGCGTCCCCACGCAGGCAGCCCCTTCCCCAGCCCACTTGGGAGGGATGCAAAATGGCTATCGTGCCGCTCGGCTGTAGATACGCGAGAGATACCGGTGCATCCGGACCGTAACGTGACATGTGAGTCTTTCCGTAAGATGGTGGCAAGACAAAGGGAGCGGAGCGCCGGGGGGTGCGGGAGCCCGCGGCCGCCGCGCCCCGCCGGGAGCGCCGGGCACAAGGTGTTGAACGTGTCGGGGTTATTTTAAGCCTCAGCCCGTGCCCGCCGTGCCGCTTCGCCCGGCACGCGTGGGGCTGTGCGCCCCCACGCCGAGAGAGAGGCAGGGGGGCAGGGGCGAGCTGGTGCAACCCCCCCACCCCAGGGCGGACCCCCACCACCCTTACGCTCACTGTCAGTCCCCGCCTGGGCTCCCCCCAACCCGCCTCCCCCTGCTTCTCGTCCCTACAGCAGACCGGAGGCCTGGCAGTGGGCGGGGGGAGGCAATATATAGCAGTGGGCTCACCCCGCAGCTGGAGRAGGAGGGAGGGGGGCGGCCCCCCAGCCCTGCCGTCGGGCGAGCCGGGGGGCCGGGGCGGTGGCTGGGGCCCCGAGCCCTCGAGACACCCGGAGCATCCTGCGGTGGGGGCGTGCCTCTCCCACCCCCTCCCTCGCCTTGGTCCTTTCAGTGGCTCTTTCCCACATTTCTGAGGGGGTTTTGTCGGGCTATTGTTAAAAAACAGGAGCGGTTCCCCGTCGAGGGGTTGAGAGCCACCTTTCCTGCCGTATTCTGGCTGTGCTTCTATAAATATCTAAGGCTTCCCAGGGTTTATCCGCGCCTGGATCCTCCCTACCAGAGCGCTCCCTTCCTCCCGCTCCCTCCGCAAGTGGGAGTAGAAAGTTTACCTGTGCGGAGAAGAGGGCGTGTGGGAGCCTTTCTCCCATTTTCGGGAGGAATTTCTCAGGCCCTGCAGCTCCAGGCTGCTGCCGGATCCACCCGGGACCCCAGCACCCCTCGGAGTGGGGGGTTGTAGCCCACTCCCTGGGGTCTCATTTCCCGGTGAGAGCCCCTAAAAGCACAAGCCCCACAGGGGATGCCAGCAGGGTCCAGGTGGGATGCACACCCACCCCTCAAGGAGCAGGGCAAGGGGAGAGGAGGGCAGATGCTGGGCAAGCCCTGCTCAGCCCCTGCCCCRGGTTTTGCAGGCAGATCGGAGGGAAGGGGGGGGAAGTTTCCTTGGGTGTCCGGCAAGGACTGTATGCTGCCCTGGAGAGTGGTACCCAGTGCTGCCTGCCTGGTGCCTGTCACAGCTGCCAGCCCTGCCTGCAGGGCACTGGGCCCAAGCGGGTGCCACATCACTGCCATGGCCCTTCCCAGCCATGACCTGGGCCAGGTTTGGGCAGAGGTAGAGCAGGATGGATGGGAGTTGGGGAGGGGTCTTGAAGCTTTGATGCTCAGCGGTGGGAGCAGGGAGCATGGGCCCACATCCTCATCCTGCCTTTACCTCCCAGTCTCTCTTGCTGCTACCTTTACCTGGGACTTCTCCTTGCCTTCCCTGCCAGTTCCAGCATGGGCAGAAGGAGGTGCCCTCTAATATTGCCCCCCACCATCAAGCACAGCCACCTCAGGCCTTGCAAGCAGTGCAGGGGGGGCAGCTGGTCCCCCCCTGAGCTGCCCCTTGGGCAGGCAGGGAGGGCTGGGTATGCAGCACCCCCAGCTCATGGGGCCCTCAGTGCTGCCCCACTGCCCAAGCCCTTGGGGAGCAGAGCAGGGGCATGGCACCCCAGGGTGTGGGGTGACCTGGTGTGCCCCAACTGCAGCTCTGGGGAGAGCGGCAGTGCACGCATGGGTGCAGGGTGCTCTGTAAGAGGGGAGGTGTGGGTATGGGCGATTTTCAAGTGCTCACCCACGCCGCCTCAAAGCAGCAGCTCGTGTCGCCTCCGCATATCCTGGTTTTCTCTGGTCCCCCACCACACCAGCTTGTCTCCCAGCCCTGAGTGGGGGTCTCAGAGGGTTGGGACAGGGTGGAGCAGGTCGAGGGCGGAGTGGGGAAGCACCCTGGGGGCGATGAGACCCACTTCAGCTTCCCCTTGGCTCTGCCTTTGGTACGCAGAGGCAGATCTCAGCAGGGAAAAGGAAAGAAGCATGGTCAAAGCCGCTACACCTCTTCCCGGGGACCCTGGGCTCTGGCCCAGTGACACACACCTGCCACACCAGCCCGTCTCAGCCTGCGCCAGTCCTGGTGCCTCTTGCGATCCCTTTGTCAGTGAGACCATAGCTGCGCAAAGGAAGGTGTCAGGAGCAGCTCCCAGCCATCCTGGGCTGGGCAAGGTTCTCAGGATACCTGTGTTGATGGCTTGAGTTTTACGTTGTACTTGTGCACACAAGAGCATGAAGAGATCATGAGGASATGATAGAAAATACAGAGCAGGGGTAAAAATCCCAACCTTCTATCCCCATCTAATCATTTAGGCTTTGATTTTTTTTATCCTCATTTTGGATTACCAACTGCTCCTGTATAAAACCCCTATCAACCTATGAACCAGCACCCCATCCCCAAACCCTCACCTACAGGGGGAAAAGGTGGCGGCATTAATTTCTGTGTTTCATCTGTGGTTGGAACTCAGCTGGGGCTGTTCCTTGCGCTTGGTTTGGAAGAGGGCAGGTGGACCCTGGCTCCGGTGCCGGAGCCATTCTGTGCTAGCGCATGGAGCTGCGCTTGGATTCCCATGCCGGACTCGCGTTGCCTGGGCTGGCACTGGGAATCGGTGTCTCTGCAGTACCATGTGGGAGGTCTGGATTTGATTCCCAGTGCTGTTTTCTCATTCCCCCAAGCTGGCAGAGGATGGGAGTGCTGTACAGACAGCACTGCTTGTCTCTGCAGTGGGCTCCGTTCCCCGCTCCCGTCTTTTGCTCCTTAGGATGTGCAAAAGCTGCCTGTGAGATAGTCCAGACTGAGAGCTGGTCCCTGGAGGTTTAATCTGCTTGGCATTTAGGGAGGCCACAGCTCTACTCTGCCTGTACTCCTCAGCATGGCTTGGTGGGCAGTGGGGAAAGAGAGTTATCTTGCAGCTGGAGAATATGCAGAGGGTTTTTTAAATTTTTTTTCTTTTCTTTGTGTAAGCCGCAATCTATCACAAAGAAATGGATTAGTTAATAGGAGAGATGGACTAGATGATCTTTTTGAGAGAGATGGCTCCATGTACTGTGATTGCCTAATCTACAATGGGATGCTGGTAGTATCTGCTCTGCCTGACATCGGGGCTCTAGGACTGCGTGACTCTTTTGCGATTCTGTGATTAATCTTCTTGGAGATATATTTATACTTGATAGAAAAGCAGGGAGTGGCTGGGAGAAACATGGCCGTTAAGTTATCTGCTATTACCCTGATCCGTCCTCCACCCACCCATCCACAAGAATTCTTTAAACCACAGTGAATCAACTTATTCATTTTGTTGCTTCGCCGCAGTCAGACGGACTAGCTACTGCCCTGGGTGCCTCACTGCATAAGATGAAATGGCATTTTGAAGATCGCAGCACTGAAATATGTGGAAGGGGAACCAGAGGAAAATAAGATATTTAAAGCTAAGCATGGCCCTCCTGCTACCATTACCTTGTCCCTTCCTCTGAGCCTTGTGTTTCTGCTTTAGCTCAATGCGTCATAACGGGAACTAAAAAGACCATTTCTCCAGCCATGAAGGGGGCTCCACCATCCCTCTGACTTACCCGTCTTGCTTGTCTGTTCATTTGAAGACAGGAGAGGAGGTTCCTGGCAGGTATGGACTGGCGCTTGCTCTAGCAAAATTAGTGGCATGGTGCTAACTGCCTGGGAATCAGGAGACTGACCCAGCCGGGTTAAATGTCAAAGCTACCCTTTTGTGTTGGGAAAAAAAATCCAGATGAACCCACCCTTTATAGTTCAAGAGCTCATGACTTCCTTAAGCTGCAAACCACCAGCTGCCAGCTAGAATTGTGCATCAGTGTGTGAACTGGTGTGTGTGTAAAAGTCGACCAAGCGCATGGTGGTGATCTGTGCAAACCAGGCAGCATACCTCCATGCGCCTGAGGTCAACTGCAGAGAAAAAAACCTCTCTATGCACTCAGAAACAAATGCGTGGCACTAGGCAGTGTGCAAACTGTGCTGCGATCAAGTCAATTCAAGCCATGGCTAATTTGGACCTCTCAAGGCAGGGCTGTTATTGTTTAGTGTTTTGGTTTTCTTAGAAGCAGGAGAGAACGCTGACTCTGGGCAGGAGGAGAGACTGGCTTCTCTTTCTTTAATTTTTACACATACACTGAATATGCTTAATGTGAGGGGAATAAACATACTGCTTTTTCTGTACTCAGGGCCACTAAAAAAGGGGAGAGGGAAAGGGTGTGTGTTCTGAGACTCACTGTCAGCTGATACTTCCTAATACAGAGGGTATTTGCAGACTGTAAAGTATGCTGGGTGGCTCTCTCCCCTTTCTAACACAAGCAATCAAAGACCATGTTTCAGAGCCACCAATATAGATGGATTGATTAAGCATCGTGGGAAAAACAGAACTTACGAATGAGAGTGTGGTTACTGGCTCAAAGGGATACTAAGCTGAGACCTCTGTAGCATTCACTTCCTATACCTCTAACCCCATCCACAAGGAAGGTTCAAAACTGAAAAGGGTCACTGAAAGTGGCTCAGGTAAAGCGTTAGGTTGCCAGCTCTGAATACTGAAGATGTTTTTGTATTCCCAGAGCACATACAGCGTCATTAATATTGGTGTGCATGGCTGTGCTGAAACATTTATAGGGAAGAAACACTTTTAGGGGAAAAATGGGGATTTGGTCTTCATGGTCTGTTTGGTGGCTTGTCTCTGCTGGTTGCTCATCCACCAAAACAGGTGTGGGGCCACCAGTTTATCTGACTGAATAATCCATGGGACATTGTTCTGTTGCCCCTGCTCACCCCTGGCATGCTAGGCACGTAGGAGCTCACGTCCAGTTAACTCTCCATGTGACAAACTCATAARTTACTTCTCAAGGTAGCAGTCAGCCTACACTACTTCATCTGTGTGTAGATATCCAGTTGTGAGATGGGAACAATTCTCACTTACTGCACTCCTAGTCTGGATTTGAACCACCGATCAAGAAATGAATCACTCTAGCTACCACCATCCTCTACTGGACCTGCCGTCCAGCCCATGTGTGAGCTCCGTATACAATCCTTGTTTGTTCAAAATGGTGAAATGGTATGTCTAATATACCTATTTACAGATTTGGTTAAACCCTGCTTAGATAACTGTGTTCAGTTTGGGGGCTGCACTTCCAAGAGAGGGAAGGACTGGGGAGAGTGTGGGGGAGTGAACAAAGACAATGATCACAGATTGGAGAAAACAAGACCTGTAAAGAAAGGTTGGGAGAGCCAGGCAAGCTCAGTCTGGAGGAAAGGCAACTGTGGGTGGATACCTAACTGTCTGCAAATACATAAAAGACCGTTACAGAAAGAGCACAGGGGCCAATTATTTTCATTAGTCACTGAGGACAGATCAGGAAATAAATGAGTTTAAGATGAAGCAGAGAGAATACAGATTAAACATTAAATTAAATGTTTACTGCAATAATGGTTTAGTGACAGTAGAAGATGCTGATAAACGTGGCAGAACGGCTGTGACTGAAGATATTTAAAGCTAGATGTAGGTGCTGAACTATCAGGATTTTGTATCTAATAAAGTCTGTCTCCAGTGAACCATAGATCATGATATTTGCATGCCTAACCAAACAACTTTGGAAGAAAGATATTGAGGTTGATCTGTTCTGTGTGCAGGAGGGAGGAACTGACTGTCSCATTGGAGGAAACCCTCCCCACCTGAGTGGGTTTGGCACTGGCCCTGTGCTCCAAATCTCATATGGTACTTGTAGGAGTCAACGTGACGGTGTTGACTGGTGCCACAGCTTGAGCATATCGGGAGATCCCCAAAGATGTCCAGTTTTCAAAACCTCTGGTACGTTGTGACAGCATGTCCTGTCCTGGGGGACGGCTAGAGCTTCAGTGTAGAAATCCGTGCAGAAGAGACTTACAAACCTGTCCCATGTGAATGATGCTTTAGCATTTGCAGGCACAGTTCTTGAATCCTGGGATAAGCTGGGCTGTTCTAGATTGAGACCATGTCCCTTTCCTTAGGAAGCTTCACCCGTCTGTAGCCATTGCTTTCAAGGTTTTACACTGTGACAGCATCTGAATAGCTAGTGTGCCAAAACCTGATACTGCAAGGGGAGGTGACGTATATCATCACATACTGAACGCTGTGAAAATACACGCCTTGCTATTTCATGATGTCATTCTTTTGTCTTGCAAGATGAGCTACAGCTTAAAGATGCCTTATGTTTGCTCACCTTTGCTGCTTCCAGAAGATAAAATGGGATTTGGGGAGTCACGAGCATCGTGGTTTCTGAGAATCATCGCTTCACTAGCCAGCCTTCACGGTTGCACCTCTCTGTGCCCTGAGTTGGAGGAGCTTCCTGTGCATGGTTGGGGTTTGGATAGGTGGCTTTATTAATGGGTTCAGAGAGGGGTCTCCCTACTTTGAGACAGCAGAGATTCCCCTGCCGGTAGCTGGGAGGGCTGAAAGTGCCATTTTGAGACAGTTTGGCCAGCATTGGGAACGTACTGTGTGTACATGTGTATGAACTACGCCAGTTTATATCCTCCTGTACATCAGCAGAAGGGGGGACTGTGGTACAACCTTGTTGGTGGATTACACTATTTTTTAGCAGAGCAACAAGCGTGTAATCCTGACCTCTGGTGTTTTGCATAAGAACCAGGAATTTTCTATACAGGTGTCCAGGACAAACTCAAACTCAAATGGAGGAAATGACATGTTAAGCTCTCTTTTTTCATTATACTTGTATTTAACATTTTTATTTCACCTCTTCTCCTAATCTCTTTGTTAGGGTTGCCATGCACTGTTGAAGACCTAATATACACAACATCTTCTTGTGGATGTATTGTTTCTTGCATGTATGACCTCTGAAGAATTTGGAGGATTTTGCAAAAGGAAACAAATGTAAAACTAACTAAGTTCACTATTACAAAACAGACTAGAAGTTGAGATGGTTACTAGGATCCAGCTGAGACAGATAAGATTTGGTGTCATGAACCCGCTGATAATTTACTAGCACAAACGCCATGTCCTACATCACAGCTGATTGCCTAATGAACAGAAAATTGTTTTCAGGTGATAGGCATAATAGCCTAATGATAGCTGAAGACAGCAGTGGCTGTGTATTGCCTCTGGCTGAGGGCCATGAACAGGACACTGGGGGATATGGGTAGGTGAGAAGTTGTAGTCTGTTATAACAAGGGACCATGGTTTTCCTCTGTCACAAGGGACCTCTGCTACTCCAGCATCCCCAGCTGGGAATGAGGTCATGGGAATACACAGTGGATGTTTGGAATGTGAAAAGCGAAGGCCCTAAATGAATAATGCCTGGAAATGAATTGCAGAAGATCTGCTAGGAGCCTAAAGCTGGCTCTGATTCCAAGGGCAATCCTGAATCTTCACAGCATCTGGGGGCAGGTGGTTTTGAAGCCCGTGCAGTGAGAAGAACAGCTCCACTGCTGCATGGAAAGGTGTAGAGATGCTGCCAGCCACTCCAGGAGGAGGATGGAGAAAGGGTCGCTGCTGTGAATCTCTTTGTGCCAGGTGAAGTGGGATGTTAATTAATTGCACGTGACTGGATTGCTGGGGAATTTCTGTCACAGGACTCTGCTGAGAAATGCGTATGAAGTGCATTGTGGCAGGGGAAATGCACAAAAATGCACTAGCTGACGGCTACTCGCACGTAGGCATACACTTGCATGGAAAGCACGCAGGAGGGATCTGCATATCCCTGCACCCCTCTCTCTCCTCCTCTATAATTCTCTGGTATCGCTGGCTGCTGTAGTCAGTGGCCTAAGCATCTCAGGGGAGATTCCCTTCTGTCAGACGTGTTTCAGCAGAGGCAAGCTGAAACATCAGAGGCTGACAATCCCCAAGGGAGAGTCTAATGAAAGCGACAGAATGACATAATCTGTTCTCGCAGTCTCTCCTCTTCAGCTCTCCACGTTTTTGGTGCAACTTGAAATTACCCTCTACTTTATTACTGAAAAAGTGAATATTATATATAATTAAAATTGCAAAGATAGTGTCCTGAAACATTGAAAGTCAAAATATAAAAGCAGCTTGGATGTGGTCTGAGGTACCGCATATTTGAGTATTCTGGGAGGAAGCTTTTAAGGCTTGATCTGGAAGTAACAAAGTGGTAAACGCCATGAAAGCATAAACGAAATCTCAGAAAAGACATTGCAATCGTTTCATTACATGATGGGGGGCCTGTACTCTAAACAGGAGGAGATAAAAACAAAGTAGCTTAGGAGAATAGGATAGCTGTGGGATGGCTGCCTTGAAAGATATAGTGACTCTTAGAGAAGGCTCTCTTTGAATCCCTGGTTTGAAAGTTTGCAAACTTTCAGACCAGGGATTCAAAGAGAGCTGTAAGGATCATGCTTTATCTACTTTTAATTTGCACCATTTCAATGGGGAGCAAAGGGACTAAAAGGCTCTCTGAACTTCAGGACTCGGAGAACTTTGCAGGAGCTGAGTGCCTGTGCCTCTGCACTCTCTGAAGCAGAAGCTGGATGCCCACAGTGGGTATCTTACATGAGCAATCCTTTCTGTACAATGTTTTTTTTTTTTTACTGGAGGGAGGAATAACTGTCAGAAACCAGGAGACACACAATAGGAGATGATTGTTGGTTAACAATATACCTCGCTTTAATACTTTTACACTTCTTTTTGTTAGGACATTGAGGTGAAATCATGTTCCTTGTTCACAGCTTGTCAGAGAGATCCCTGACTTCTGCTTTTGATGTTAGAGATGGTGATTAAGGTTTTTGACAGGAGAGGTTTGTAATGGAGCGAATGTGGCAGGAAATGGGTTTACTGCCCCACAAAAAAAATATTAATTTAGTAGATTTTGCTAGTTCTGCACTGAAATTAATTAAAACATTTGATGTGTTTTCACAAAAAAGCAGAGAAAAGCCCAGAATAGCTAGCAGCCTGGTAAGCAGAAAAGTAACTGAGTTTTGGGTGACGCATTCCTATTCTGCATACTCTGGAGTGGGGACTTGTCCCTGAGGCTGTCCTAGCCAACATGAGGGCCCAGACTACTGGGTCCTCTGCAGTAATGCTTTCTCAGTTGGAGCTTTTCCAGTTGGAGCTGTTCTACTTTATATAAATGCCTATTCATTGTGCTGGAGAGGGAGTGCTCTAACGACTGGGCTGAGGAGGTAGTTTGTTTCTTTGGCCCAGTATAAGGTAATTACTTATATAAAGGGAAATGACTTCAGTATGAAAGAAATGGAGAAACATGCTCTATAGCCCAGAGGCTGTGGAGTCCTCTGAGATACGGGAGACACGGGAACTTATTCTTCCTCCAAATTAGGCAGTGCACGTTTGTTCTTGTTCTTTGGATGCATTTGTATTTCCCAGTGACAACAAAATGTTTCATTTAGCATCCAACTCCAGTGCTGACTCCAGGTGGGAGAAAAAGTGACAGGAGGAGGTGAATTCCCAGGGAGCAAAGACCTGATCCTCAAGCAAATGCTCTTAAATGAAGCGTGAGGGATGAGAACTACAGAGACTCTGTGACAGGAAACCAGAGTTATTGCTTCAGTGAAAATTTTTATTATTTCTTAAAATGTGCAGGTAGCCCTTTAAAGTTGTCTCCAGATCTTTAAAATCACTTGGGATTTTCATTCCTGCAGTTTGTATCCCTCGGTATATCCCCCCCCTCGTTGTTCGTTATACATTTGCTTTTATAAGCTTGGTGAGACGTTTGACTTCAATATGGAAAGGGGAGTGTTTCCAGAAGCTAACACTAGCTGTGGGAGACTTGTTTCCAGAGGATCTCCAGGGATTCAGTGGAGAAAGAGAGGGTCCTTCAAAGGGCAGTGTAGAGCAGGAGCCCAATGGATGTGCTCCAGCTTGCCCTCTGGAGAAGCTAATCCCTATTCACAAAAAGGCAGCCTACATAGGTGAGCTTCCTAAAGGCTTTTAAGTCTCTCTCTTGTTCTGTGTGTACGCATATTAAGGATGTACAGGGTTGGGGGCTGGATGAGACAGGAGTTGTATTAAATTATCCCTTTTTCACCACCCAGTTTGGAAAACAGTCACGATCCAGGGGGAAAACCTCCTGGTCCTCTGTCTTGTATTTTTCCACTGTAAGAAAACTGGCTACCTGATAGTCCATCTCTTTTTGAACATGAAGGCCTGGAGATCCCTCAGTCTGGATCTGATGTAAATGGTTCCTCAACGTGATTTGAATTTGCAAGAAGCAGCAATGTCCATGTAGCTGATTCAGTCCACACAGCCCATCCATGATCTCTGGACCTCTCAAACCTTAATTTCAAGCCAGAAAGTGGCAAGTTGGCACAAGAAGTCCCTTGACATGACCAGGTATCATAGGGTTGGTCCTTGGCACACCACAGAGAACTGTCCCTCAGGATGCTGCAGCAAGGCTAAGGAGAGATGGCCAGGGCTTGCTGCTTCTATAACCACTGTGTCCCAGGAGGGAGCTGGTGTAAGAATGACATTTAATTATATGTCTTTGTACATCTTTGCCTGCATGCATTTAGAAGCATTGCCCATTTACACCAAGGAAGATGTTTCATAAGAAAATATTGCTTGCATGATGAAGCACAAAAATCGAACA
The DNA here is from genome assembly GCA_035582835.1 of Phoebastria nigripes. NCBI lineage: Eukaryota > Metazoa > Chordata > Aves > Procellariiformes > Diomedeidae > Phoebastria > Phoebastria nigripes. Next base: position 3,492,869 of record JAYKAV010002777.1, read on the forward strand.
AAACAGAAAATTAGAGAGAAGGTTTGTCCCAGCAGTCTAACTGCGTCCTTTTAAGTGCACAGGGTAATACAGAAATCCGTGTATCTTCTCTGACACGACAGTCTTCTGTGATACTGTAGTTTGGCAACTGTGGCAGGACAAATTGCGATGTGTACCTACACAAGGGTTCAGCTGCAGCCCAGAGGCTGGATCCGCTGTCCCTCTGAAGTTGGGCAGAATCTTGGCATTGGCTGTGGTGAGGATTGGATTGACTTTGGATGTCTGCTCTGTGGTACGAGACGCAAGGGCTTGCAATATTTCTTTGAATCAGCTTCATTTCAAAGTATTATTGTTTATAAACTTGTTCACTTTTGTCGTCTGAGGAACATCTTAAAGAGCTATTGAGGTACTGTCTAGGTTGCTATTTTGATGCCTGCCATGAATGCTGCATAAATCCTCAATATTAGCTGCATACAATGGGTGTTATTTTTTGTCTTTGTATTTAATGATTTCCTTGTTTTTCAAGCATTAAATGACGTGATTTTAAGGATACCAACATATTCATCAACATTTCTTTTGCTGTATAAGTTTTCAGGTGTTTTCTTGATCGTCTGATGTATTGCTTTTCCTGCAGTATAAAACCGCAATAAGTATAGAATCTGGTTGACATTCAGTTTTGGGATCAGATTAAGTTATGTTGAGTTTCCTCCCCCAAATCCTCATGGACTGTGCCTGGAGGAGAAAAATCAATGACTCTCTGGTAAGAACTGCTTAAAATGGCTGTATTTGGCATAGCTGAAATTTCCATTTGAACAGAATTTGAGACTTTTAAAGCAACTTAACGGTATTTTCTCATAATCTGAATGACTTTGAAAGAGTAATATAAAACGATGGTTTAAAAGTTGCAGCACAAAACTTGATGGAAAATCACAGAACTTGATTTCACTGTCAGAGATCCAGAGGGAGAGAAAAAAGAAAGAGTTAAAGACATAAATTCCCTTTAAAACTCCTCATTTCCTTTATTATAGGGTATCTACATATTTAGTGAACTTAAAGGAGATGGCAGAAAGACAGTGCTTGGTCCAATGCTCCTCCTGGATATGACAAATCTACACCTTCTTTAGGTGAAGCCTGGGGTTTAGAGAAGTTCATATGCAAAAGACTTAACTTGAACCTTGGCTTTACTGAAATGCCACATTTATTACACCAGCTGAAGAAATACAGAACTTGGATAAAAGCATCTGGAGATAGTCCATTCAATGAAAGATCAGCATAGCAATGTAAAGAGAAGGCAAATTTCACTTAGAAGCAGCAGGTTAAGCTGTGCCTCTTATTATAACCGGAAATGAAACATTATAAATTCATACCAGTAAATAGAAGAACAAGCCATACAACCTTGAGCACCACTTGCAGTGCACTGAATGGGTGGTGTTCCTTGGTGCAAAACTGGAGGACTTGGAGAAGATGTAATTGAGAATTGTCTCATTGCTTGCTACAGCAAGATGGTAAGAGCAACGCTAAGATTTTTCTTGGCCATAGTCAGCTCCCAGTTGGCTGAAGCCAGGCTGACCTTCTCCATCCTGGCTGAGCTGGTCTAGTATATGCTGATCAACATTTGGCAGAAAATGCCCATCCTTGGTCTGTGCCAGGAGATATGGTCAGGTAGTCTGGCTGGAGTTCCTCTCCTCTGGATGTATGCATAGGTCTGGCCTTTCTTTTCAGGCTAAAAGCATCCCAAGGTCTTGTGGACTAGCCTCCTGCAAGGAGGACCCATGGGCTTCAAGTAAGTGCAAAGTGTAGAGGTGGGAGAGGTGTATGTATGCATCTGCACCATGTCGCATTTTCTGAACATCCAAAGGATGGGTACTCTACAGTTTTGTACTTTTATTCAATCCACTTTGTTCTCCCTCTGCTCAAACTGATCCTGTTACTTGTAGTGAGGATCTTTGTGGTGGTGCTAAACACTGTCATAAATCCCGGCAATTCACACACATTGCGGCTTTTCAAGTGACTTGAGTTGTGCTAAGCCTCTTCTCTCACTTCTTTCTGTTGGCACATGAGACTTGAAAGTTAAGCAGAAGACCTTCTTTTGCTGGTGGTGAGGAGGAAGTGGGTTGACATGGGTCACGAGAATAGGTGGTGGCAGGAGGGCAGATTTATACACCTTGTTGGACTTTCGCTGGCAGTAAATTGCATTCCGGTCCTGGGAAAGCCTGGACCATGAGGGACCGAGAGAGCCGACTCATAAATTTACCCGCAGTAGCAGTACATATGCACGGGAGAGGGTGGGAGGGAGTAGCCAGTGCTTTATTTTCCCCTGTTTTGTGGGGAGAGGGAAACTGGTAGTACAGTGTGCTGGGTGTGCGTAGATGTGTCCCCCTTCACCTGGGGCCCAGAGCAGAGGGGGAGCAGGCCCAGCCAGAGGCACAGTGGCAAGGACCCCTGACCCACTTCATTTAGACACCACTGAGCTGCAGCTGCCTTGTGGCTAGCGGAAGCAGGATGGGGCTGAGCAGCACCTTCCCCACAGAGCTGAACAACCATGGAGGCGATGCATCAACGCTGCCCAGGGCTAGCTCTCCATCCGACCCTGCGGCACCCCACCTTCCTCTTGCTCCTCCATCCTCTTCCTGCCTCCTCCAGGCTGGACAAGCCCAACTGGACTTCATGCCATCACCCCCAGCTCGGGGTCGGGCAGCCCTGCAGGCGATGACTGTAGCAGGGGGGCAAAGCCACCCTGTCTCAGTGCCTTTGAACTAGTTTGGGAGCTGTTGGAGGCTCTGGTGTCTGTAGGGGAGCCGGGGAGGTGGGGGGGCAGGGGAAGAGTTTTGGACGAGATTTCAGAGGGACAAGGTTTGGAGGAGGGGGAAGGGTTTTTTCTTCTGCATTCTAAAATACCTTCTTTGCACCAAGGTCCTGCATCTGTGACTGCCCGGTGCTTGGGCAGCRTCTGGGGTGCTTTGCACCAATGCGATGTCACACAGAAAGGGTCTGAAGAAGCCTCCCCCCGCTCCTTTGGGATGAGGGAGGAAGGGAGCCTTTGATACCACCGTTTGGAGGAAGATGATGCGCAGGCTATTAGGAAGGTGCCATGCCCACTTTGAGGGTATGTACGGAGAAAGGCAGTGTACAGAAATGTAGCCCAGTGGTGGTACATTTGGGTGATGCTTAATTGGCACCTGCCCAGCGCTCCCAGTTGTTCTCACGGGGCCACGCATGGGTCTCCAGAGGCTGCTGCTTTTTCTGAGAGCAGCAGGGCCTGATGCAAAGCCATCACACAGCGGCACAACGTTGGTACGCCACCAAAGCCGAACTGCAGAGTTTGAAAACCCTTTGGCAGTTTTCAGTGAGGGACTGATGCTGGGGACAGGCGTGTCAAAAATCCTTATTGTCTTGTGAGTTTAGGGATGTGCCTTGACTATACTCTGATGACAAACCCCGTGCCTTTTGCTTTGTGAGCGTATTTCCATTGGAAATCAAAGAGATTTGAGATATATAGCTGGCTAAGCAGTCATACCTCAGAATAGGATTTGGGGATTAGCAGAGTGGATAATAAATTGAATAGTAGGAGTTAAAATCAGCCTGCACTTGGAAAGAAAGCAGACATGAGAGGTACACCCCTGGAAAGCAGTAATGCCAGAAACGACACTGGGGTTACACTGGTTAGCAAATGAGATACAGGCTCACAATACAATGCAGCAGCAAAGAAGCTGATGTGATTTCTGGATTGCATAAGCAGAACTATTGCATCTCGGAGTAAGGAAATGTTTTCTACGTGTTTCTAGTCATGTTTTCATGATGTGCCTGGTCTGAGTGTACCTAGGCTATTGAGTTCATTTCTGGAGAACTCGGTGCCCCAAAGATGGCAGCAAATTAGAACAAATTCAGTGGAGGAACAAAAATGATTAAGATGCTGGAAGGATTGATCTGAGAGGGAAGATTAAAGTAACTAATTACATTTAGCTTGGCCAAATGACAACTAAAAGAGAGATGTGATGACTGCCTTAAAGTGTGTGCTTAACAATGTAAACACCGAGGAGAGAGAAAGAGAGCGAGGAATTGTTTAGCGCTGTCGGAGCAGCAGTTGGTTAGATGCCCGGTCTGCACTGCTAGGGGAGTTGTGTAGAAGCCTAACCAGAACCGAAGGAGAAGTAGCTGTAACCAAACAACAGCAGCAAACTGAACAAAAGGAAGTGCTGAATAGACAGCACAGTTCCCGCTGTGAAGCGTGGCAGAGGCTGAAGTACAATTCCCAGGGAAGTGATGGCAGTTGCTGAACGAAAGTAGCCCTGGAAGCTTTGCTAATAGGAGTGTCCAAAATTCTCCAGGAGAGGAGGGAAAGGATGCGGTGTTCCCGCAGGAGTCCTCCCCCTCCAATTTGCAGGACCTGTAGATCGTTTCTCTCCCATTCTTTTGGCTGTGATTGTGTAGTGTTGCATCCATGTCGGGGTGTGGTGTTTTTAAATAGAGTTTGCAGGCTGGAGTGGGAGCAAGCAAGGGGATAGGGGTAGATGACAGTAGACACTAAGTCCTGTAAGAAACGCTAAGAGAGCCAGGCACGTTCAGTCTAGAGGAAAGATAACTGTGGGTGGAAACCTAACTGTCTGCAAATCTGTAAAGGACTGTTATAAAGAGAGAACAGGGGCCAATTATTCTCTTTAGTCACTAAGGGCAGATCTGAAAGAAAGTGGGCCCTTAGCGGAAGCTGGGAAAATCGGGATCCGTATGAAGGAGAAGCCTAAGTGTCGGGTGACAAGGAGGCTAGGAGCGGGTGGGGAAATTGCCGTGAGCATAGCTATCCAGGGATGACATTAGACATCCACTTATTATGGGACGACACAGGCATCAGGAAACCGATCTTGTTTCAGCAAGATTTTGTGTGATTTCATGGTCTTTAAAAGGTTGTTGAGTTTGTAAGTGAGCCAGTGCTGTGGTGCTTTTTCCTTGCAGATTATTTGTTCGGGACATGTTTGTTAATGTTTCTGTTTAATTATGTTTTCTTCTTTGATTATGGATCTGTTTGAATGCTGCCTTTTGCAATGGAGGGGCTACAGATGAAATGCACACTTCTTATAAAAAATGCTAGTTCCAGCAGAGTGTGGATTAGCTGGTTTGGTGGTGGCGTTTTTTTTGTTTGTTTGTTTGTTTTTTTTTCCCCTTCGGTGTGAATCTTTTCTGAGGTATGAAACAGCTTAATTAGCTTTAAAAAAAAGAGTCTCTGTGCAGTACTATGTCTCCTCATTTTGACAGGCATGGGAAAATATCGTGAAGCAAGAGCTCTTATCACAGTGTTTCTCATCCAGTTGTGCTTAAGAAATCCTGCACATTTTTCTTATAAAGTCCATTTTCAGATGCTAGGAGGATATTCTGTACCTGGAAATATTAATTTCCTGATCTGCTTTTAAGACTGAGCACATTTCCAAGTGAAATGAAGAGGTGAGGATAAGAGACAGAGCTATGCACCTGTGCAGTATCTCAGCTGGTGGCTCCAGCCTCTCTGGGTGAATGGCTCTGTGGAGCCTGATGTGAAGAGCATCCTAAATTTATTCTATTTATTCTATTCTAAATATAAATTTATTCTTTTGTGATATCTGTTTGGAGGGCTGACTGTAAAATAAATGCTTCAGCTTAGTTTCCTGTATGACAGTGACTGTGTCCCAGTGACACAGCTAGTTCCTGGGCAATTTTAAGAGGGAGTTCAAAGAGTGACAGGAGCCCAGGATCAGAGAAACAGGTTCTTGCTGTAAACTCAGAAGAATACCTTTTAAGGCAAAGGCTGAAGCACTGCAGGCAAGTGGGCTGTGCTGTCCTGGGCTACAGGAAAGACTAGTCTTGTGGTAAAGATAGGAGGCAGGTCAGCAGGGTCCCATATCTGACTCTTCCACGCATTGGCTCTTATTTAGTTAATGAACAGCTGTGGTCAATAAAGTCATTTCCCTTCCCTGCCCCAGCAGTTTGTTCCTGCAGCAGTTCAGTGGTCTGGCAAACCCACCGTCATTGCTGGTTGAGGATAGCGTGTCAGGCTGTCAACTGGAGTGGCTGAAATGCAGGCACAGGTCTCCTGCCTTGCCGCCTACAGGCAGTACCTTCTTGTGAGCGTGGCAAGCTGGGGTTGGCCAAGTCTTAAAGAGTAGCAGGGTTTGTCAGAGCCCATAAGCAAGTTGCTCAGCATACCTGTTCATCTGTGAGCTGGGATGATGGACACACCTACCATATAGCTGTATTCAGAAGTCACACTTTCTTTTGTGTTTGTGAGGTGCCCTGAGACTTTTCAGCTGATGATGCCATAGAAAAATACTCACTCTTTACTTGGTCTTGACTTTCAGAGCTCTACCCTTGGCATTCTTCAGTGGTTTGGCACTTACTGAAAGAAATAAAGCAAAAGCATCGTACAGAGCAGAAAAGCACTTCACAAAGCATATTCTGATGAAGTCAGCTCCTTGAACAGCTGCGACAGAGACCGGGAAGCAGCCAGAAATACAGAAAGGGGAATATGATGGGAGATTTATGCTGGTGAATACCAGTCTATGATTGGACCCCAGTTCTGCAAGATCTATGCCTAGAGAAGATCTCAGTGCTGTGTTACCTGCAAAGCCCTCATCCCAGACTTCCAAGGCTCTGCAGCCAGTGTTGGATTTGCAGATGTCCTGCATGATATGGGATTTTGGATACAGTCAAAAATCCCATGTCCTCTGTGAAACAAGTATGGGGCATGTTGCTTTTCCCTGCATTTCTGTCATGACTTTCCACTTCTTATGTATTTATTTATCTTTCTATTTATTCATTTTTGGAAGGCAGCCGATGGGCTCATGCAGTTTATGACTTGTCAGTGCCAGTGCAGTGAGTGAACCCCATGCCCTGGACCTGTAGAGTCCTTAGGAAGAGCTGCACGCCTGTTGCTGGTGTATTGGGTGATGGTGAGGAACTTGGTCTGGAGCTCTTTACAGCAGAGCAGAATATTTCTACCGTTAAGTTAGCTTTGGAAAATTTAAAATGTAACATTATACCTAAATAAATAAATAAAACCCCCAACACCTTCATTCTAGAAACGAGTTGTTTTGAACAATACAAAATGATTAAGAAGAAAGTCAGTTTCTTTCCCCAGAGTATCTCTGAGTGGCCAGGTTTGCCTGTGAGTCAGAATGGAGTTGTAGTTTGAAACTGCAAAAGCTTTGCCCAAACATCATCCTTCTCCTTTGCAAAGCTCCAAGAAGTGGCTGTTTGGGAGCGCAGACTCAGCTCAGATGCCAGCTTAGGGACACCAGAGCTGACACGGACAGCAGCGGCTCTGAAGGTTGTGTGGGTAGAGTTAGCAAAGTGGGAGCCTGCACTGGATGTGCAAACGTATGCACGTATATGTCCCTGCTAGCAGCTGGCTGTCCTGTTGTCCCCTCAGTATGCTGCAGTACCGGCTAAGGAGGTTTCCTACCCCAAAGGGCTGCATACCTGCATGCGCCCAGCCAGCCCTGCTGTGCTTTTGTGTGCTGGCATTAGGAGGCAGATATATAGGACATTCTGACCTGCTTCATGCTTGACAGACGGTAGCAGCTGATTGCTGGAGGCAGCCTTTGGTCTGCTTGCAGATTGGCTTCAGGGATTACATGCAGGGAAGTGTGGGCCATTAGAGCTTCAGCCTCGATGTACCACAGTTCTGTGTGACTTTATAGTGCTTGAGAGGCATGAACTGCATCGCATGAGATCCTTGCGGCAGTGTGTTGTCATGTCTGAAAAAGACACTCAGCATATCCACCTTCCACTTGTCTCTAGCTTGCAGTGGGAGCCAAGGTACATAAGCTGTGTCTTTCCTGTAGCCCGTTTCTGCTGTTGTTAATATCCATTGACAACTTTTTTTCCTGCACAATGCTGCAGGTTGGAAAGGCTGATGGCACCCCAGGTGAATCACTACATGTTGATGTATTTACTTTACCTGTTGCTCTGTAGAAGCCTGAGATCCAGACACTGAGGTTTTAACGGCTCCCTGCCAATCAGATTAAATATTTAGCAGCAATAGGTTCTGGGCATCACATTCCTGACAGTGTATTTCATGCATCATTTGCCATAAACGTTGGGAGATTTTTAGCTACCGCTTGCAAAGTAACTCCCTCTCCACTCTCTCTCCCACCCTTATCTCCTCTTTTCACTGTCTCTCTCACTTTTCACTTTTGTTCTTGTCCTCACTTTCTCTRCCCTGCTGTTTCCTTCCCTTAGCTTTTCCCCTCTTTCTCTGATCATTGTTCACTGGTATGTGGTTGTGTACATTGCACCTGGAATGGATGTCAGCCTGTGATGGAGGAGTGGAGGCACTGAMTGCATCTAATGGAGCATTCCTACCTCCTTGGAAGAGCATGCACAACTAGAGGAGGGTGCAGGCTGATGGCCTCTTTGGGGAGTGGGTACCCCTTGACTCAGGGAAGCACCCTGAGGACAAGGAAAGGGAAAGCATCTTTATCATCGCTCTTCATGATGCAGCTCATCTGTCTGCAAGCACTATCTGTCTTGCTCTTGGCACATGCAACAGCTGCTCTGGGACTGTGACTATGGGGCAGCCTTTTTCCTTTTAGTCCCTTTCTGGCCAAAACCTTTTTAGGAGAAGAGTGCATGGGTTCAGTCATCCAACTGGAAGCATGGTCACATCCATCCCCGTGGGCTYCCCTTGTCCCACCAGTTGTGGGCTTGCAGCAGACTTCTGTGTCAGCTGTGCCCACACAACTGGCTGATACGCCCAGTGCTGGGATAAGGCCCATCAAAAACAAAAATCCAATGGGGGGGGGGGGGGGGGGGGAAGGTGTATCTCCAGGCGAGGTTTCAATGTGTGATGTATTTTCTCTACTGGTAGAGGGTTGTCTCCTGGGACACAGCAAGCAGTGCAGAAGGGGCAAGGACCTTCCTCCGCTTCCTTCAGCGTGCTGGACAACAGCAGGTTTCACTTGTACAAAGTACAGTTGTCTGATGATCATCTGAGTTTTCAGGCATGATGTCTAAGGAGATGGCCCTTTAGAGGGGCTGTGTGAAACAAGAGTGATCACTGGCACTAGTAGTGGTTCTGGGCTGATACTGGGTTGGGGAGGGTAAAGTCTCCTGGGCTAGTGAGCTCCGTAGGCACGCTGGTGCACTGCATGTTTTATGCTGCAGAGCCTTCTCTAGAGCTTGCTCTTCTTTCACCTATTGCTTGCCGTGATTTGATGCTGTTCATTATAAGCTGTGTTCAGTTGGTTTGACTCTTCATTACCCTGCTCCCTTGACTTTGGTATGTGCATCTTTTCTTCTGTTCTTGCTCCAAGCATGCTGCCTGCCTGAACGTGTCGTTGCAGTCCCAGAGGAAGCTGGTGGTTCTCACTGCCCTCATGTTCACCCTGTGTGATTGCTGCTCCTCATTCCTGTTGTCTCACATCTCATACTCAGCCCCAATGGCTCCAGCGGTCCTGCACTACCAGTCCAGGAGATGTTCATTAGTGCCAGGACCAGGTTTTCCAGGTGGGTTTCTTTCCCTGCTGTGACAAGTCTGAAGCCATCTGGTAAAACATCATCCTCTTCATTTCACATTTCTCTTGGTATGGGACATGTGCTCTTTTCACACCACCACTGCTGTTGCACCAGTGTGGGCTTGAGGACGTGAGGGAGACAGGACTGTCTCCTCATGGCAGCTGCCAAAGGGATGGTTGGGGAGGTGCATTGCTTTGAAAGCTGGGATGTGTGTGCTTGTGCATGAGTTTATTTTTGCTTATGAGAGAAGTGGGGGCCCTTTAGGTGGAGGGGAGAGTCAGGTCACAGTGGCTGGAGAAGATGGCTCTTTTTTTGCTCTGCTGCAGTAGGCACTGAAGCCTTTTTGGCTGGGAGTCTGCTGGGATGGGGTATGGCAGGCCAGATGGTTTGAAGCAGGTATTAGGACATTTGGGAAGCTGCTTCAGCAGAGATAAGGAGTGAACGACACCTGTAAATTCTGTAAAGCATAATAACTAGTGATGGGCAAACCAGCCTACTTAATTTCTTGTTTTATTTCTCTCTCTTTTTTTTCTCCACCCCACCCCCCCTCCTCATTGCTCTGGGCCCCTCCAGTCCATTCCCCTGCATCTGGTGGCTTATTTCCCTACAGATGTCATCTTGGCAGTAACTCACGCGTGAGCACCTCCCTTGGGGAATTTGTGCACTGCCTGAGTGCTTTTTCTTTCCCTAATGTAAGGACACCTGATTTTTTTTTTTTTTTTTTTTTTTTTTTGTATACTTTTAGGCAATTGCTCTTTATAAATAAATTAAAATTTTAGCAGTGAGGGAAGCTGTAAGGCAGATGGATCTGGAGAGGATCGTCCCTTAGCCGCATGCCAGGCCAGCCTGAGTAAATGAATCGGCTGGAAGGGCTGCACAGCTTGCCCACCAACTCACCTCAGCTCCAGGGCCAGGAGCTCAGCTGTGGTCTGTTATGTCCTCTGATCTCTTTAATTAGGAAAGGAGGAGTGATAAATGGGTATTGCTTTTAGTCTTGCTGAAGTATCCCTGGCCTCTGGATGGGGTGGTGACAGGGCTGTGTGAGGGATACGGTCAGGGAGGTGGTTTAGGGTCCCTGAAGCTTTGCAGGCTCAGAAGATAAAGAACAAACAAGAGGAAGGGGATCCCAGAGCAACATCGGGGCAACGCAGTCAGGTGATAATGCATACATGGCTTGTTTGTTCCAGCTTTTCCCTCTCTCTCCTGAGACAAGTATCATGGCGAGCGTGGCAAGAGGCTGCTCTCTGGATGTGTGCTGTGTTTATAGATCATGAGCCCCATCCCGTGGCATCCAGTGCCTCACAAAGGTGTTAACGCCTGTGCAAAGTGGGTTTAAAATTCTGCCACATCAGATCAGAGGGGCTTTACACCCCTCTGGCACAGGGGTAGTGGAAACGCATAGTGCAAAGGCCCCCGGGAACTTTACTGTACTTGGGCATCTTCATATATATAACAATTGATGCAACTGCATGAAAAATGCCTCCTGGCTTGGAAACGAAGTCCTGTCACAGCGTCATCCTGACAGGACACCAAAGCAGGAGCTGTGTCAGAGAGGCTTTGCAGGAAGCCAACATAGCATCTAAGGGCTGATTTTTTTTTTTTTAATTGAAACCTGTGACCATGTGGGGCTGCGGTTCAGCCCTGTAACCTGGACCTGGCCTGGAGAAGTGTCAAAGCTGTGATGAGAAGGAGAAACAAGGAAACCCCAAAGTGAGCGTAGCCCCAGGAAGCTACAGGGGGATGAGCGGTGTGCTCAAGGCAAAGTTTGGAGAGGCAGTTCATATAGGCAACTTGGTTTGCTTTCTCTACTTCATTTTAGGGGCCGGGTGATATTTGCAGCATATAATCTTTGGCCGTTCAGGATGTCAATATTGGTACTGTCATATACAAACAAGGGTGAGACCTAGCTAAAGACTGCAGCCTGTTGCTAACTGAATGCTTTAACTGGATGGTTATACGGGGCTGTAACCTCAGGATTGTACAAAAGCCCTTCACAAAACAGGACTGGCATCTCAGTGCTACTCTAGCACTTCAGGATGGGCAGTGTGAAAACAGCCTTGACACCATATCCATTAAACCCCCACCTCCTGGCTAAGTGGYGCCTCTGCCTCCATCCCAGAAACAACTCTCAGGAGGGAGAGCAGCTGCTCTGTGCCAGGGTGTGCCTGGTGTGGCAGCAAGGTTTGGGTTTCTGTCTCGGAAGCTGATTTCCTACAAGGACCAGCCTGGATGTAAAAGGGATGCAACTTGAATGTTGTCCACCTTTTTTTTTTCCTTTTCTTGTTGGTTTGTTTGTTTGTTTGTTTGTCTCTCCCCCCCCCCCCGGTGTGTTTTTGAGTTTTCCTGTTTTCAGGAATACAGGGATTTAGTGCCTTTAGGAAAAAAGGTGGCATTTCAGGTCTGGCAGGAAATGGGTAACTGGCCATCCTGCAAAGAGCTCCTTCTCCCACCCGATTGCCTTGTTMAAAGAAATGCAGCCCTGTCTGCTGGTCCAAGATGAGGTGGAGTGCATATATACTAATTTTATATATATAAATAAACAGCAATAATAAATACATACATATTTATATACAAATAAATATTTTTTTTTTGTGTATGTGTGTATATATATATTAAAAAAATACATATACACACCCTTATTTTACTTAATTCTGGAGTGGGGACACACTAGTCTTTCAACATTGCTCTATGGCAGCGTAACCCAGGAAATGGTGGGAACTGGAAGAAGAATTTGGGTCGGGGTAGACTACAACATCTTTTCTCTTGACTCTAGGACTACTCCAGTCTTTACTGACTGTCTCTGGTGAACAAAAAAATCCCCCAAAGCAGAGCAGTTGCTCTCTGTAAACTCGTCAATGACAACAGATACCCTGTGGCTGCCAGCAGCCCTTGAAACCCCTTGTGTTTCTCCACAGGGCTCACTCAGGTGCTCAGCAGGCACAGCGCAGCGTAGTTTGTGAAGTCCAACAGAATCACAGGGCAACGGGCTGCAAGCAGGTTTTCCAGGCAGGGGGACGTTCAGAGGTAGAAACTTAGTTTTAGTTTGAACTTAATGGCAAAATTCCCTCCCTCTCCCTGCAAATATTGGGAAACTAGAAGTTCAGAGGAACCGATAAAAGGGAACTGCGGTGAAACTGTCAAAGCTATTAGTTTCCTCCACTGGCTCCAGGGCTTGTAGGGTTTGCAGCTGTGGGGCACTTTCACTAATGGCCTGGTCTGAGGCCGTGGGCCCTCAGAATTACATCTGAGGATTACTTCTCTATGAATCCCAGATTTCTGGCACCTCTGACACTGTAGCCCCAACCAAGACTCTCAGGGTCTCCAGGCTCCCTGGTGTAAGACCAAGATTTTTTTTTTAGGAGGTAACCAGAGCTCCCAGGACTTTCTGGCCATGCTATAAAAGCCTGATGACTCTGGTCTGGCAACCTTCCCCAGATCTGTTTAAACCCAGGGTCCAAGGGTCTCCACTGCTGATACCCATGGCAAGGAGATCTCGTATTTTGAGTTTCTGCAAGTGAATTAAGACGGAGCTGGACTTTACATTTCCACTGTCCGAGAGCTGCTGGAACAAGACTCCCTGGATCCATGGCAGACCCACAGGGCGGATCTCTTGATGAAACAGGAGATTTCCAGGTCTGGATTAAAATTGCCAGATGGATGGGGCCTGGTGCTCAGAAAAGCCGCACCTCCAGCCCAGACCCTGGAGGCTGGCTGCTCACTGCAGCTCTGCCTCGCTCTCCAAAGCTCTGCATTGCTTTTGCTCTCCCTTGCCAGCAAGGAAGCTGCTTTGGAGTAGGTGAAAATGTGTTGCAAGTTGAGATATTTTCATGAGAATAGGCTTAACAAACCGGCATTTGCTGACAACATGTTGTTTCATCAGAATCTACTGATCAGCAGTATTTTGCAGTTTAAGTCAATGTGGCAAAGTTGATACTGAATATCAGGGATTTTGCTTGGAAACCGACAACTATTTATGGTATTACAGCAATTCCTTTCTCTCTGCTCCTAGCTAAACTAGGATTTATTGTCCTGAAGATCTTGGACATACAGGTTTTAATACACTCTCTTGGGATCCTGTGAGTAATGTTGGGTATGATCTCACAAGAAGACACTGCTGCCTTCGGGGAAGTGCAATGGAAAGCAATAATAATAATCTCAGCTCCTGTAGCTTCTATCACTTGAGAGCCAAAAGTACTTTAAATACCATAAATAATTAAACCTTCTAACTCTAGGAAGCAGAGAAGATGCATCTCCATCTTTCTGGTGAGGAGAATAAGGTGAAGGGTGAGGAAGAAAACAATGGTGTTTACACTTTCAAAAAATGCTTATTGATTTTAGATGGTGGTATAAGGGATTAGAACTAAACTTCACTTGTTGTGGTTCACTCCCTCCACACCTTCAAGATTTAAAACCAGATACCTAACAGTGTGAATACAAGTGAGATGAGGTACCAAGGATGGATGAAAAATATAACAGTGCTTAAAGTGAGGAATGGAATGACTGTGGGAGCCATGGAGGACAAAAAATGGATTAGAGATAAGTGATGGGTGGAGAAAGCTGAGAAGGGCAGTAGATTAGGGCATGTATTATAGCTTGAAGGAGGTTCATCAGGAATATTGAAATTCTGGATTTTCTTTTACACTAAGCCCTCTTGTGCTGTTTTAAAAGTGTAAACTGACCTTAAAGCATAAGTAACTCATGGCTACACTTTGTCCATAGTACTGATTTTTATTTACTAGTAGGGTATTCTTTATTCTGACAATTGTCTGGTTTTGATGGTTGTTCTTTCTTACTTTTGCTACTAATCCTTTTTTTCCCCTGCTGCAAATGTAAGATATAATGACTTTTGTGTAAATGAAATGTGGCCTAAGGGCGCTGAGCTGCACCCTGAGGAAGCCAGTGGTGGACCTGGGCTGGGAGGAGGCATGGGCTTGTATGTCCTTGTATGCATTGGCTGGCACATGGAGGAATGAACAGCTAGGTGAGCTACTGGGAAAGGTGGCTGAAGCAGCCAGCATGAATGAATTTGAGAGGTTGGAGAAAACAGAGAGCGGAGGAAACAATGCATGGAAATGGCATTCAGCTGAGCCAAATCTAATCTGTTTTCTTGCGCTGGATTGGGCCTTCTTGTCCCTGTCCCTGAAGCATCAACAGCCAGTGACTAGCTGTGGTCCAGATGTGGCTTTGCTTGTGTATGTTTCTGTCATTGCAACTCTAAATATGATCGAGTGCTGAGCGGAGGGAGAGGTCAGCGGCTGCTGGGCTGGGTCCCTCCAGCTGGGAAAGCTTTCTGGACACTATTGATTGAAGGTCTTGGTAAGACGAATTGGCCCTGACCTGTCATACAATCGCAGGCACAGCATGGTCTGGTGCCCAGCACTAATGTACTGTGAAAGCATATTGTATCCAGCGGCTTGATGGCTGGTGCCTTACTGGTCACTGAACTCAGGGAGAGAAAGATAGGGAAAGGGGAGAGTGTTGGGTGGGAAGAGTAAAGAGGGAAAGGAGAAGAAAAATGAGACTACCAAAAAAAWTTCCTGATTTGCAGTTGTCAATTCTCCCTTCATCCTGGCTTTAGTATTTATTGTAAGGATCAAGTCTTTCTAAAGGGATGAGTGTTTTTTGGGATGCTTCTGGGTTGGGAGTGTACAACTCCAAACATCTTGAATGCACTTTTTTCAGTGTCACACATTGGGTTTCCCTTGTTACTACTTCTGGGTAGGTTTTGTTTTGTTTTTCTATAAGTAGAGATAACAGGAACATARAAGTCCTTTACCAAGTATCAGAGTGGGGAAAAGGGAAGGGACAAGGGACAGACAATTACAAGGAAGGAGACTCACAACAAGGTTTTCTGGGTATTCATCCATCCTTTCTAGTGGCCTGACCAGAGCCGGCTTTTGAGCCCTCTTGGCTCTGATGGCTGTGGCATGCCTTTTTGCCCATGCTAAAAACACCTCTTGGTCCCTCTGACTTCCAGATTAATTCCCTGTTGCATTTCATAAGCAAGGCTGGCATTCTCATGGGGTCCTTTGGTGACTAAACCCCCCATTTTCCAAAATGCTGCATACCCGTGGAAATCAAGAGGTCACGAGGCTCCTGAGGGATGCTGGCAGTTTGCAAACCATGGCCCGTCAGTGTCCGTAGCACTGCGGCTTTGCCCTGGACCAGCTCATAGGATGCATCTCCCTCTCTCCACCCTGCTGCCTCTACTTAGCGGCTCCTTTGCCCCCTTACATCTTGATGTTTCAGGTATTGAGCCTTCTTCTCTGCCATTTTTGCCATCTGTAACACCTTTAAGAGGGCTTGATCAGGTCTGGTGAGCTCTGGCACTCTGCTTAGGGCTGTTCAAGATTTGCTATAATGGTGCCACAACGAACAGAGGCAGTGCAGTGAGTTTCTCCGAGCTTGCCCTTGCTGCATGGGCTGCAAGACTGAAACGTGCACCCATGAAGATCTTTCCTAAGGGATGGACAGGTTTATGTTTTAAAGCTTTATCCCTTGTCATACATTATATCTGAGGAGACTGGCAGCAAACTGGAAGGCTGTATCCAAAGTGCAGATGTAGTTTAAGGCWGTCTCCCTTTGGTTCAGATGCCCTTTTTGGGATTCTCAGTATTGTAGAAGAAGGACTCACTCAATTTCTGCCTGAAAAATCGTATTTTCTTTCCCACTTATGGTATGTTTTAAGAAACCTTTGTGATTTGGCTTTTACAGTGTTTACATCTGGCATTCAAGGAACTTAAGACTGTCTCTTGATGTGAGACTTTGAGTAACCCATGGGATTTCAGCACCGGCGTGGCGTTTGGCAGCTGCCTTCAGGAGACAGTGCAGTCTCTGTCTGCCTGCTCTGTGTTTTCCCTTTAAGGAAATGATGCAGGGAACGAACAGGTACTGAGTGAGGTGGATGAGAGAATCTGGGGAATGGGAAAGTCCYTCCACCCTTGGAAGTAAAAATTCTCCTCATTTTTTAAATTTTGAAATTCAATATAACAATCTGCCAATGCACAAAATGCAGAGTTGATTAAGGTTGAATAGAAAACCTCAAATTAATACAGCAAATAATGAGAAATGCAGAGGATGTGCTTCTCCAAACCATCCAACTGTTTAAACGTGTGTTTCTCACGGATATTAATGGATTGGAAGTATTTAAATCCCTAGCTTTTGGAAATCACAGTCTTTGAAGTCCTCATGTTATTAATGTGATGGTGATTCCTGCTTGGAAGTGAAACCTGGAAGTGGAGAATTAAGAAAGCAAGGAAGGGATTGCAGCATGGATTACCAAATTGTTCCAGTTCGATTTAATTGGCAAAACTGGTGTTGCTCTGGTGCAGCATTCTGCTGCCTGTTAAACCTAGTCTTGCACTTCAGGAGGCAAAGCTGCTTTCAACCATGCTGAAATCCCTTTGGAGGGGCCACATGCACACAACGACACATCCCTTGCTTTGGATGATCTCCCTCTGAGCCTGGATCTGGTTCTGAGATGGGGCAGATGACAGTCGGAAGTGGGAAATGGTGCACGTCTCGTAAGCTTTGAAACCCTTGTTTCAAATGGACCATGCACGGAGCGACAGCTGTGGCAACTGAACCCTCCAGGTGGTGAGGATATTTCAGTCTCTGGCAGGGAGGGCCTGTCTCATCCCTCTAAACTTGTCCAAGTGGGATGCTGGGCAGGGGGTGAGATCCTGGCAGGGGAACGGTGGCTCCAGCCCGGCTCCGCAAGCCAGGCTCACAGAGAGTGATGGCCGTGCCAAGCCTCTATGCCCTGGCATTTAGAAGYTGGCACTGGGCAATGCCAGACTGACCTGCTGTCTCGCTTAATGGCTTTTGTGTGTGTGACACTGACTCCCGCAGCTCTGCACGTGTGTGCCAGCCTGGGTAAGCAGGTCAGACTTGCTCCTGCTCTCCCTTGCCCAGCCACTGCCTTCAGCCTCCCTCGCTCATCCTGCCGAGGACCCAAAGGGACTCAACTTACGAGGAGGGATGAACACAGCTGAACTTCTGCTGCAGCAGAGGAAAGTCCCAAGGGGTGATCAGGTAACCATCTACAAGCGTTTTCAGGGTGGAAACAGTGAGTCGAGAGGGAGAAATTGTTTAGGCTGAATGAAGGAGATATTATTAAACTAACAGGATAGCTGAGCAAAGCGAAAATTTAGGCTGAGTTTAGGGAAACKCTTCTAAATGTGAGCCTTGGAGCCGTCTCCTAGCAGTGGTAATCTTATTGTTTGAGTCATTTCAGAGCAGGTAGTGTGCTAAAGCAGATGCCGTAGACAGCAATCCTGAAGTGTCTGGGGGAAGGGCAAGACTATTAAGCAGAGGATTTTAATTTGTAATTTCCATGAATCACTTGGTGTTGGTCTCAACAGAAGCTTGCAGGCTGTGGCTGTATCAGCTATCACCCGTGATATGTAAAATATGTGGGTGGGAAGAAGTGGGAAGGACACTGGGAACTTACCCTTGGGCAAGCTTACAATAATGAGACATAGTTCTTCATCTGTTGGGAACGATATGGGTCTAATTGATGATCAAAGCGTTCTTTGTACCGCCTTAAGTGTAGGGAGAGAATTGCTCTTCTCCTTTGTGTGGGGCAGAAAAAGGGGAAGTACTTTTTCACCTTGTCCTTGGATAGACCTGTTGGATAGATAAAGGCAAACTAGCCATCAGAGATGGGGAGGAATGAATATGTGATATACAGGATGAATCTGACACTGCCCAAGCCAGGGAGGAGTTTGTATCTGGTTTAATAAAGAAAGAACAGCTTGAAAGAAAACAAATAGAGAATAGAATTAAACATATGTGCTACTTTTCTCCCAGTGCCCATGGAAGGAAAGCTAACGGCGAGGTAATGAGAGAGCTCCAAGGGCTTTGAAGGCTTTGGTTGGGGGTGCGTGATGCATTCCGTGAAAGAAAAAGGCTGACTTGGGAGAAATAAGCGAAAAGAAGAAGCATTTTGTAAGTTAGATAGAAATGAGTCCATGGGACATTACAGGCATGGACAAAGGTACATTTTGGAGAGGGAGTGGTTGTGAAGAGCAGAAAGAMGACCTGCCCAAAAGGCCTTGGAGAAATATTTCTACCACTGTCATAGGAACATTCGTATATCGGAATGAGAATATAAGTGATGTTTAAAGCTAGTTAAAGTAAACTAAACTGCACCAGTTTTCATCTAAAACTACTGAAATGCCCTTGGGGGGGTGTTTACTCAGAGTCACCATAATGAACCATTTTGGTCCAGGTGCTGGATTGATCTTGCATTCATCACTGTGCATGGCACTTTCYGATGTCTCTAGTCTCTGCCATCTTCCTACTCTGAATGTATGGAGATTTTCCTGCAGCATCATTCATTCTGTTTATCAGCACCTGAAGTGTGCAGGCACTTCCAAGACACATCCATCGTGCCCCAGATCCATCCCCCTCTTCTTTGTCTCTGTTTACAAAATTCCTGCAACAACAGGACTGCGAACCAGAAGATTTATGGGCACTTATGTCACCTACCTGCTAAGCAGTAATATGGGGAACAGCAGCGCAAGAGTTGTCAGCGTACAAAYAGCCTGGGCTGAAGGTTTGGTAGGAGAATGGTTAAAGCAGTGTTAGAACATGAGGAATGCTTCTTCAGAGGTATACAATATGCAGCATGTCTGGATTGGGGAGATGGCAGTAACCATGAGAATGGGATGTTGTCCTAAGCTGAAACTGGGTTGCCAAAAATCAGTGAGTTGGAGAAACCTAGGTGTAAATTATGTCGTGATTCACAGCTTTAAGCCCCAGCTCTTAGGAGTAACAGTTTATGGGGCTGCAATCAGTCCTGCCCCTTTCTTCGCACGGGTCGTCTTAGCTCCTGCAGTTTACCGGTAAGGCAGGTAGTAGACAAAAAGATTAAATATGCACCAGTCTTCTGCAGTTGGTAAACACAGAAATAGTGATCATCTTTGGTCTGGACATACAGGTATTTCCTTGCCAGACAGCCCAGTAGTGCGTCTAGTGCAATGTTAACTGCCCTACAGCTTCTTCTAGTGCACTTGCTATTCCCCGGTGGTGTGTTGGATACCAGGCACAAAGCACCTTCCAGCTTTGTAGAGTATCTCACAGGTGAGATGGATTTCTTCCTACCCCCAACTAGGGCCTGAAACACAAGGATTGCTTTTCGATTCGTTGTCTGATACTGCTCAAACTGTCTGAGAAATGAAGCCAGTGTGAATTAAGATGCTGTCAAAGATGAGCAAATACTGAAGGGTACGGTAATGCTGATGGCTAACACTGGGGCTGGCAGGACATCTGTCTCTAGGTAGTAGTGGTACTGAGGGTGGTGGTGAGTCCTGGAATTGGGCTAGTGATCAGGGATGAGAGTAGGGCTGGGAATTAACATTGCAGTTGGTAGATGCAAAATTAGCTGTTGAATTCAGATTCTGTGGCTTGAAGTCCCCTAACTGGTGCTGGGACCTCAGAGCTCCCAGTGAGCAGAGCCCAGAAAGCACTGGGATATGAACTTCCCCATGGCCCTCCAGGGAAGTACAGGAGGGGGAGGCTGGAGGTAGGTGATGCTCTTCTTCCTCCAGTATGGAGCCAATGTCCCCGTGAAGTTCCCTTTGCTGGTGGCTAGTGCACGCTGTTCAGCCTCCTGTCCAAACATCGTCTTCTTCCTAATTAGGAAAGCTGCCTTCGAGACAGCTTTTTGTCTGGGACTGCAGTATTACAGGACTTCCTTTCCTCTTGCTGTCTTGAGCTTGCAGATAGGGTTTTGGGGGCCTGCAAATACCCTTCCAAGGGGCTATTGTGCAAGGCTGCCCAGCTGGCACAATTGCAGCAGAAGGAGGTACCAGCATTGGCACACGACAGAACTGTCCCAAAACTCCTAGGACCAGCCCATGTTCTGCCTCAGCTTCTTTATCTGACCTGAAGATTGCCTAGCTTTGCTGTACACTGCCTGAGTAGTACTTTATTTACAGTTAGCCTGGTTGAATGCACAGTGACCTATTTGTGTACTTTCTGTATTTTGAAGTATCGTCCAGAAATATCTCTAAATGCTGAGCTGTATTTTGCCTGTGCAGCCTAATAGTTTTCTATTAATACTTATCTTAGATCTGATCCACATAAAAATGCAGTGTCAAATAAGGCTCTCATGATATTTTTAAGCAATCTAACCTTTGGTCCTGGCCAAATTCCAATCTGAATAATTACTGTCTGACTACCTACATTCCTCTTGCATTTTCAATTGGAGAAGTTAGCTTTCCCTTCCCATTTTAACAGTGATTGTGTAACATTGCTCTGCAGCACTAAGTAGATGCTGCATTCTTCTACAATGGTGGATATGTTTTATTGGTAAGTAAAATGAGATTATAGAGGTGCAATGGTTTTACAGGCATGTTTATACCTAAATATAGATATGCCTGTAAAACCACTTTGTCTAATGGCCCTGTCATATATTATTTTCCAGGGAGTAAGGGACAATATAATAGTGTGGAGTAACGTATAAAGGATTTTACTTGCCGGACTGGAGTTTGGGATTTGGTAAATTGTTTTGGAGTGGCAAAATCACAGAAAAGCCTCCAAACACTCTGTTGCCCCACACCACCACCAAGGGAAAAACCTGCTCATGTAAAATACTTTGTAATAAAATGTACTGGCACATTATTAAAATCATTCTTGACTGGTGAAATTAGACTCTAGCAGTATTAAAGTTACTTGAAACAACTAAGGGCAAATGCCATTTTACGACTGCAGCCTTGTCACGTGCTTGTGAATTTCTCCATGTGTTTTTGCAAATATTCGCTGGAAACAAGACCACCACTCAGGAGGAGGTCCGCATGCTGCCTCCAGTGCTTCCTTGATTGGGTGCCTCAAACTTTTGCATTTGAACAGTGTAGAAATTAATGGATAAAACTTGCTGCTGTGTATGCAAAAACACATTTTCACAATAGTTCTGGGGTTGTCTTAATCTGATAATAAGTCTGTGCTGGTTCACCCCTGCCTCTCCTCTACTCGCACACATTCAAAAGGGGCTTGTAGTGAGCCAGACCAGAGGAGGAAAGAGAGGTGGGGTTGGTGCTGGGACATCTGTCCCTTTCTCAAACTGCTGGCACTTGCATGTGAGCAGGAGTGTGGATAGTGGCTACTGCTTGTGAACAGAAGTCACCTCCAAGGAGGGTAGGGAAGGGATTGTAAGCACTGTGAGCACCCCTGTTGCAGTCTTTGAGCAGCTCAACTCTGCGCTGTGAACCTGTTGCTGCCTTGTGGGAGTGTGCTGGGGCTGAACGGTGGAGGCCACCCCTCAGCTAATGGGGTGCTGCCAGCCCTGGGTCGGGTGTGATTTATTGGAGTTCCCCTGCCTTATCACATTCCTGGGTCCCATCCTACCAGGGAGCCCAGCCTGGACCTGGTTCCTCCTTATTCCCTCAGAAGGACACCGGTCCCTGGCATGCAGACTGCCCATGGAGCACCTGAAACACGTCATGAGCATGCCAGAAGTGTTACATTTGAGCGAGAGATGGAGGGAGAGGTGTCTTGGGTGGTACAACACAGGCTACCCTAAGCATTGCTCTGCCTGAACCAGCTCATGGCTGAGGATCCAAATTGGAGATATCAGGTTGGCCGTGCAGGCACTGATGACCTCCTCTTTGCATTAGCCTCTTCCTAGCCCCGGCTGCTCCCTGCATATCTGGCCAAAGCCAGAGGATCTGGCATGGTACAGGGAACTCCATCATCTTTTGTTGAATGGAAAAATCTCCCTTGGGGGCACATCACATGAGCTAGACACCCAGCAGATTGGCACCTAAGTGCTCTTCAGGATCTGTGCTCTTTTCTGCTGCTTAGAGGTAGATGCTAGAGATTTATTGGCTTTGATGCAGGTGAAGAGAAGGGAATGGGTTTCTTGGCCAGCATTTTTCCCAGTGGGAGAAGCCTGTGTTTGGGCGTGAAGGCAGACAGCTGCCACGATTGCTGCATGTCTCCTGCATCGCTGCTATCTGAGCCCTGGGTTGGAAGGCCCTGTAAAGTATTCCTGGTGGGAGAGGGGCTGGGAAAAACCTACACTCTGCTCCCTGGGCATCACAGCTAGCCATTGCCTAACCAAGCGTAATATACTGTGTGAGACTATGCAGAGGGATCGCAGGATATTTTAAAGAGAACAAATATAGCATTAAAGTGAGTGAGCAAGAGAGTGAGAGACAGAGAGCGTATAGAGTGCATTAAAGTTAATAAAGCATTGCAGGAGTGGGGACTGCATTTCACTGTGAAGGAATCTAATTTAGTGACTCGTAATTGGAGGATAACAGTCCTGCCAGAATGAAGTTAGCTATTCATTTTGCCAAACTCTCAAAGTCTCTTGGTTCTCCTTGTGAGCATCTCTCAGAAAGTGGATCCGTCAGAGAGTTTAGAATCGATTGGCACTTCACACCCGCGGTCCGTTTCAGCCTCCTAAGTGGATTTGGTTCCTCCGGTGCATATTTATTATCTATTTTATTATCTGCTTATTTATCTGGTAGTATCAATGCAGGATACATTGTCTCTGCTTAGCACGGCAATGGGGGAGCAGGTGCTGAGCCTACGTGTTCTTCTGGGCAGGGCAAGATGGGGGCCCTTGCACCCTTTCCCTCGGGGTGGCTGGTGCTAGGTAGGGCTGTTGGACGGACTTCTAGTTTACCCAAAGTCTTGCCAATCTTGTTCCTGCTGCCGTGGCTTTCTGTTCGTTTGATAGAGGTATGTGCAGCAGTGAACAGTATGGAAGGCTCCAGTTTCTGGACCCCCAAGACCAGAGGTGTCGTGCAAAGCAGCACAGGGCTGATGTATTTATTCCAAGTGTGCCTGGCTGCTGAAGAACAGAGTTATGGGCATGAATAGCTGCGCAGGAGCTTTTGCGCTGAGGGAGAGTCTTCTTTAGTTTGAAATGCCTGAAGTGTCCTTGGGACAGCAGCATAGCCCTGGCTGGGCACACCGAGCAGTGCTGCCTCCCACAGGGGTGGTGGGCGGCCGGGGCGAAGCTGCTCTGTTTTTGCCCCCAGACTATGGGGGGGTTCTGATATTTACACTACATAGGTGCTGCAAGGATTAATTCGTTAATGTTTGTGAAGTGCCTTGAGGATGAAAAGTGCTGTGGAAATGCGAACTATTATTAAAACGAGACTGAATAAAGAAAGAGCTAGGAACAATCCCGCAGGGAACAGTCCTGCTCAGGCAGGGGCTGGAGAGATGACCTCATCGGGTTTTTCCATTTCTACTGTTATGATTACAAAATAAAGTGGACATGTTCAGGGAAAAGATCGGTGTAACATCCCTGGCTTTAGTAGCTGAGGGTGTACCTTTGTAAGCTCTGTGGGTCTTTCTGCTTCTGGGCAAAAATACCTGTCATTTGGGCTTCGAGGGAATGTCTTCCCCACACTACACTGATCCAGTTTTGGCCACGACCACTGGGAAATTTTGTATTCCTGGCTTTTTAAAAAACAAATGAGCCTTGTATGGGTGAAAGGCATATGGCTGACTGTACTGCAGACTGGAGCTGTGTATGTCCTGGTGGTAGGAAGGTTGTATGCAATGGATACACACATATGCACATACATATACATCCAATGGCCTTGCCCATTTGTCCTCACTGTATTCTGGAGGGGCTGTGCTGAGAAAGTAAAAGGGAGTCCTTATCTGCCTGGTCCCTTCAGCCTCCCTGCCTATACCTCCAGCAGACGGCCAAACTGATTGCAAGCACCAGTAATTCCTTTGTGTTGAGGGTGAGCACTTAGACATGGGCTTGACATAAGCAATTAGTTTCACAAAGACAGCTGATCAGCCATCAAAGGACAATTCTCTATCACTTTTGACTTGGGTCTCACAGTGATATGGGACCTGCGAGATGACATGATCCCATCTTCTGCTGACAGCTGTTCTCTGAAGTGACTCCAAACTGAAGTAGAGGCTGAACTGGTCTGACCCCCCCACTTTAACTGAGCCCTGAATGTAGCCAAAGGGCTGGGCATCAGGCAAGAAGGACTGGTGGGAGGAGGGCTAGTGGCTGACGAATATCAATGGATCTGCCTTGAAGGCTGAGTGCATGACTGACTTGTTAATTAATCACTTTCCCTTTTTCTTACTTTCCCCCTTTCCTTTTTTTTCTTCCTTGCTCAGGGAGTGTAAGAGCCGAAGATGAGGCCCAGGGTGGAGTGCTACTCTCCAAGGTTTTGGCTGGTGCTGGCAGTCCTCGCGACAACAGGGAGCGGGGCCCATGCCCAGAAAAGCCACCCGAGCATTGGCATTGCGGTCATCCTGGTGGGGACCTCAGACGAAGTGGCCATCAAAGATGCCCACGAGAAAGATGACTTCCACCACCTCTCAGTGGTGCCTCGGGTGGAGCTGGTGGCCATGAATGAGACAGATCCCAAGAGCATCATCACCCGCATCTGTGACCTCATGTCAGACCGGAAAATTCAAGGGGTGGTATTTGCTGATGACACAGACCAGGAAGCCATTGCCCAGATCCTGGACTTCATCTCTGCCCAGACCCTCACTCCCATCCTGGGCATCCATGGAGGCTCCTCTATGATCATGGCAGATAAGGTAAATTTGAGCTTCCTTCTATCGCAGACCTGCAGATCGAAACTTAAAACAGAAAGAAATATCTTATTCTGTGATCCTCAGGTGTAGTCTCATGGGGCCAAAGGGTTGGGGGATTAGAGAGTCTCAGATTCAAAGAGAGATTAAAAGAGCTAACTGTGCGTAGCACTGCTGAGAAGAGCCTATTAATCATGTGGAATTATCATCTGCAACAGAGAAAAACTGAGGAGGGAAAGGAGCAGGTAGAAGAGAGCTGCAAAAGAATCAGCCCTTTTCTTCTTCCTTAGGAAGGGTAAAGAGCCCCTGACAATTGTGATTTTTTTTTTTTTTTAAAGGTTTTATTTTTGCCTGTGTTTTACCTTAGAAGAGCCAAGGATGCTAGCTTGGGTTTTTCCTGTGTGCAGCTGGAGGACATTGTGGTATTTTCAGGGACGTTTAATACAGCTCTTACATCTTAATTGGAAAATAATTGAATCTTTAATAAAGCCATCCTCTCTCAGAAGTGTTCATTAGCTCCTGAAGTTAAATAGGTGTTAGCTAAAGCAACTAACCAGTCTGAACCAGTCCAGTTAAGTCCTTCTTGTTCCCACTGTACTACTTTATTCCTTCATATCACTGACATTTCACTGTTTTCCCAGGCCCCAGACAGTCTTCTGGGGAATTACTACACAAACAAACCTTCCTACTACTGCTTGTAAACAGGGCAAGGTGCAGAGAGAGCAGCATCTTTGGCCAGCTGATAACTCTCAGCTTAGGGGAGCCTCCATGGGTTGCAGCTGGACCTGATACAAGTCTTCCCCCTGGGAGGAACAGGGGACCCAGCAATTCACGCCTGAGTGTGCGTTTGGCCAGCTGGTGTGGCTAACAGTGGCCTCTGGACTGCTGTGGGCCAGTGGGAGTATCCGAGAGAAGTGGCTGCCCTTTTCCCTGCAGGCTCGGTGCCAGACAGAGTTGGGGCCAACCCCTTTATTGAGAAGACCCTCTTAACCGCACTTTGTGCATCACAAAGAAGTAAACAGGGACACAAGCTGACAGCCTTTTTCGCTTAGGAGTGACCTTAAGGTCACTCTTAAGTGAATCTGAGACATTTAACTAGGCAGAATCGGGTCTAATTGAATGAAGGGGGAGAATTAAGCTGGCCACTGTGGCAGATGTTGCTCAGAAAGAGATCTAGTGGGCTGAGAAATCCAGGCACTATCTGTTTTATTTACCTTGTAAATAAATAATCCAGTGTAGGTTATCGTAGGTGAGTAGATGGGAATAAATTAACCACAAATTATTTTCTCACTTTTTGACCAGCCGTTCAGTTGCCAAATAACATACAGTTAATATGCAGTATTATTTTCTCGTATCAGCCTTTGAACTAAAGTAGTCATTGAATAAAATAATCATAGGCATTTTTTTCTCTCTCTACTTGAATACTTGCACATGTGATAAAGTCATTCTGCCCCATTCCACCCACAACGAAGCTTTCTTGTCTTGGAGGACAGTCAGGCAACAATGCTGCATCTTGATGCTCTCCTGCCTGCTGCATTGCACGGTTATCGATGTCTGTGTAAAACAGGCCTGAAGCATTACTTGAGTGCTGCATTTCACACTTACAGTGGCATTTTACATTCTCTTTGAACAAGTGTAAGTGTTACTGATGCCAGACCTCCTAAGCACTGGGAAAAGGTCCTTGTGACTTTGAACGTGGCAGGCCAAATTCTGATTTCAGATTCCTGCAGTGTAAATCCAGCATAGCCCCATTGCCTTTGGCAGGATTAGATCAGATTTACGCTGTTGTAATTCAAAGAGGAATTTGGCCTATTGAACTCTGCAAAGATTTTTCTTTCTACCTATCTCTAGTCTCTCCTTGGGAAGGCAGCATCTCCCGCAACTGCCCTGTGTACCCCACTGGCTTGCTTCTAAAGAGCGTTCTGGAGGGCAGGCAGCCCACAAGGAGCTCAAAGGTGGAAGCCTTACGAATGCAGACCTCTGTTTTATCAAACTCCCTTTTTTTCTTGTAGTTTTGCAGGCAGGAGAAGCAGGTTACATACAAAGATCTGCAGTTTTAGGAAAGGCCAAGATTTCTTTTAAACATAAATTGAAAAAGGCTGACCTTTACAGCTTCTGATTCACAGGTGTGTAATCTTTAATGGATAATATTTATTTGATGAATTGAATTAAAATATGGTAGGGAGTAAATATATTGATATTCTACTAAAAATACTGAAGTCAGCCTGGTAAGTCCTTAAACAATCTATTTTCCACAGAGGTCCTTGACAGAGACTTTGCTTTATGGTGACTCTTAGTCATGTTCTTTGCAGATGGGTTGTGTAGCTGAGGTTTGATCCTGCAAGCATGGATTGCTTCTTTCAGCATCCCCTCAACACCCACAGCAGTCAGCTGTGATTGAACTTGCTCAGCATTTCACAGGTTCAGACCTGCACTTATAGCTTTGTTATGCTCCCTGTATGTTTGTGATCAGTAGCGCCAATGCAAACCTAAAGAACACTACAAACCACTAACGCCTTGGTGTGACAGATGAGCCCCTCTTCTCTGGAGGTTAGTGCAAAAAAACCTCCTCAGTCAAACCACCTTCCCTGGAGTAGCATGTGAAATTCTGTTTCACCTTCAATGAGGGTTTAATAAGTGTGTCTGGGGGGAAATTTGGGTCCATGTGTAAAAAGGGCTTTGTAATATACTGTGAAGCTGGTAAATTGAGACATGAAATGGCAGGTGGAAAAAAAAAAAGAAAAAGAGAAAAAAAAGAGGATTTCAAGCCTGAGTTTTCTTTCTCCCGTGTATATATAGACAGAAATGTTTTATAATGTGCACCATAGGCTGGCTTCATCTCAGTTAACATGCATCTGGAAGTTTGCTGCCTGCCAGCTGGAGGTCTAGGCATCGTTACAATCAGTGGGGAAGAAGGCACCACCTGAGGACAATTCAGCCCACCCACCTCAGGGTGCAGTGAAATGCTCATGGGATAGTCCTATGTCTCCCCACTGGTTACTGAAGAAGGCTGTGCCCCGGCTTGCTCGTGATGCCTCAAGTTAAATGCCATGAATCGTGCCCTAGGTGTAACATAGCAGGTGGAGGTATGTTGCTGAAAATGTAACATCTGGATTTCCTGATTATTTTGTTCAAACTCATGCTCTTTAATATTGCATTTGATTAGATTTTATAGATAATGTTTATATCTTCTTGTTTTCCCAGTGTTTTGCCTTTTTCCTCTGAAAAATAAGTATAGTCATTTGCATATGTTTTTGCTGTTTCTCTCCTCGGTGTTCATGTCTCCAATCCCACCTGTTTAGCTGTTACAAAGTGTTACATTTAATCTCTGCCTCATTTGGCATTGGAAGAAAATGACCAGATGATCTGTGTGCACACTGCGATCTGGGTTTAGTTCCAGGAAAACGGTGAAGCACAGACGCACGATGTGCCTCACTCAAGCTCTGGAGAGACCACTTTGCTGAGGGAGAGTCTTGTCATAGCCAGTTCAGTCCCCTTAGTCTCTGACCAGCGTGCCAGCAGTGACACCAAACAGCGGGAACTGCAGCAGTCATTTTGTCAGGGCTGAGTGGCCTGGGAGTGGTGGCTGAGGGGGTCCAATAGCCCCTGTGTTAGCTCCTCTCAGAGGAGCAAGCCCTGCAGCTGTGGGGCAGGGTAGAAGAGTGGCTGCACTGTTTCAGCCCTACAAGGAAGCGCCTGGTCCTTGTTTTGGTGCTGACACCTTGGAAAGGGACTAGAAGCATAGCATCATCTCGTCTGGACTCCTGATGAGAAAGGGAATAGCACAGATCATGGATGATCTGTGTTTACTCTGGAATAGATGAGATGGAGAGGAGAGAAATGTGCACCACCACAAATACTAGGTTCTTGTGATCCAAGAACTCTGCTTGTTGAAGCTCTCTGGTCTCTTCAGTTTGCCTGAAGTTGCCGCCCTGACCTTTCTTTTTATAGCTTTGTGTTGCCTGATCTTAAGCATTAGTTTGCATTGTCCAGAGAACAGCAATGCACTTGTGACTGGTGAGC
Organism: Phoebastria nigripes; assembly: GCA_035582835.1. NCBI lineage: Eukaryota > Metazoa > Chordata > Aves > Procellariiformes > Diomedeidae > Phoebastria > Phoebastria nigripes. The sequence goes on from JAYKAV010002777.1 coordinate 3,521,885, forward strand.
ATATCTGCTCCCATTCCAGTGTTTAAAATAATTTCTCCTTTCTTCCTAGTTGTTTTGAAAGCAGAAATTCATTCCTATCACAGTGTGGAAATAGCTGACGGATGAGGATGCTCTGTGTTAGGAAACTGATGGTGGAAGCAAACCTTCAAGGCTGCAAACCAAGCTTCAGTTCAGAGAAGCACACAAACCAATATCTTCTGTTTGCAGATCTGAAACTGGAAATCTGAGCTGGGCTTTTCTTCGTTATATTTTCAAGATTACCTACTATTACTTCTGCCCAGAACTAGGAGGTAAAGGAGCAGTCACAGAAAAGGAAAAAACAATAACAATGCACATTTATAGGTATCTTAAGGGCAGAGGGAATTGTTGTTCAGATTTAGGACACTTTCTCTGTTGGGAAAGATTTAGCTTCTTGCCTAAAAAATGACCACACCATTTGGCTGACTGGTCTGTTTGGTAATGATAGACCATTTACTTTTTTAAAATAACAGAAAAAGTCAACTTRGTGATAATGAAAGCAGAAAAGGTAAGAGCAGAAAATGCCTTGGGTTCTGTTATAGCACAGCTGGTGACCATCATTTTTGGTGGAACTGTCCCTTGCTATTTCTCCACAGTCACATTATTTTGCCAAAGCTTCTTGTCCTGTGCAGCTTTATAGTAACACAGTGGTGCACAGGCAGCACCCAGGAAAAATATTGGAAGAAGAGGATGATTATGTTTTCCCAGCTGAAATCATTCTCCTCTGTCTCTGCATCCCTTGCTATTTTCTCCAGGGCTTGCCCATGCACGCTGGCCGTAACGATGGAAATATTATGGTAGTAAAGAATGATCTATTAAATTCGACTGTGCCCATATTAAAATCTGTATGAAAGCTGCATGAAACTAACCTGAAATCTAAAATCCGTGATCCTTTCTAGGCCAGATTCTCCTTCCTTTTCTCACACAGCATAGACCTGACTTTTCTGCTATTCCCTCCACTACCTTGCTCTTTTTTCCTCATTCACACCAAAGCTGAAATTTCTCCTCCACCTTTCCATCCCCACTTCATAAATCCCTGTCCCCTTTCTTTTTGTTTTCTGTCAAGGTTTCCAGGACATGTTGTCTCTTTCTCTTTCAATGCTGAAGGTTGCTGTGATTGCTCCATGCCTGGGCCATGCTGCTGCAGCAACGGTATTCTTTGGTATTTCGGTGGGCAGCAAGTCCAGACTCGGAGAATAGGTATAAAGCACCAGGGAAGAAAACTATCTGCTGGTCAGAGGGAGCAAAATGATGCTGCAGGTACAGGGAAGCCAAAACTAGTTGGATAAGCTGAGCACCTAGATACACACTGAAACCAGGACAAAGTCAAAGACACTGGGACAGTGCTGCTAAAAGCAGAACATCTGTAATTAAAAGGAAAGCACTTTCACTCTCAGGTTTCCAAAGGTTAAATAATAGAGATGCATGGGGAATGCAAACCTCATTTTTGGATGTAAATTTRTTTCATTTCCATTAGGGACGACATCTGAAATTTTTAGAGCCCTTGTGTGAAGGAAATTCAGTAAAAAAAAAAACCCCAAAAGAGAAAGTTTCCTTTGAATGGATTACATGAACTGAAGTGAAATAAATTCCAAGCAAAATGCTGCTTAGAAGGGGGGGCGGGGGGAAAAGACACATTTTGATCTGCAAACATTGAAAGAGTATGGTTCAATGTTGTTAGAAGATTTCTATCCCTTTTTTCCCCTCCAAAGCAAAATTATATGCAGTTCATGTAATTTCACAAACCATTTTCATTTCTCTGAAACTGCATTTGATGATAGTAATAGTTTAAATGTTTCTTAGACTAATCTAGTGATCAGCAAAGAGGAGTTTGATTTTAAAAAATAAAATAAAAACCCCAGCAGTTTCCCTTCAAGCTTTTAATAATTTTATTGAGGACATGATTAATACACTTCTTCTGCTTTTGGTACTTAGTTTCCTTTTGCTGCCAAACAAAAGCTCTGTGTAGCTCACAAATAATGAACTAAATATCGTGTGTCCTCAAACTACGAGTCTGCTGCAAAAGTTGGGGAGGGAGAAGAAAGGTAGGTCACAGAGATATAGAGAATAAAAGCCAGTATTGTATGCCAATGTTGTTCTTCCCTTGAGTAATGTAATACACATGTAATAACAGGCCAGGTAAAGCCGTAATTTATGTTTACATCTGTGTCTAATCTGTCGATACAAAATTAATTTTTTTTCACATAAAGAAAGGGAATATAGGTAGCATATTTCTGTGGGGTTTAATTAACATCTGAGAATTTCCCTGCAACAATCTTTATTACTTTACAAATAAATTACAGCACTTAAAATCCCTCAGATATTAGGAAACCTGGAAATGAACTTTTAAGAGCTTTAACCTCTCCCCAGGGCCATTAAATCCTTCAATGTTAACTCTCATTTTCTAAACAAGAGCTCAAGTACTCTTGYCAATATTATTTCAATGAAGAAAAAGACTTTTCAAAGAAATGTATTGTTTATTTTATTAAATATCCTATTAAAATAGTCTGYTATTTTAATTTTTAACATTTCCCTCTACTTTATTTCCCATTTGCTTGGGAGGAACTCCATTTCAAGGCCTTCACTTTTTTGGGTGCATTGTTTTCAAGAGTCACAAGAAAAAAAAAGGAGTTTGATTTATTATTTTTTTTGTCACTCAAAAAAAAAAAAGGCAACAAAAAATCCCCTTTTTAAAAAAAAAAAAAAAAAAAAAAAAAACCGCAAACTTATGGAAATCTAACTTTCCTTGAAGTATCCCCATCACTTTTTTCCCTCCTAATAATTTCTACTGGATGCACGTCATATCTGCCCTGAGCCTTGGAAATGCAGAGCCTTGGACACCTGAAGCCTGAAGGCACCATCTTCGTTTGAGTGTCACAGGGTTGGGGAGGGGAAAACCTGGAGGSACCCTGGTGAGGCTCGGACCCTGCCGAGGTGCCCTGGGGCGCTTTTGGGCAGTGGCAGTGCTGGGGCAGGGGTAAGGTGCAGAAGGAGAAGCAGCCTATATGGAGGCGCGGATGCCTTCCCTTGGCAGAAGTTGTCCCAGACAACAAACGCCAAGCAAAACTGAAGTCTGATTCCTTCACATCAGTCTTTTGTAGCTATTTATAAGCTGCTTTATTCTGGGTCATAGAATTCTTCTTCCAGGAGTACTGAGTGTTAGTTTTCTTCTGTTGTTATAGTGATGTTTTCTTTCGAGTGACAGAAGACCTTTCCTTGCCTAGCTCTGAACGTAACTGCTGCAACCAACCTACCTGAGGGAAAGAGAAGCTGAATTAACCTCTTTCCTGCTGATGTTTAAATGCGGTGTTGCCATTGTCTACCTGGAAATAGAAGTATTGAAATATCTGTGAGGAAAAGGTTGATTTCCACTCAGCTTAGACCTGGCAAGTAATGGGTCTTTTGTTAAAAAGTTCTTTCTTGCTAGATTTCTAACCTTGATTTTCACACTGATGATGTTTAGGTAGATCTCCAAATCTGTGAGCACTTATCTAAAGAAAATCTGGGAACTTGATGAGATCTGACCCATAGTTATTTATAATCATTATTATAACYCCTTTCTTCAAAACAAAAAACCCAACACAAAAGTATTAAATCAATTTGTGCCATCCCCAGCTGGACAAGGAGATTAGTTTCTTCATTCTGGAGCAGGCAGTCCTTTATTACAACCCCAAGCAGTTACTTGTCTCACAAAATCTAAATTAATTACACTCAAATTTGTCCCTACCCTAAACTTGCCTCAAAATGAAATTGAAAACATGGAGTGTGAAATTGCCCGATGCTGCTGCTTTGGATCTGCGTGTCATTCCCCAGTAACCGTGGGACAGAGAGAAACAATTCTTTCCAGGGAATCTCTTATTCTCTTTGCCTTTTATTTGCCTCATTAACCAAGTTTGGAGGCGGTGGATTATGAAGGTGTCATGGTTTAACCCCAGCCGGCAACTAAGCACCACTCAGCCGCTCGCTCACTCCCCCCCCAGTGGGATGGGGGAGAGAATCGGAAGAGTAAAAGTGAGAGAACTCGTGGGTTGAGATAAAGACAGTTTAATAGGTAAAGCAAAAGCCGCGCACGCAAGCAAAGCAAAGCAAGGAATTCATTCACTACTTCCCACCGGCAATGTGGTGGTGAGATGTTCAGCCATCTCCAGGAAAGCAGGGCTCCATCACGTGTAACGGTTACTTGGGAAGACAAATGCCATCRCTCCGAACGTCCTCCCCTTCCTTCTTCTTCCCCCAGCTTTATATGCTGAGCATGACATCATATGGTATGGAACATCCCTTTGGTCAGCTGGGGTCAGCTGTCCCAGCTGTGTCCCCTCCCAGCTTCTTGTGCGCCCCCAGCCTACTCACTGGTGGGGTGGTSTGAGAAGCAGAAAAGGCCTTGACTCTGTGTAAGCACTGCTCAGCAGTAACGAAAACATCCCTGTATTATCAACACTGTTTTCAGCACAAATCCAAAACGTAGCCCCATACTAGCTACTATAAAGAAGATTAACTCTATCCCAGCCAAAACCAGCACATTCTTCACCCCTTATTCCATACCATTTACATCAAGGGAATTACATATACACAGGCTGGAAAAAAAACAGGGTACAGAAAAAGATATTATTGTAGTCTGTGACTCTGTTAAGGGTCTGGAGGAACTGATATATGAAGAAAGGCTGAAACAGCTATATGTGCATATTGTAGATTGGCAGAACAATGAGTCAGGGTGTGATTTATATACGCAGTGAATAGAGGTAGACTAAGATTAGAGAAAATAATGCTTGGTGTAGCTGTCAGAAGTAGAAGTAGGAGCGACAGGATAAAATTGAGAAAAGATATTAAATGATATATTATGATATGTTAAATGATAATATTAAATGATATATATGTGTATTAAGAAAAAAGTTCAGACACTGAGTTTTATTACGATGTGCTCTAGTCTCCTTAGGGGAGAGTGTGGAAACCACATTGCTTCAGCCGTTTTCAACCAGGACTGAACTAAGTGCTGGAGAATGTGTTATATAGCTAGAGTGGAGGAGAAAGAGGATGAACAAGATGAGAGACAGGAAAACTTCTCCTGAATCTAGGATTGTGGAGGGAAAAAAAAAAGGGGGGTGGGGGTGGGGAAAGAGAGGGTTTGATTGAAGTAAGTTCTGAGAGTGACTGGAAAAAAAAAAATACCCTAAAGACTCTGTCGAGGCGATTTTTCTGTGTGCTTTGGCAATAGCTTCTAGCTGTGTGTTTATGAGGTTCCTGATAATAACAATAAATGTATGTTTCAGAGGAAAGGGGGAAGAAGGAATGAAGGAGATGGAGAGTCTGAATGTGGGCAGGAAAAAAGCAAAAAAGGCAGGCATGCACAGTGAGGAGGACTGATCTACAGGGTGCCAGCAGAATCAAGCAGGTCTGGTAGACCAGAGTCCTCATTGCAGCTCTGCTCTAAAACATGACTTTAAGACAGGTGCTCAACTTCTGTCTACAGCAATTTGCCCTTTGCAAGAAGACCGTAACAATGTTTTTGTAAAGTACTTTGAGCTCTACAAAAGGCAAAGGCTACCTAATTGCTAGGGAGCAATTAATGGATTTTTCTAGCTGAAGTAAATACAATGCTTGATATGAAAATCTGGACTCCAGGAGGAGAAGCTGTAACCCCCATTAGAGGTGGTTGAATAGCTGCGGCATGCAGGATTGCTTATTGTATGCAGGGCTGATAGTACCGTCTATTGTAAGCTTGCCCAGCATTCCCCGTTATAAGGTCCTCTTGGGGGTTTCCTGTAACTTTGCCAGACTATGACTGTTTGAGCAAAGTTTCCTGTGCCAGGTGTATGCCTCAAGCTGATTGATTTATTTCGCTATTTATTTGGAAAATAAAACAGCTCTCTCTGAAAATGTGGCACAGGAAGATACGTGATTTACCCTTGTTGCAAGCACTGGCACGTTTTTCTCCGAAGGTTCTGCCTGACTACCAGTGGTCCTCAGAGCAAGGGCTCAGGTCTGGAGAGGGTGTCTTGCAGGGGAGGACTATTAACCAGAAACGTGCTTTTGCTACCACTGCATAGGTTGCCCCAAGTTTGGCCTTGTTATAAACGTGAGAAACAGCAGAGTCTTTTTAGATGTTTGCCACGTATCTCTCAAAGAGATCTTGTCCTTGCAAGCTGTGCTTCACAACTGCACTTGGACCTGGGGGCTGCACAGGCCATGCTGGGGCTAGGGCTCTTCTGTGGGGTCCCAGTGGGATCTAGCCGGGAGAAATGCACTGTGTAGCAGGAGATCTGGGCTGGAGCATGGGTGAAGTGGGGGGGTGCGGAGGGTGTGATGAGCCAGGGCAGAGGAGGAGCATCTGGAAGAGATCCTGAAAGAAGGAGAGGGGGAGGGGGGCTGGAAAAAGGTGGGAAGCAGGAGATGGGGAATAGGAAAAGGCAGAGAGGGAGAGGAAAGAGGAGGAGATGTGCCTGCCCAGGTGATACTGCCTGGCTTGCCACGGAAACAAGAGCTGGGGAGCTGGTGGTGGCAGAACCGCTGAGCAAACAGGACGTGGGGTGTGAAACGGGGGTGGAAAGCTGTCGGGTGGAAACTGGGTGAGGAGAGTGGGCCAGGGCTGAGGCAGGGCACAGGGCAGTGGGACTGGGCAGTGATGCTTTCCCTGTGAGTGCTGCCTCCCCCTCCGGTCGGACAGAAATATTGCCTCCCCGCTCTGCACTGAGCCACGAAGGGAGTCAGAAATGGCTCCTCGGGGGGACACGGGGACACTGGCATCAGTGCTCCCCCCTGGGGAAAGGCCAGCGAGTCTCCCAAAGCATGCCTGGGGCCAGCTTGGCCGTGCCCCCACTTAGCCAGCATGCCCTGTGCTGAGGCCCCAGGCCTGGTGGGGACAGGGAAAAGCTCCTGGGAGGAGGGGGGGAGCCTCCCGCAGCCTCCGCCGGCTGCCAGCTGCCTGGATCGGGGCCAGCGTGGCCACCACCAAGCCTCTGCACTGGAGAGGACAGACAGAGGCGGTTAGGAGGATGCTCTGTGATGGAGCTGCCRGCTCCTCCAGGTGCGTGCTCGTGCAGTGTCATGCTTTGTCCCGGCTCCTGCTCGGGCACTCGCTTTGCTGCTCGCTTTCTGCGGAGGCAGAGCTGCATCCTTACCCCCCAGCTTGCTGCAGCAGTACGGAGGTGTGGGCTGAAGAGCCACACAGCGTGGCCCTGCCACGGGGCTGGGCAGCATGTCCACCAGGCTGCCAGCCTTGCTGGGTCTCAAATCCTGCTCCAYGCCTGCCCCCCTTCCCTTCCTCTTGCTTCTCCCGCTTCCCTTCCTCTCACCCTCTCCTGTCTGCCACTCTACCCATCTCTTAATTATTGTTTGCACTATGCTTTGAAAATGCAGTGTGCTGTATAAATGTTAAGTGTTTTTATTATTATTATTATTTCTCCTTTTTCATTTGCATCCCTCACCCTCTCTTCTCTCGCTATTGTGGCTTCCAGAGAGAATGTGTGGGCTTACATTATTTATAGCTGTGTGAGAGTAATTACAGAAATGATTTAATTACTCAGTTAATACCGTTCTCCACATCACCAGCTTAACAAGCTGGTGATCCTCTCACCGCAGTCGAATGCAATCTAGCATTGTCTATACCACGTCATGGACGAGTGGGTAAGGGGAGGAGAAGCTTGCGGAAAGGTTTGTGACAGCCTTGCACATTGCTGGTTACTCCCCTTGAGCTAAGGGACAAGGCTGCTGAGCCCGTGAAGACCTGGCCAGGGGCGATGTGTGGTGCCACCTCAGCTGGGGCGGAGCTGCCCGTGAGGATGTGGTGTGCGGTGAAGGTTTGTGGCTCCTGGCTGATAGGGGCTGCCTCCAGCACAAACGTCCTTGAGCTGAAGTTTCAATGTTCGGTGTGTTGCATTTAACCAGCTCTTCACATTTATCAAAGGTCAGAGATCTGGGAGGGATTTATTGTCTTAACTTCTATTTAAGCCTACCAAATCATAGGGTTCACACACCCTGCATGGGGCTGAGTGCGAGGTAAAATTACTGTCACCAGAAATGTTCTTCCGTGCAAGTGGCCACATGTAGCTCTGACCCTCTTGAAATAAATGAGTTTTCCCTCTGAAGGAGATGGCCGCCTCTTGCTGAGGCTCCCCCCATTGGAAATACAGCGTTTCCATTACTTCCAGTTCACGAAGGCTTGTGGGGAGYGGGGAATCTCCCATTGCTGGTGTGTTATGGAAGGAGGTTGAGAGAGGAGAGTACACGCTTTCCCTCAGGGGACGCGCTGAGCCGATAGTTACCAATACCTTTTAGTTTTCTACTAGAGACAGTTAAAAAAMCCCCCACGAACCACCTAGTGAGTTCAGGAGAAACGTAAGGAAGACAATCCTCTTCTGAAGGTACTGTAGATAAAAAGGAGGGGTCAATGGATTCTTAACAAAGGAGACAGTCGCTCGGGAAGTGGAGAGAGAGGCTCTTGTTGGATAATGGTGCATTTGTCAGATAACGGTGTATGGAGAGAGCATCTCTCAGAAGTGCCTGCCTTCCTTGCCTCCAAGTTGCCTGGCTCCATTTGGGCTCCTTCACGGCCCGGGCTGTGGGCCAGGCTCAGCCTGTTCCTCGGCGCGGCAGGGCTGGGTGGGCGGCGGGAGGGTTGGGAACAGGTGGCATTGGGGCTGGTGGAGTGGAGCGCCTTTTCCACATGGCACTGCCTGCCAAGCTGCCAGGCGCAGGACACCTGGTATCTGGATGGGCTCTGCCCACCTCCCAGGAAGCGATGGCAATCGAAGAAGTAGGCTAAAGTGTTTTGAGTGTGAACAGTGACTATAGGTGCTTTTTTTTTTTTCCTGACATCCAACATGAGACAGGTTAAGGCAGCCCAAATTTGAAAAAATGCTGGGCATCTCCACCTTCTGAAAGCTGGGCCTTTCATGTTGTATCTCTGAATGGACACCCAGAGTCTCTCATTACTTTTGCAAATCCACACTAGAAGCTTTTCTTTTTTTCTTCCCCGCCCCCATCTGGCACACTTGAAAGTGAATTTTATGACCTGACATTGGAACAGCTTGTTGAGAAGACAGAGTGCGTGGAAGGGCGATGGAACAAGCAATTTTGTCAGTTCCCAAATGAATGAATCCTGCTTTCAGTGGATTCACATCTCATGGTTAATTGACTCTTTAACTGAATTATATACTAAAACTGTAATGTGAGCTCAGCCCTTAGTAGACACCAGAGAGTCCACAGAGGAGAGAGCCTGAGCTGGGTGAAGAGATTTCAGAAGAGCTGAACTCATCCTTCCCCAATGGTGAGGTCTGGGGTCATTAAAAGGATCTCATTTCTCCACCCACAGCCCTATTTCAACAAGAAGATGTCCAGTCCAAATAAGTGGGTGTGCCCATAGCAGCTTCAATTTTTCAGGAGCTGGCTACACCTCCTTTCTACAATAATCCCATTTCCCCCAGGTCTCCTATTGCTTTTCTCCCAGTTTCCACTGTGTCTTTTATACCCGCTGCCTGGGCAAAAGAGAGATGTACTGTGGTGCCCTGGGGGCTGTGTGTACAGGGGCTGCCCACTACAGGCATGCTGCCAGGTTAGGATGAAGTTTATTTGATTGCGCAGTGAGCCTTTGACGGTGAGTGGGTGAATCACACACACTGCTGTGGGGCCAGACAAAGGCTTTGGGACTGCGTGCTGTTGCGGGCTGTATTTTGTACAGCACTGTAGGAATTTAATTATCCTTGAGTCCTCTGCCCCTTTGTCAAATCAGGTGGAAATTGGCCAGCAGGTTCAAGAATTACTGGGAAGCCTGACTCATGCACGCGCACACGCACACCAGGTTTGCAAAAGCCTCGTTTCCTAAAGAAAACAAGCTAAAAATGCACACGGAAGGTGGGCAAAGACCTGTGTCGGAGTGTCTCAGGAGCTGTGATTTCTGCACAAGTGACCCATGCACATTGTGTCCCAAACACGCTTGCAGCGTGCTCGCCCCCCCTGCCACGTGCTCCTTCGGTGACTCACTCTGATTCACCCCAGCGCGGTCCTGCTCTGTGATTCGCATAGACGAGCGTGTAATGCGAGCAGCGCTGTCTCTCGGGGTTGGACATTCGGTTCACACTTGTGCTCGGCGCACATGTGTGCGCTCTGTGACTCACGCTACCGCACCGTGGTGGCTTGGATCGCAGCAGCAAATGAGACATAGTCAGGAACAGGCACTCGCTCAGTGTCGTGTGCTCCTATCGGTTAGCTTTTGAAGGAGAGCATGGCACAAGGCTTGGAGATTTTAATATTTCTATCCCAAAACAGACCTTTTGAGAAAAGAAATTAGCCTGATGACAGCAGCAGTAATTGGATTATTCCGTTAGTATTCTCTGTGGAAGAGGAGGGCACGTGCCTTTAACTATATATTCAATGCAGAGACTTAAAAATTGCACTTAAAATGTGAATTGCACCTTGGTTTTCTTCATAGCTGACAAGCAGACATCTGTTTTCTGCCCTGCTTTTTTCTGCCTTTGGGCTGGCTGAGCTTTCTGTCTAGCCTTATTCTTAGCCTTGTGGCAAGGCGACAGCAAACTGTGGTGGTTTGGGTTCCTCAACTGGCACTGAAGGAGATCAGGGCATGCTCTAACCAGCGGGTGCCTCGGGTGGGCTGAGGAGGAGCCAGCCTGAGGGTGAAAATAAGGGAGTATGTATCCCTTGGTCTAGAGGAGAGGAGGGGGTGTGCTGAAAGGGCTGAACCCCTGGGAAGGGGAGAGACGGGAAGGTCTGAAAGGCTTGATGAGATGAAATGTGGAGCAGGGAAGTGCACAGGAAACTTTGGACATGTCTCTGGGCAGCGAGTCCTTCTTGGCTGTATGGGCTAATCTCCTGCAGTTGCAGTCTGAACACTGAAATCATTTGTAGTGGACTGACAAAGGTTTGGAGTATGTACATGCCTGCAGGAGACAGCACTGCTGAGGTGGAAGGAGATAGGTGAACTGGACAGAAGACGAACCAGCCAGCCTTCTCTTTCTGCTAGTTTTGGTCATCTGACAGACTCCCCAAACTCATGTGGCCTCCCTCTCTTTTGTTTTAAAAGTCTTTGATTATCTTTTGGTAAACTTTTGCTTATTTGGAATCTGCCAGGTGAGTTTTGCTCGGCTTTGGGCACATCTAAATGTTTGATACAACCATTACTTGGCCAAAGATGTAATTTTTTTTGCTAGTCAGTTGGTTCCTTAATTTAGATTTAATAAGTTACTTTGTGCTCCATTAATTAGGCCTTCATGCAAAATGTTTAATGCCAAAGTGTGCTCGCCTGCAGATGGTGGAACAGCTTCATTTAGGGAATGACTGGAGACCTCACCGGGCTGTGCTGTTCCTCGTGCCCATGGTCCATTCTCCCCCAATGAGCCATGCTGCCGTTAACCTTCCCTGTCTCCATGTCCTGGTGTGAGGCCGTGGGGCTCATCTTCACCAGGGCTTGTCCCAGCCGTTCTCTCTGTCTGATCCCTCTGCCCTTGCCTGAGCTCCCTTGGAAGATTTTATGCGCACGTGCGGATTTTAAGTTTCATCTGCTTAATTGTTATAAACTGAAGCTGTGGCTGGCAGCTTTCTCGCCAGAGGCAAAACTGGCTGGCAAAAACATGCTGTGATACTGACCACCAGGAGGAGAAAGGGAGGTTGAGAGTGGTATTTGTCTCCTGCTGTGCTTAGGGCCGCATTTCTGTCCGACAGTGTTGCTTACTGGTCACTGTACTGGTCCAGCAGTGTGTTGCTCTATGTCTTGAGACGTGCCTGTAATAATACTCAGTAATATACAATACAAGCTGTGGGGAAGCATTTTGTGCTTCCAGAGTGCCAGTAGCCAGCCAGCAGCTCCTGCTGTGCTGCTGCTATAAAATACACAAATCTCTTAAATCACACATTGATGCCTTTTTTGTTTGGTAGTAGAGGAGTGAGTTTAGTTTTTCCATTTCCACCTCTCCTGGTCTAGTCGAGACTGCAATACTAGGAAAAGGATTTTCTTGCTTGGCACTTTTGGGTTTCTGTGGCAAGGGAGAAGTGGTTTTGTATGGGAACAGGTAACAGCATGTGGAAGACTTGTGGCTGTGTCTCTGTGTAACCATGCCCGTGCAGAAGCATGCCCTGTCCTCCTCCACGCTGCATGCATCCCTGCTATCAAGGAGTCCTTTTGGCCAAATGTCTTGCTGCCGTTTGATGAATAAATTGGATAGGGAAATGAGCTGACACGAGTAGGTTAGACACGAGATGATGAGGATCTTGTTGTGACAATCAATTTACCTCTTTGCACTTAGGAATCTGTAGGGGATGCCCTCTGGGAACCCATCCCCTGGGATTTGTTCCTTCAGTTACAAGGAGGGAACCTCCAGAGGATAAAGTCATATTCTGATATTCCTTCCTTGCCGCTCACCTGACCTTATTATTCTTCGTACTGGTCCACCTCCATGTGCTAGCACCCTTTGAGGGGCAGCCCCTGCAGAGTAGGTGGGACTTCTCGAGGGGCTGAGAAAAGGTGGCAGGACTGTGCCAGGGGTAAGAAAAGGATGAGGAGAATGGGTGTGTTCGACAAGAGGCAGCAGTGCAGAGAAAGGGCTTAGGGTACCCCAAGAGTGAGGGTAGAAGGAGGCGAGGGTGTGGCAAGAGGAGATTTGACATGATGTTCAGAGTAATTCATAGACTAAAGCAGGCAGAAAGGTCTCAGGGTGAGATCAGATAATTAGTTAATGACTGCAGGGATGCATCTTCCTCTCTCAGCCAGCAATACGTGCATTGTGTGTCTTCCAGTGAGTGTATCTCTCCCACAGCTTCTCTTGCTTACCCCATGGCCAGATGTGCTCAACAGCTCTCAGCTCTCTTGCAAACATCCCGTATGTGCCTTCCCAAGGCCACGGACCAGAGGCTGGAGCTTCTGGTGGCTACTATCACCCTGTATCGTGTTGCCACCTCCTTGGTGACATGTGCTGCCACCCTGCACTGTCCCCATGTGGTTTGCCATGCATTCCCAGTTTCTGCCTTGTCCTGGGAGGTCTTTATAGGGGGCTTTAAAGAAAGGAACGGGGGCTCCAGTTGCCTTTTCTGCCCCTGTTGCCCAGGAGGCAGGATCTGGCCCCACTGCTGGTGAGCACCAGGCTGGGGAGGGAAGGCAGTGCAGCGAGGAAGGAGTGACTCATTCTCCAGAAACGAAGCAAATGCACAAAAATGTGTCTGCACCTAAAGATGGGGGAAAAAAATACAACTTAAGACTCAAAAGGTTCACTTCAGTTGCCCGAGTACCCCCAGAGGAAAACTCTTTGTTGCCAAATACTTTCCCTTCCACAGCCCCATTATTTTTTTCCCCTTAGTATTTTCCCTTAATGGTTGAATCGTTTAACACCACATATAAAGTCAGATCTGGCCGCTCTGGGGTGATTCTGGGTTGCCATGGCAATGAGGCCTGTCGCTCCAAATTAGGACATTTTTCCTGCTGCCTTTTCTATGCGAGGCTTTCTCTCATCTCTTTTTCTCTTACTCTCCCTTGATGTCTGAAGTGCTGAGCGCTGCCTCCTCTCTCACACGCTCCCTGAAAGGGATCAGACTTTGCCTGTCTGAATTAATTCCTCTGAAGCCCGTGCCAGCGTGGCGTGTACCGGCTCTGCGCGGACCAACTTTGCGCTCCCCAACAAACCCGCTGCAGGATCGAGGCAAGGAGGGGTAGGAGAGGTGTAAAGGTGGTGAGGTTAGCGGGGGATGGCAGTGTGTGGCTGTGGCGTGCTTATTCCCTGCTGGGTACGCCATTGCCTCATCTCTGCCTGGGTGCTGCCAGGGCTGTCTGGAGCTGGGTGCTGGGGTGAGAGCTGCTTAGCTTAAAATGTATCTTAGGACTAGAAAAGCTAGTGGAATAAACCTTGGGCGAACATAAATGTGCTAGCAGGCACAAACTTGTCGGACAGCCTTGGCTCCCCAAGGTCCCATCCTCTATGGGGCTGGCACCTGCAGCGAGACCATAGGAGTCATCTGTCTCTTTGGGGCATTGTCCCCTGGATATGCTGAGCTATGCCTGGTACGTGTCAGTGTGCTGAAGCAGACAAGTGGCTTTACACCACTTCTGCACCTGTATATTCCCCTCGCTGGCTTGGGATTTGGCATGAGTCAGACCCACCTTTATTCTGGCTGCTGACAGATTCCCAGGGCCCCTGTGGCAGCTGGGATTAGTCTGACACAGGGATGCCCCCAGCCAAACTGTCTTCCCTGACCCAAGGGAAGGAAGAGAAAGAAGTTGGCACAGGCAGCACTAGAAACTCACAGAAATGGAGGCATGCCCGTAGTGGGCAGGTCCAGGTGGCTGAGTAACGTCAGGGGCTGGGAACAGATCCGCTGTCCCAGGAGAGTATCATCACAACAGTGTGAGGTGATGCGTGGCAGAGCAGTATGGTCCAGAGTTTTCTACCCATCAGGGGGGAAATGAAAAGGTGCTGTGATGTGATGAGGTTTCCTTGCTTATTCTTCCCCTGGCCAAATGGGCTACTACCCCAAGACCAGTTTTTAACCTTGTGGTACATTTTGGGACTTTCATGTATAGCAGATGGCAGAAAATCAGGGGAGGGCAAAAATAATGGATTGTGAATGTTTGGAGTGGAGATGAAGGTGTAAATTTTGGTTGAGAAGATGATTGGCCTCAAAGCCTGTTCCGTCCTGGCCATGGTATGGTGTTGCTCTTTTTCATAAAAGATGCTCTGGAGCTGGGGGCAGTTGGCTGTGAAGTGAAGAGCATAGCAGAGTGATGTGCCATGGCTGAAATCCTTGGGCTCAATCCCAGGTGCTCTGCACCTTTGGCTGCCGTGGGACGGCAGTAATGTCCTGCTGGACTGATGGGGTGATCAGGCACACTCCTTTTCTCCAGGAAGCCAAAGGTCTTGATTCTGTTTAATGATGCAGTGTTTAAATAAAAAGAGGTGGGTGGACTTGTAAATAGGTTTGACCCATAGTGGTAGGGACTTTGCTATACTGTCCCGGTAGACTTAAAGTTATCCAGTAAATGTTAATTTAGAAACCTTTTTGTAACAATTTGTGAACTGGTTTAGATCAAAAGTTGATTTAGCCCAGTATTCTGCATCCAACAGCAACTGATAGAGGATCAATTAGCGATACTTCCTCAGAATATTCTCCAAGCACCCYGTGAGTTATGGCTCGGGACTTTCTAAGCTAGTCGGTGTATCTTTGTATTTAGTAGTGCTGGATAGGTTTTTCTTCCATACACTTACCCACATGCAAATTCTTGGCATTTGCGAACCCATGCACATTTTTAGCATCCAAAAGACAAGGAGTTTCACCACCTAACTGCTCATGGGGTGAAGAAGTTCTTCTTCATTGGAAACTTGCCACTTGGCATTCTCGTTTCATAACCCCTCATTCTTTTACTGGAAAAAAGTAGCTAACAGCTATTCCCTCTTCACTGTCTCTATCCAGCCCCTGATCTTAGAAGTCCTTACCATATTCCCCTCTAGCTAGTCACTTTTCTGCAGGAGAACTGTAATTTATTTAGTTAATTCTCAGGAAGACCTTTCCAGTTGTGTCATCCATCCTCATACCTTTTTTGCCTCTTCTGCATCCCTTTGGGGGAGGAATTCAACAGAGGGTCTCCAGTGGAAACAAGGAAGATCTGTAGACTGTAGGTATTACTTGCAGTGTCTAACTGAGCTGGCCCTGACACAGATACAACATGCCCTGTGCTGTCCTGAGGGATTGTTTTTGGCTCTGCCCTCTGAGATGTGGGTAAGAGGTGTAGGTGCCCATCACTGTTTGAAGAGCAGTTACAAAGACAATGGAGCCAAACTGTCCTTGGTAGTGCCAGACAGTGTAATGAGAGGCCATGGTAGCTCCTTGGACATCAGGAAAAAATTTTTCAGTAAGAGGGTAGTGCAGTGCTGGAACAAGGGCCCCGAGGTCAGCCACAGCTGATCAGATCTAGTGTTGGTGATGGTCTCGTTGCGAGGGGATCCTTCAAGACCCCGTCCTGCCAGTGTTTCTGTGATGCCATGAAGTGGCATTAAGATGCCCCAGAAGTGATACGTGAGTCTGAGGTGCAGAAACTTTCTAGAATTGCCCTTATGGTACAAAAATTCTTTGTGACTCTTTTTTTCCCTATGATTTCAGTTTATATTGGCGTTGATCTATTAGGTGTTCAGATGTTTATATTGGCATTGATCCCTTTGCTGCCACCCTCTAGCAAGCACACTGCAAGCTTTTGGGCTGCGATGCTGAGCAGGCAGGTGTTTAGCACTCTCTGACCCAGGAGTGGATCCTGTATCCCTGGGAAGCTGCAACGTGCTGAATAGCTGCTGTAGAAGTGCCCTGATGTTACCGTCAGCCTCCTCTCTGTGGCATGCCAGCGCTGCCTGCCCAGCTGCATGGGACACTCGAGCAGGCCCCTGCTAGCAGAGGGCGAGGCGTGGGGCATGGCTTGGAGCAAGCTTGGTTTGCTGAGCAGAACAGCAGCTGGGTCACAGGGAGGGATGCAGCAGAGGTCTTGTAGAAACAACTGACACCTGAATCATTGCATGCCTGGGAGAGGGAAAAGCCAATTAAAACAATTAAAAAGAACAGAGCAAAGCTCCTAAGACCTCCTGTAATTGCAACAAATGGATCTGAAGCTTCCTCAGGTGATGAGCAGGTTTTGGTGGTGCAAGCTGGAAAGATGGCTGAAAACTTAGATGTGCTGGGATGTGGAGGTGGGATGCTTCCCAAACACCAATTCTGCTTCCTAAACTTTCAGTACTTTCTTCTTCTAGTTGTTCCTGAGATATCCTGAAACTTGTCTTTCTTGTAATGCTATTATTTCAGGTGTTTGCCCTGTCTGGAATGCAGATATAACTTCAGCAGTTGGAATGTACAGGATTTAAAGGCTGAATTTCTAGTCACCTTATTTTATGTCTGCCCTGACCCTAACTGTTTCTGGCCCCAGCATCTTCACTGTTGTGCTGCTCTCGTATCTTCATGACTTAGAGAATATTAAGATTGAAAATGAATGCAGAACAGGAAAAAGTATCTGGACTTAACAAAATAGCGGTGGGGTGTGTGTGTGTCTGGGAGAGGTTACTGTGAAAATAATTTGTTCTAAAAGGGTATGGGTCTTGCAGATTGGAGGGGATTTCAAAGGCTTTGTTTAACATTAATAATGCTACATTATACATGTAAATGCCATTATTAAAGGCTTCTGGGTATTTCAGTGAAAATAATTAGAAGGAAAACTTTGGGGCAACTTGTGTAAATCAAACCAAGAGAATGAGCTGATGGCAAGAATGAATAATTATTCCCTTGCCTCCTACTGCATCCCTGCCTTAATTTCTACTGCATCCTTTCCCCTGGTCTAGAACAAACAAATAGCCCCAAAACAAAACAAGAACAAAAGAAGAGCACTTGGTGCTCTGAGCATCAACTGTAAAGAGGGAACTGAAGTTCTCTCTCTGAGTGGCTGGGACAATTGAGGGAGGACTAAGGGAAAAGCAACATGAAGAAACTCTCAGGCCTCCCTAGAAGTGCAAAGAATTTAAATCAGTGCTTGTAAAATGCAATGATGAATAAGACAGGAAGGTAAAATGCTTGCATGTAATACCCAAGTACTTGAAGTTTTTGCCAGAGGGGAACATTTTCACCCCCTTGCTTTCCTTGAGAAACAATTCCCTTTAAATTGGATTGAAAAATGCAAGATGACTCTTTATGTGTGGATTACTGCTACAGGATGACTGCCAAAACAGTCAACTACAGTGAACAAAATAGGAAATATAATTATTGCTGCAATTTCAGATCACAGAAAAAGAATTGTAGCCGCCTCTAGGAAAAACAGAGACGTAGCATTTGAAGGAAACAAAATTTTAATTTTCCCAGCCATGGAGTCCCACAGGAGAGAGCTCGTGGGGATGAGGAGAGCTTTCAAAAAAAGATGAAGTTGAGACTGCAATCCAGTATGTGTGTGCAATATCCACATGCTTCCGTGCGACAGAAAACATACAGGGATGGCGCACTTGGATTCTGTGTGCTGATATAATGCGTGTGTCTCCAGCTTCTTGGCAGATCCTTATGGTCTCCAGTGAGGCTCTTCAGAGGCATGGCAGAAACTGCTGTGCAGTCAGCAGTGGGATCAGAGCCCAAAGCAGCTAAACACTGCTAACCAAAACTGAGGAAGGAACCAGAGCCTTTGGATGGGGATGAAGGGAAAGAATGAAAATTAGAGTCCACTTATGAGCTCCTCTTGCAAAAGCTCATGCTGATCTTTGTCATTTTAACTGCGATTGGCATTTTAAGGGGCATATTCTACTTTGTTCTTTCTTTGGGGACAGGCACTTAAAGTATCTGGAGACTATAGAAYGTGAATAGTGTATGAATATACACTCAGTGTACTGGTGTATACGAAATGTTTCTAAATGTATAGTAGGGCTGCCTGAAAGGTTTTCCAGTGGAATAATTTTCTGCTGGAAAATGTTGATTCTACAGTATTGAAAAGTCCCCTGGGAACGTGTCAGGCCTGTCACAACTGTGGATGGAAATGAGGCAGGTTGGTCGGTCTGCAGAGAGGCCGTGCGGCTCTTCCAGATGCCTCGCCTGCCAGCTGAGTAGATGACAGGCTAAAAAAACTCAATCTTTTTGTCATGTCCTGAAATGGAGTTTTTCAAGTATTTCTCTTTTGTAAATTATGTCAAATATTTGACTTTTTGTACATGATAATGGGAGAACTTTTTGCCCTCCAACTACAAACAAAACAGCAACTCTGTTTTCTTGCCAGCTCAAGGAATGCAGCGCAATTACCCACATGTGCCCCTTCAGACCAAATCCACTGCTGGAATGCCCCTCAAGCTGTTCTGGTGCCTTTCTCATCAGCAAAAGCCTAAAACATGCAGGTCCCATTGCTATCAAAACTCTCTCTCGATCCTGGTAGTCTGCAGCCTTTTTGGCCTCACCACCCCATCACCACCCACTGCACAGATGCTTCCCTATCCTGAGGACATATTTAGGTGCAGGGTATAGGGTGGGATGGGGCAAAGGGGAAGAGCTGTCTGCCTACAGAAAGCATGGGGGGTGGAGGAGAGTGGCAGAAAAATACTATATATGGTTCCTCTGGTGCTTCTTTCTCTGCTGGGAGACCCCCCTCTGGTCTGAGGACCCATATCCCTTCTTCTGAGTGTCAGCGGTGGCCTGTGGGGCCTGTAGCAGGGAGAGAGGGGAGGAGATGTGGCAGTGGGGATTTGTAAGTGCAGGATGATGCAGTCTGTGACAGTGATACTGGGGAGACAGAGGCTGTGTTTGCTAGGAGCAGTGAGGGGACGTGGAGCTGAAGCTGTCAGAGATTTGGAGAAGGCAGATGGGATGGGGGGGCAGGACGGGCAGAGAAGCAAGAGATTTCCATTCTGAGGACACGTGCGTGGTATGTCGGAAAGGGGCTGTGCTCGGCGCTCAGTGCTGACGTCTTGTGTAACATCTTATTCTGCTGCATTTAGTGGGAGCTTGTGTGGGTCCAAGATGGCATGTCTGCATACTTGTGTCTGCAAATATATCTTTGGGAGAGTCTAGATAAAAAAAGGATGCTTTTTGACTTTGCTATGACATGCTGCTGCCTGGGCCTAGTATATCTAAACCACACCTATGAAAGAGTTCTATCCTTTCCCCATATAGGTCTGTGTTCTTCTCTCCAAGTCCAGATGAGTAGCACGGTGGGTAGGAGAGGTGCTTTGCTTGGACTCTGTATGGTGATTGTCCAGGATGCTTATAATTTTACCTTCTGCAATTGGACTTATCTGCAATTTGACGCATTATGTGACTGTGAGCAGGGTGACCTTTGCGGATCTTTTTGGTCATCCTGCAAAGCAACGTCAGTCCAAACTACATTGCTATGGATAATATCCAGGGAATATGGGGGTGCAGAAATGACAGCTCTGTGAGGGGCATGGCTCATAAAATAACTGAGCCAGACATGCCTGTTAAAGGGAGTCCATTCTGCAGCTGTGCATGGGTGACTGAATCTGCTTCCAAAGTTTGTAATGAGGATGGCCAATCACTCACCAGTAGCATCTGCTTGTGTTTCTGCATGACCAGAAGCCCTTGGAAAATGGAATGATCACCAGGCCTTTCCAAGAAAGGCTTGGGCATCACCAGAAGTGTATTCCAAAACAGGCCATGCATGGGCAAATCCCGCACATAAGGATAATGTTGATTTGTAATGTGCGCTTCATTTTGACCGGCTTTTGACTAGTCATTTCTGAGCTGCCTGAGCAAGCCCTTGCACAAAGGACACATTCTCTGGGGCTTGTGGAGATATGTAACGTTAAGATGCTTTGGCAGGAGCCAGCTGTAGCCAGCTGTTGTGTTACAGGGATGCTCCCCTTACTCCTGTGGAGCAGCCTGTGAACGGATGCTGAATGAAGCTGGCTCCTTGGCTCTGAGCGACTGCTGGAAAGCACATGGCACCAGGAGTAAAATGAGCTAAGAAAACATGCTGAGTAGAAGAACAGAGCAGACAAAAGCCTTGCCAGAGCTGAGTCTCTCTGGAAATGCAGGTGATGCAAGGGAACACTTGCATGGTAACCAACCCTAAACCTGCAAGCAAAATGAAAAGTGTGGGTAGCTGGGAGCATGGGCTGTTCTCAGGGGATTTCAGCCATATGAGGTTTCATTTGGAATGGGAGCATATAAATGGAGTGATCCTGCAGTCAGTTCAACCTGTGGTTTTGAACCGGAGTATTAAAGAGAAGACAAAAAACTTGAGAGGGCTTGTGAAAGCGGAAAGGGTGAAGACCCTGTCTGGCACTTCTGAGAGGTTAAACCAGTCCCTGATAAAAGACTGGATGGTGGAAGGAGGGGACAAAACTCAGTGAGGGTGACTGGAGAGAGAACATGAGCACAAGACTTTCCATGGTAAACCTCGGAGGAGTACTCCGAATTTCCCAAGGGGACGAATCACTGAGTCCAGAGAGAGCCTGTATTTGGTGAGGAATCTGATAAGCTGCAAAAGGAGAAATCTGCAAAAAGCGCTCTGGCCACCTTCCTGCTTCAAAGTCAGCGTCCGCCAAGAATGACACAGGGAACTACTGATGTTGCAGCAAACAGCAATAACCAACACAGTGCCGACATTTGAGAAAAGGGTGTAAGAACTGCAGTGCTGTGCTTTACTTTGCAAATGCATTCCCAATATAGTTAAAGAAGATGCCAACATCATCATTAAAACCGGGCAGCTCTTTGTAGCTGCAAAGGACAGTTTTGCAATAGCAGACAATTTTGTTGTCACCGTCAAAGCAAGCGGGATACTTCTTGAAGTGAAATTGCATAGCAGTATGTTAGTCTGATGGCAGAAAAAATGACACTAAAGAAAAACTAATGGAAGGAAGTGATAAAATAGGGAAATTCAGGATGTATGGGGGTGAGTTGGTCTTTTGCAGGGAAGTGGCTGAATTAAAAGTATGGCTAAAAGCCCAACAAACTTGAGAAGAAATGATCCGTAATACTATCATTGTAAGGTTCAAAATTGGCTAAGCCGAGGTCTCCTCAAGGTACCATTTGAGGATATTTTCCTGGGGTGAGGGAAGCTGCCTGGCTATAGGGTAGAGTGGTAGGAGCCAAGTCAGCCCATGATTCATGACCCTAGAAAATTCCCTTTTGGTCGTAAGTGGAGATTAGAGTAAATCAAAGAGTTTATTCCTCTGGAAATCATCAGGTGATGAAGTGTGTAAAGCTGGACACATAGGATCTAAAAGAGTAAATAAATGTTTAAAAATAGATCAGTTTCTGCTACTGCGAGGGGAGGAATTCTGATATTGAGGGCATGAACGTTTAGATAGTGGAGATTTTGAGCTGCATTAAAACTCCATAAAGGTATTATCAGATGATCTGAGAAGCTTTGTGAGGAACCAGTACCAATGTAGTGTAAATGACATATCTTGAAGATTTGTCAATGCAGGTAGATCACAGTATCGCCAATACTGCCCCACAGACAAGGAAAAAGTACCACAATCTTTGTAAGAAAAATCAGTGCCTCATTTAGTTTCAGCAGCCCTGGTCTTGACAGCACTTCTGTGCAAAGATGTCCAGTGAATACGAGATGAGAGACTGAAGATTATATGAAGGTAATTTAGGGATTTAAAAGGAACTTGAGAGGGGCCAAAGAGGTTTTATCCTGAGCTCAGAAGAGCAGTGATGTTGAAGAGGCTGTCAAAGCTTTTCACACACATACCAAAAATGWAGGCCATGTCAAGTGAAAGAGTTAGTGGTACTAGGAAAACTGGCCCCTTGCAGCAAAGTAGCCACTGATCTTTTCTTGCTGCTTGGGAAAAAAAACCAACAACACAAAAATAAAACAATTCAGTATGTACTTGTCCTAAACTATTATTTTCACTTCCTCGAGTTAACCTTATTAGAAGACACTCCAGCTAAGTAGGTGATCATGCATACCAAATTTGCTTTTCCAGACACGGTACACCTGACTTAGTAACATCTGACTATAGGCCAGTTTAGTAGGCATGAATTTTAAGCAGTTTGCATGGATTTTGACATGTAACTGCTAGTTTTCTTCATACATGATTTAACAGATGGGTCAAAAACCTCATTAAAATAATAAAGAACAGAATGAAAAGGATGGGGGTTATAGTTTGATCTGTATTAAGCTCTTTTAAATCACAGCATGGCATCAAGACTGAGAATTGCCTCCTGCAGGCTTTTTGTTCAACAGAAAACGGGAGTCCAGAACTGGGGTCAAAGTCACTTGGGATTTGTAGTTATATGAAGGGACAAGTAAGGCAAACCAAAAAGCTCAAAGCATTTGGGGTCTGAGAAGCTTCCTTTCTTCATGAAATGATATTATGCACATACACGCTGGAGAAGAAAAGCTAGAAGTGTGCCTGGCGACACAGGAAAATACTCTGTTGTTGTAGGAGACTGTCAGGTCAGGTGGATGCATATGATGGAAGACAGGTGATCTTCACGCTCCGTAAGGGAATGCAACGAATCAGTCATTTTGCTCAGCAAGGCTTCAGATGAGTTACAGCCACAGCAGGTGAGAGAGATGTGGCCCTGGTCACGACGTGACTGATGATAGACTCAACACTGCTCCGCACATGGAGGAGAGCTGGTTCACGTGACAGCACAGGTCACCTCAGAGAGTAACACAATGTGCTTTTTTGAGGAGGCAGTGGACAGGTTATAAATATGCAAAATTTGGTATTATGTTGATATTTGTTGATTGCTGTTATTCTGACATTTGCTTGGGAAAGGAAGATGTGAGGGTCTGTGCCCTTGATGGACTCTGATCTAAGCCAGTTAAAACTGGTCCCTCTCCCATCCAGGGGCTCACTTTGCTCCATGCATGTCAGATGAGAGCTGCCATTTTTGACAGTACGTAAAGCAGTTCTGTATCATTGGCTGTGGGTGATTTCCAACCCACTGGGAACAAAATTTTCTGGCCTATCCTGGTAACACAATATCCTTTTCCATAATCGTACCAGAGACCAGGGTGTTGGTAAAGCAGAGAGACTAGATTTCTCTCTCAGTCTGGATATGGTTCTTCCCTCAAGACCCATGGTGGAGGGTCATAAGAAGCAGCTTTTGCTTTTTGCTCCCTGTCAGTTAGGTCTTGACTCTCACTTGTTTTTCTGGTCCTGTCCTTCTGAAATTTAGACCTTTGTTTTCCTGTCCCATTCCTGGGGTAGAGGGTCTAAGCACTACAACTCAAACTCCTCATGATGACCAAGGCTGTTATGGACTGACCTATCAAGCTGCTGGGCGGACCTGTGGCCTCCCAGCCAGTGGAGATGGCTTACTAATGCTCATAAGGCTGTATCTTTTTGAGATGTTAAAATGCCAGCTCCACGTGCATTGTATTATGCACTTCCCCAAGCAGTCAGCGGATGCAGGGAGGAAATAATACAGATCTTGCATACACCCGTTTTCTGACTTCTCCCTCCATTTTATGGAGCTCTTGCCATGAGTTTTTTTAGAATGAGCCATGGGATGGGAAGCAAAAAAAAAAAACCAAAACCAGAAGAGAAGATTAAGGGGAGCCTGTTCTAAATTCTAACAGTTAATTAAATCCTCACTTTTGGAAGCTGATGTTCCAGGCAGACTAAGGAAGATAAAAGAACCCATTGCATGAGATTATTTGGTTTGCACCTTAATATATTACCAGGCAAAATTTTACTTGTGCAATTTCAAGTTGAGGCATTTTAACTGTAGGTTTTTCTAATTTTACGTATGGAAGGGGGGGAAGGAAGTATGGTATTAGTATTTTTCTTCAAAGGACACTTTTATACATTATGATCCAGGGAGGAGCCAAACAGGGTCCTGCTTTTCCTATGTACTGCATCCTTTAATCATCCGAGACATACAAGGAGTTCTGGGGGCTTGTAGTGTGGAGGTGGGTGCTGGGGAGGAGCAGAGAGATGTTTCAGCCGCAGAGGAGCCCGAAGGCACAGATTCGCAGAGCGCGGTTTCCATGGCAGTGCTATGGAAACCAGGTTCTGCCGCTCACTGCTGCTCAGGGTGGAATTTCAATGCTTCACGCAGCCCTGGTACCCAAGAAACAGCAAACCCACAAACAAAACCGCACCAAACCTGTAGATGCCTCATCAGAGCACGGTTTCTCATTCAGTCTGCATGCCCTGCCCGCCACCCTGGAGGAGGAAAGGACGAGCAAGCCCAAATCAGCTAAAATTAGAGCTTGTTACACACCTGTGTCCCTGCCTCCATCAGGGCCCCTCAGAATAGTTTTGGAGGTTCAAATAAGTTTGATCAGCTCTAGGATCTTTGATCTGCTGTTATATGTGGGCTGCTGAATGCAATCTGGAAGCTGAGTTGTTGTGTTGCAAAAACTGGGGATGCAGAGGGCTAAGGAAGACCCAAAGCAAGAAAGGGCTCATCTGCATGACCTCCTCTGAATCACTCGGTTTCCCCATGCCTCAGTTTCCCCATCTGTAGAACAGAGATGATAATGATACCTCCCCATAGGCTGGGCAAGTTTGACTTCACTGGTGAGTGCAAGCAAGTACTTGGAGGATTTGGGCTACTGTGAAACTCATTTAGTTGATGTTTGGAAAGTAGTTTGAGGCCCTCTGATGAAAGTGGTTAGAAAACTGCCAAATTGTGCAGCTTCCAGATCAACAGCCTGTAAAAAGTTGTACTTAAAGCTTATACAGGCCTCACCCTCATGTTCCGTCTGATCTGTATTTCTCCTGCAGGATGGAGCACTGGCACTGGGATGCGGTAGCACACAGAGACTGGAATACAGTTGTTTTAGTAGCAATACTGGGAGCATTAGGCCTGCAGTACCAAAAATATCCCTTGCATAGGAAGGAAAAGGAAGATAGCGTAAAGGTTGATCTTTGATTTTACAACCTTTCAGTGCTGGCTGACTTTGACCAGTGCAGCTTGAAACCCAGCAATCAGTTTAGCCTACTTAAAATTTGCCAGTGATTTGCCTGGGATGCTGGTGAATAAGTGCCTATGCCAGGAACCATGTCCAAACACCCTTTGGCTGGGGGGGGGCAGAGTCAGAAGAAGCCATAGGAGGCAACCTTCTACACTCTCTCATCCTACTTCTGTACCAGCAGTGCCAGTTTTGGGCTCCGGAGCTCCTGGATGGCACCTCCTAGGGGAAGGTGGGCTCTGAAATTCCCTGGGTGCTGTGAGAGCTCTCCCTTCAGCCATCCCAGCAAGTATGGCATACTGCATTCGGTCAGTGAGTGCAGTCCACACCTACGGTGAGGCACCGCTTTTTGAGAGTGTGCCTTATGAAGTGGAAAAGCACATAGCTGCCTGTGATGGCACGGACGTGCAAAGTCACAGCTGTGCGGTTTGTGATGCTGCATGGAGCTAGAGAGGAAGCAGGGAGGGAGGTGCGGGTGCCGAAGGTCCCACATGCAGGTCCTCAGGTCTGCCAATCGCCTTGGGGAGTGCTCCCCATCCGGCTGCATTTCCTTAGTGCTCAGAGAGAGCCAGGCAGGGGGGACATGGCACCTCACAACCTTTGAGAGCTGTCAGGGTGACGGTAATAATAAGCGATAACTTGCTGCAAGAGCTGTCAGCCTTATAAATACCAAGCCTATGACAGTAACAACAGGATGGGCCTTAGTCATATGTTGGGGGGAGGATCTTGGAGAATCCTTGGGGGACCCTGGCTGTGTTGTCAGAGCAGCGCACCCTCACTTGCCAGGGATGCTGATGAAGCTGGGGCCATCTCTTATCCCGAGAGCAGCCTTCCCTTGGGAATCAGCTGCCCCTCTCACCCTGCGGAGGAATTGCCTTCTGCTTAATAAATGTCTGCTTGTAATATTCTGAAACAAGGAGGCTAATCAAAGGCCCAGTTCTGTGGAACGGGGATGCTAAGTGACAAGATTAATTTCAGTAATCAAGCAGCTTAATTTGGACATTTTTTTCCCCTCTTCTCTGTTGCTGATGGAAATTGAGGCAAATCTCATTCTGGAGAGACATTCCTTCCCTGCCTGGTAGCACCACTCTCCAGTACTGAAAATGGTTGTGTAGGGACAGGAGGATGGAGAAGAAAGAAGAGAGGAGGAAAGGGTCACAAAGGACAGTATCAGAGAAGGTGTGTGGATTGCTATGACTGATGTTTCTCGAGCATCTTTCTTCTGGAAAGCTCCCAAAGTGTTTTATAGACTGCATCGCAAAGGCTCCAGTCAGCACTGAAATGCAGTCATCTTGGCTGGATTGCAGCAAGTCTTTGAAAGGACATGGAAATTTGGCTGTTTAGGAGAGGGCAGGCAGGCAGGAGGCTATGATACCACCAAAGGGAAATCATTAGATGAGAGCCTGTGTGATGGGGTGGGACTTATCTGAAACACACCTGTGGCAGAAAGGTCTCACTCCTGCAATTAAGAATGAATTAGCCTTCATCCTTCAGTGATGTGGAGTGCTGAGGCCCCTTTCCTCAGCTCAGCCAGAGCTGGTGCCTCCAGCACAGCCACCTGCAGTGCTGGGACCCGGCCCTCCTCCATCTGCCTAGCCACCGCTGCTGCCGCCTCACCTGCCCCAGGGCTGCCCATGGGACCTCGCCAGACATGATGTCACTGAGCTCTGATGTCACAGCGAGCTGAGAACATTTGTTGGTGAGCACCTAGGGGGCCTCAGCCCATCTTGTCCCTTCCCTGGTGACAGAGGATGGTGGAGGCAGGTGGTGAGAGGGTTGGGAAAAAACCTAAAAAATGTGATTTGTGGTGAAGCAGGAAGAGCTGGGTCCCTGCTCTGGTCTTGTGAAGAAACCCTTCTTCTTTAGTTGCAATTTAGACAGGGGAACAGATTCCCAAGGGATATAGCGAAGCTTAGGACTAGGTAAAGCCCTGGGGGGGGTGTTTTCTTGGGGATAGTTTTGTGCTGGCCTAAGGGTGAGGGGTGTGTGTGTGTGGGCAGGCTGGAGAGGACAGTCTAATAATAGCTATTTACTCATTCAAATGCCTGTGATCTGAGGAAGCCTGGACAGGCACCCAGTGGTGTGTGACAGAGCCCTCCGGAGCGAGTGGAGTGGGTTTAAGGGAATGACGTCCTTGCCTGAGGCAGTGAAGTTTCAGGTCTGGCAGCTTTCCACGCTGGCCTCTCCAATCCCCCCGCCGTCAGCATGCTTCTCTGGTGCTGGCACCTCTCTCCCACGTCCCCCCTCTCCCTTTCACTCCCCGCGGGGGGCATCTTTATCTTGACTGCACCCCCTGCCATCTTACGGCAATCAATTTTTCGAAGACAATCCGTGACGTTCCCAAACCCCCTCCTTTCCCTCTCCTCCTTCCCTTCTCTCTCTCCCTCCCGCTGACTTGTTATTATGTACTGCAGCTGCCCGGAGGATTTTTAAATAGACCCATAATCGCACAGCAGCTCCTCTTGGAAGTTTAAATATAACCTCCTTGTTAATCTCGCGTGTGGCAGCAGCACAGCACCTGGGGAAGGGAGGAATGGACAAGCACTAACCCATGGCTTTACATGAGGGCCGGAGGGCTCAGGATTTTCTTTTTAGTGAAATTATCAGGAAATTGCCTTGTTTCTTTTAACCAGAATAGCTCTGAGGCTGGTGCACGGTGCCAAACTGATGATTTTTGCAGCACGAAAGTCTTTTCTTCGTTGCCATCCCGGGTACAGCACGAGGGAAGGCTGCCCCGCAGCCGCCCGCCCCTTTCCCCTGGTTTGGGCCGGTCTCTTGCCCCTCCTCCAGGAAAGCCCCCCTGGGAGGCCGTGGGCAGCTCAGACCTCCTCCACCCTTTGCCTTCCTGCAACAGGGTAGCAGTTGTGCACCTCGCGCTGAAGGAGGTTTTTCAGAGAGATCGATAGGGAGCTAAGCACAGATCCTGTGGGTTACTTCCCAAATTATTTTGTGGTAACGGGCTGATTTCAATTTCATTTCTAGCTCTCCAAACAACTAATTTACCCCTCAGACTGGAGTATGGTTTGCTGAACATCATAGTTCAGTGACACTACAGAAGGGATCACAGTTAATAATGGATTTTCCCAAAGGACCTGTTCTAAAAGGACAAATCTAGTGCTCACTAGCCCATTAAATGTGGTGAGATGCTTTCAAACAATAACTGTTGCCTGTTGCTTTAGGCTAATAGGATCCCTACTCTTCCTGCATCCTGAATGCAGAGCCAGCTTCTCATACAGAGGGACGAGGGATGTGCATGAGGGATCCGTCCTAACTAGTTCTTGTGCTGTTGTTGGAGGATCTAGCTGGCTGTTCAGGGACGTGGGTTGTATTTCTTCCAGTCTGCTGAGCTGGTACATAGAGAAGTGTGGTACACACCGACACCAGGAAGGTTGTTTCTCTACTTTATTTTCCTCCTCTGTATAAAAAAAAAAAAAAAAAGGAAAGGGGACACTGTCATTTAATTTTGAGCAGTGCTATAGAAAACCTAAGTATTATTATCTGAGTACCCAGAACAAAAAATAGTACTACTGATGCTAAATTATCCATCCATTTTAATAATCCAGCCATAGTAATTGCTAGAGCTGGGGGACTAATTCACAACACATAATTTATTCAGTGAATTTAGCTTCTTTTTCTGCTCATGGAATATCAATTGTGCGCCTCATAATTTCCTCAAATTTATTTGAATTTATTCAGTGAACTTCTTGGGAAATATTTACTCTATGGATTGATACAGGCTGCATTACTTAATTATGGTTGGTCAGAGAGATCTGTTTGGTATTGTTTCTATTCCCTTGTTGAATGAGCACACAAGCACTTCTGGCTTGAATACTTGCATATGAACACGGAAGATGTACACTTCTGCAAGTTTTTGCACATTTCCATACATGAATATGCAGATAAAACTCCTATACAGGAGCATTGACAGCAAACAAACACAGACAAGCCAGGTCTAAGCAATTTTACATAAAAAATGTGAATGAATATTTTTAAAGGGCCTAAATTACCAGGACAAAAGTCTAATTTTACAGTGAAGTAACCTGGTCCTCAGTAAATGGCATCTTGAATGGCAATAATGGCGTGTTGAATCAGAACCTAATAATTTACCTCTTTGCCTCTTTCTGCTGCTCAGTACAATGATTTCYTGTAGTAATATAGTCCCCAGCTTGGATATATTATATGAAGACTGTTTTTTTTTAACTGGCTGTATTCGTGTGACGCTTGCTGTAAATGTGCTCGTGTYGGGCAGTGGGTAGTGCTTGTCTGAATGGGAGACCCGACTGTCTCGCTTCCATTAGTTGTCCATTTCTAACCTGTCTCCCTCGTTCCCTCCTCCCACATCAGAAATGAGATGAAGTGTAGTGTGGCTAATCTGAAACTTTCTAAACCACAGAATTGTAAATGTTTCCAAATGTCTGGCTCTGGTTTATGGTGTAGGAGTGTGAGGGATCATGTTCATGAGGACATTTGTGCACACTTGGGAGTAGCGTGATCAACACAGAGTGGAATAGGGAACACGCAGGAAGAACTGGACAGTCTTGAGGACTACAGTATAGAAAGAGGGTGAAATGCACCAATGTGAAGTGCAGGGACATGCAGATAGTGCCTTGTTTGGAGCCGTGTGGTAGAACCCACACTAGATCTGAAGGACTTGAGCAGCAGAAATTGTTTGGAGAGTGCAGCACTAACATATTTCTATTTCTTCTAGCTGGTCTGGGTGACTTTGCACAGTCTGCTGGCCTGTTTGGGAAGATTCTTTGTTACTCCTACTAATTGAACCTAAAAACAATGGGATTATCAGCTAGAAGCAAATGAAAAAGAGAAAAAGTGGGAGTATTATTTACTGATGTGATGACTGAGCCTTCGATATGAGACATCAGCATAAAAGGCAATTATGTTCCGAGGTGCCAGGCAGGATATTCCCTGCCAAGGCAGGGAAGTATCAGTATCATTGTAAAAGGCTCTACTGTAATTTCCTCTGTGTACAATTCTGCATATAATTCCAGTTATCCCAATTAAAGCAAAATGGAGTCAGAAAAGTATCTGGTTGGTAGAGAGAGGGGAGAACACGTTTTACAAGAGGAGACTAAGACAGTGTAGCTTATCTAACCGGGCAAAATGCAGGCTGAGCAAATATAAAAGGCTGCCCTCCATTAAAACAAGAGTGAGGGGAAAATACCCTGGCAGTAGGAGAGCTCTTCAAGGTAAAGAGCAATTAGATATTAACTGGCCAGGAACAGCAGAAAGTCATTGGTAGAGCGAGGTTCTGCCCCAGCTTCCAAACTGCACAGGGGAAGCAAGAAACCTAACCCCTCTTCAGTGAGAGCATGATAGGTTCCTGAAAAGACTAATATGGAGAGGCTGTCTGGGAGACTGGGGCTGGGACATCCCTTCCAGACTGCTGTTCCTTAATTACATCAAACCCCATATAGGCACTCTGTTCTTCAGAATTAAAAGGACCTTAATTCAGTTTAGTTCAATTTTCTCCTAAGGGTTGCTTTAATTTGGAAGAACTGTGTCCATTCAAGGCTAATGTGATTTAATGAATTCATGCTAAACTCACAACTTTAGTTAATTTGGATTAATTTTCTCAATCGTTCCTCAGCAGACAACCCTTAAGACATGTAGTAGAAATGGCCAAGAAATCATGAGCACTTCAGTCCTGYTTGTGATTCAGTTCTAAGCTGGCAAGTAGATCTTCTGACTGCAGAAGACCTGAAGAAACGTCTGGCCATGTCTAACATGCCTCTCCCTGGAGAGGTGCTGAGAGAAGGGTGAGAGCTCCCAGACCTGCTGTCTTGGCTGTCCTCTTGTGTTTCACCTCCCTGCTGCGGGGGCTGAGCAATGTGGCTGAACAGCCCGGGCTTATCCCTGTTTGGAAAGAGTATTAGTACTGTCCCATGAGAAGGTGGACTGTGTAGGACAACCTGTCCCGAAAGGTGGAGTTGGCTTTGGTTGGAAGTGGCATTTGGCAGTAGATCCAGGAGAGTGCTGGCTGCTTGGCTGTGTGCTAAGGAGCTACCTGTGCGTAGGAAAAAATATCTTCTTTTAATTCCCTGAACTGCACTCCATTGATTATCATTGCCAGCTTCCAGGAAAGAAAACGCTTTCCTTTGTAATGCTGTTCTAAGGGGTTTACAGCTCGACTGCAATGGGATGGTGTCATTTCTGTTACTGCTATTAATCGGCGCATCCTTATTTGCCTGTTTCTGGACAGCACATCACGAGCGGGAAATCTGTGAGCCCTATTCTGCCGGGCTTTGGAAAGCGCTTAAGGGGTCACTGCCGGCAGGCCCCAGCCGTGGCTGGGAGCGTCACGAGGATTTAGCGGTGCAGAGCGCGGCCGCCACTGCCGCACGGGAAGGGACCATGCTGCCGCGGCTCTGCACGTTGCCATGGAAACAAAGCTGGATCCTTAATCGGGATGCACRTGTATGTGGACCTGAACCCACCGTCTGCTCTCCTTTTGGCCTCACCTCCTGCTGCCCCAGTCCTAGCACGGTCATGGCCGCCCAGCGGGTGGAAGGGGAGCCGATGCGGAGGAACCCTGTGGGGCTGAGGGGTGCAGAAGAAGGGTCCAAGGTGGGCCTGTGAAAAAGTTTAAGATGTTCCCTGGGCCCTGGGGAATGGAGAACAACCTCTGCTGAGGTGGTGGGGGCAAAGGGAGCCCGAGGAGCTGGCAGCAAGGGTAAGTTTCCCACGGCAGCTGTGGTAGGAAACACCCCGAGATATTGGGGTGCCCAGGTACTGCAGGAAGGGAGTGAGTCTCAGGGAGGTCATAGCTGCATGGCATGGTTTGTAGACCTTCAGGTAGCACCCAGCAGGCTAGCTCCAGGGGTGGTGCAATCGTGTCATCACAAATTTAGCTCAGGGACTGAACTTAAACCACCCTTCAGCTTCAGGGATCCAAGCTAATACTTCTGCAAGGTGGTATTGTGCCTTGTGGGCTTACTAGGTTGTCCAGGTTAGCTCTGGCATCTCTGACGTGTGGCTGTGGCATTACATAATCCAGGCATGGTTTTGAGAGGCCTGGAGATGTGAGGAGGCTGTTGTTGGGAAGTTGAAACAATCATACAATGTGCTTAAAACAAGCTTATGCAGATATGAGTGAGCAAAGAGATCTCGTCTATCGTATTCCCTCTGCATTGAGTACATCAGCTGAGAAGAAAAATTTGCTAAATGAAAATCTTTTCAGATTGTAATACCTAGCCCATTCAATATCTGGAGGGGAGCACTTCAGGGAAAACCTAGAAGCTGTAGCAAAAGCTCTTGGCACTTCAAGAGGCAGTAATCTCCCTGTTGAGTCCATAAAGACTGCAAGATGCTGTTAAACTCTGAGGAAGTGGTTTGGTGCAAGCTGTAGGATGGAAGATGTTGCCCACTTACAGTCCTGAAAAATCCCCTACCAAGACTCACCAGGAATGGGACCAGTTTATGTCTACTGTCCACATCCCAGCAGGATGGATTATGACCAGCCTGCTTAAAGTCCTCCTGCCACTTCTGTCTGAAATGCTGTTCATCTTTAGTTTAGACTGTAAACTGTTGGGCAGCATTGCTGTGTGCTGTTAAAATGTTGCTGTCAGTGTGCCCAGAGGACTGAGGGCTTCCTTCGTTGAAGTCCAAGACACAAAATTGACCTTGTGTAACGAAGTAAACTGCTCTGTTTAGAGGATCCCTGAGAAGGGTTGAGTCCAAGGCCGGGAGGGCTTGTATGGTTAATCTCTGCTGAAACAGACATGCTGGTGCTTACGGAGTGAAGTGAAAAATCTTGTGGGGACCCAACAATTTGCTTGTTGCATAGCAATGAAATAGGGGAATTATCAGTGGGCTGTGCAAAGTCCCCCACAGCAGACAGCTGAAGGGGAACTCATGGCCCTCAGAAAGCTCCCTGTAAAAAAGGGGATTTAGGATCCTCAGAGTATGTACATTTTAAAGCATGCAAATATGTAAAATTATTGCATACTTTTCCTTCCTTGGGTATCCTACAGCTACATTATAAAGAGAGATTCCATGGGAAGGAAGGCCAGTGAGGGATATCTGTAAAGGCCGTGTTTTCCCACTGATGAATACAGAGGTTGTGTACATAGCCTACTGCTGAATGCACAAGGAGCCTGACCACATTCTCACTTCCACCTAGAGAGTATGGTGTGACTTTGAAGTTAGTGGGATTAGCCTGATGAGTGAAAGAAGAAAGAGATCTACTATCAGCCCTTAGAAACTATTGGGTAACATAACAAGAGCAGCTGGACACCAAATGAGTTGTAGAGCACTGGGTTGGTATCTCCCACGCAGTGTGCTTCATTCACCAAGTATGCCCACTCTGCAAGCCTGCATGCCTTGAAGAGCACTGATGCCAAGATGATGAACGTGTATAGTTCTTAAACTCTGTTTCTTCTACTCTTAGCACAGAGAAGAGGAGAACGTCCTCTGAGATAAAGGGTGCACAGTGAGTGCTGCAGGCTCCTATGCAGTGCAGACGGATGCGTAGTGTAGGAATGTACCCATCCTGCATCCATTGAGATAATGAAAAGGTCAAGCTTCTTGCACTAGCCACCAGACTTGAAGGAAAGGTTTTTCAGCTCAGTACTTCTCAGGAGGCAGATATTCAGAGGTTTTGCATGAAAAGGAGAAAAGGCACTTCTTCCTACTAGCCAAAAAAAGTATCCTGAAGCTAGATGACCGAAGCGATGACTTTGTCTCAGCTTCCAGAATTGCTTAGCTGCACCCTGAAATAAACCTTTCTGTGGCAATTCCCTTCCCACAAGTATTGCTTCTGACCTGCCTAAAGGAAAGACAGTTTTGGTTTGGTTTTTTTTTTTTTTAAACCGACATCATCTTGATGTATATTAATTAGATGACTACTTGCCTCCATGAAAGATGAGTCCTGAAGGACTGTACTTTGTCAGGAAGAATAAAATCTGTTAAAACCATGTCTCCAATGCTTTCACCCACAATTTGAACGCATGCAAGCTCTCTTCCTCTGGGCTGTGGCCAGGGCTGTGTAGTGAAGCAGCCTTTGTAATCCTTGGCATCTCTCTGAGAGCACTAACCAGAGGCTTAATTAGCTCTGAACGCATATGTGATGATGTAGACACTAATCTTCAAGTAAGGCTGGACTGCACCATCACCTCATTTCATAGGGATCATTGTCAGATGCTAATCCACTTCAGGTGGTGCCAGCCTGAGTTGGAGTGGAACTGGCATATTGGAGATGAGGCAATTTGCCTATCTTGAGCCATCCTGCATGTGTATATGTATATATACACCTGCGTGCACTGAAGAACTTGGAGGCAGCTGTGTGCAGGAAGACAAGAAATAATGAGACAGTGTGATACAAAGTGGAAGGAAAAGACAAAGCATCACAGCCAACAGCTCTTCCCTTGCAGGAGGTGCAGTCCTGGACATGGCTTTTTCTTTCCCCTCTCATATTCTTATTTGTTCATCTTTTGTCACAAGCTCTGGCCAGGCAACGTTCGGACTGAATAGCTCGTTTTTCCCTGGCTTGCTGTAGCTCCTGCTGATGCTCCCATCTACTTCCCACTCCCCCGTCGTGCCGGAGTGTGTGGTTAAGAAAGAGGACAGACAACGGGAGATGCAGGAAAACAAGATGCATCGGCTTTGCCTTTGAGTCAGTCAAAGAGCTATTTCTATACCTTACACGCCTCACACTGGCTTTTATTCTCTCAGATGCTTTTGTTACTCTTATTATTAACGGCCAGCAGAGGCAAATTCTTTTGCTGCTCCATCAATCCCTTTCTCTGCTGTGCCGATCCTTGACAGAAATCTCAGTGCCTCATGTGTGTGTGTGATCTTGAAAAAGATATGGCAGTTCAGTCCCAGACTTGGGTTTTGTTTAAAAAAGTACAAAGCCTAATACAGATAGAAAAATTTGAATTCAAGTACAAAAAGAGCATCTTATTTATTATGCTGCTGCTTTTAAGTTATGCCAAGGGCATGTTGAATATATAGATGGAACTTTTTATTAATGTGCAGGTAAGTATAGAAAAAACAGTGAATTCAATTATGTGCGCTCCGGCACAAAGTTAAGCTGACTAGAAGTGGGCTTGTTGACTTTCATTGCCCAAGCAAAAAGAAGTACAGAACTGAAACTCATAGCACCCTTATTGCAAAGTCAGATGGGCTGATTCCCTCTCCCAAATCCTCTTCTTCAAACCCTGAGGAGTGTAAATGTTCATGTGCTTAGATCATGGAGATGGATATAATGGTCCTTAAAGCACAAATCACTGTAGCAGCCATGAATGTGAATTGTTTCTGGAACTGTGGGGAGATTGCCAGCTCTAGCCCTGCAAGTCTCCTATGGTCCAGTCTTTTACCAAGAACAACTTCCAATTCATTGGAGTTCAGAAATGGCTTTTCCTTGAATAGGAGGTTTGACACAATTTCTGCCTCAGTCTCATAGCAGCAAGGGGTATGGCAAATGGCTCTTAATCATCAGCGCAAAGAAAAGGAACTAAAGAGCTATGATCCCAATACAAAATAATAGGAAGCAATAATTCAGCAGGTGTGGATTTGGCAGAACATCCTGCAAATGTTTGGATGGGTATGTGTGCATGCAGGGGACTTCATACATTTGTGAGTCTTTTTGTCTGTAAAGCTGTAGGAAACCTCCTGTTGAGTTTCTGAGACTTAATAGATGGGAGCTCAGGAAGAACGTTGGAGGAGGGAGCTTCTTTCCTTTCTAATATCTGTGTAAATAACTCCATGTGCTTTATTGGTCTCAAAGTCTCCACAGTGGGGAAGAGGAGAATCAATAATCGTTTAAAACTTTGTGAATCAATTAGATGAGCAAGACAGGCATGACAGCAGCTTCCCGACAAAGGCACTGCTCACTGGTTGATTAGGAAGGAGAGCTGGGTAGAGAGAAGGTTGGTGCTGCCATGCTTTCATCCATCCTGGAGCATGAGAGGTAACTAGCTATGGCCAAAGCCAGCTCTGATGGGGATCGGGCCTTCAAGCATGACAAATGAGGCTGTGTATTGAAATCCTTATTGCTTGTTCCAGCCAAGGACTCTTGTAACACAGTGATACAGTCGCTTTCCAAAGCAGGGGCTGAATCCAGAGTCCAATGGTTCAGGAATCCACCTCTGGTTCTTCTCCTTAGGCTTAGAGAGTCCCCAGCTAGATCTGAAACCAGAAGGAGTGTCACCATGGCACTGCAGGCCAGGATTTGAACTAGTTCACTCTCCTGACATGGCAGCTCTACTGGACCTGAGCTGGAGTTTCCACACAGTGCTAATGCATGGATGCCTTAGGGCCAGCTCACAATTTCGGTGCCTCCCGTTGCCTGGTGCAGCCATACATGTTATGTGCTAATGAGGCAGCTGCTTGCCAGCAGCRTGTCCAAACAGAAGTGGACCAGGGTACTGTTTCTTCATTTTATGCCCAGGCTCTTTTATGCTATCGTGACAGCATAAGGAAGGTGGTAAAATCCCTCTTAAAATGCACCACACAGAGCTGCCTTCTCACCTGGTGCACAGTGAGGGTTCGACATTGCTCCTGTCCCAGCCTATGCTGTAAAGCACAGGTTGGAGTGAGCTGGGGTGAGTCAGGTTTGGGAGA
The DNA here is from genome assembly GCA_035582835.1 of Phoebastria nigripes. Lineage (NCBI taxonomy): Eukaryota > Metazoa > Chordata > Aves > Procellariiformes > Diomedeidae > Phoebastria > Phoebastria nigripes. Next base: position 3,558,819 of record JAYKAV010002777.1, read on the forward strand.
GCTCAGGGCAGGGAGGAGGTGTACTCTGAGCAAGCAGCACCTCCTTTCCAAAGTGATAAGATCTGATTTGGAGGGTGCAGTGAAGGGCAGTGTGGATGCTCACGGCCTCAGAAAGCTGTGAGTATGAAATGGCTGAATGCTTACTCCCAGGCTCAGGAGGAGAAAAGGTGGGATCACTTCTTTCTGAATTTTGGGGCCACCTCACAGCAGGAATCCAGTGACCTGGGCTAACCGAGTAAACCTGGCTGTATCTGTGGGACTGAATCCCCAGGTAAGAGCGGTGCATGAACGCAGGGAAGCAAAGACAGCAGCACGTACGCTCCACACCTTCCTCTCACACCACAGAACAAAACAGCGCCAATGAGCATGGAGGCAGTCAGGAACCAGCCCTGGAGGAGGAGGCCTGGGCGGGCAGGGTGAGGGGAAATCTTGACTTGACTCCTGCCTGCCCCTAGTTACCTGGAACAAGAGGTCCAGGCAGGTGGTCCGTCAGCCCCCCTCCTCTTCCTGAGCATCTCTGCAGTCCCAGCAGGCTGCCGGGGGATGAGTCCCTCTTTGGGGTGAGGGTAGTTGATGCCCAGCCCCAGCCTTCGCAGCCCTGACACCGGCGGGCCATGCCGTACCCTGCGCAGTGCTGCAGGGAGCAGTGGGCTGCAGGGAGCGATGGGCTGCAGGGAGCGATGGGCTGTGGGCAGCAATGGGCTGCGGGCAGCAATGTGGGGCTGTCCTGCTGGCTGCCCCCGCCAATGGTAAGGAGCTTACGGCCAGGGCCGTATTACGTGTGCGTGATTGCCAGGGAAACTCCACTGCTGAACTGGGACCAAAGCGGTGGGGGGTGGACCCTTTTTTTATCTTTTTTTCTGTTTTTTTTTTTTTTTTTTCCCGTCTCAATTATGACCCTCTTAGAGAAGAGGCAACCAGGTATGGGGCAGTAGGACATCTAAAGTCCGTGTAATCCAGTCAGATCTTGGCTCTTGGTTTTGTCCCCTTGCTAGAGACCTTTCCCATTTTAAGTGGGGCTTTAGGTTTTTTTTTTAGTTTTTTCTTTTGAGTAAGAGCGTTGCCTATATACTGCTGAGCAAACTGGATAAGGCTGAAGCCTTTTACTGCTCCTTGCCTTAAGGAAAGTGGAGGCACGTCTACACAGGCTTTGCCTTCAGCTGCTTGCTCACTTGCACTCTGAGGCAAGCCAGCTCTGATCCAAAGGGTATGTAAGCTATATCAATGTGTTGAAAATGATCTAAACTGGTTAATAAGGCCAGCCTCTAAGAAAAGATTAAGTCTTGGCACAACATTACCATAAATTGGCTACTTTGCTTTGGCTCTGGTCTGGCCAGCTCAGAGCATGGGCACAGCCAACTTCACTCTGTCCATAAAGGCTGAGTAGACCTTGGCAACACCAGGACTGCAGGTGGCACATGTTAGGAGGCAGAACAACTAACAGCCTTGCCCGCAGAAGGTTAATGCTTAAATCAGCAATGCAGAATTTGAGCAAAAGGGGGTATCACTACTTCATGAGGTAGAAGGGGAATGGAGGCCCTCGCAGACACACTTTGACCTGTCCACAGCTGGGCCACAGTGAGAGGAGATCTTCAGCTCCTGAGAGGCTCAGAGGGCATTGGATGCAATGCTGAACTTCCAGGGCTTATTTAAATGGACTCTGTGAACCTTTGGATGTTCAGCTTATAATAAGGTTTGCTCATAACAAGAGACCAAAGGCATACTTGATGAAATGGAAGAGCAGTTAATTTAGAAATGATAAAAAGAAATAGTATTTCACCCTGGATAGTTGATTTGAGAAATTTATTCAATGACATCTTGCCAAATACTGTGACTGGACTTTTTTAAGAGTGCTGGATAGTTTTATGGCTGCTATTGATTAATATGGCTATACCAATGACATCCCATTCAGCTTACAGTCAAAATTCAGTCTTTAGTCTGGAGGATAAGATAGCCAGAAAAGAAGCCCCAGGCAAACACCATGATGTAATTGGATGGATGAGTAATGGAGCAGTCTGACTTCCCTCTAACTGTTTTGGACTGGCAATATCAGGATATTAAGCCATCCTGGTGGGCTTGTCTGAGCTGGGACAGGGGAACTAGACCTGGGCTGCCCAGATTGCCAGCATGGTATAACATGGCACCTGGTGGGCGGAATCTACCCAGAGTGACCAGTGGTTTAATCCATCCATGTAAGCTCATCAAACAAGGAAACACACACATACGGAGGTGAAAATGGAAATGCAACAAGCCTGGTGTGAAAACTGTTTATCCTGGCAGCTTGCTAACTGCCATTTCCCCTGTGTGGAAAAGTGCTGGCATCCATATGAGATGCTCTGAGAAGCTGGTATGGCATACCATCATATAGCCTGCTTTGACCAGTGATTGTGTATAAAATTCACAAATGGTGCACCCTCTCCTTAGCCAAACAACTTTTGGGTTTTTTCTCTGAATTGTATATGTCAGACAATGCCCCTGGTGTGTTTGACTCTTTCATCTTTTTTATTAACTGCATGTGGTATGGAGTGAAACAATGCCGAGATCAAGCTTACAGAATCTAGGGTATATTGTGTTTCCTCTGTTGCAAAATGCTTAGTGCAAATGATTTCTGYAGACCCTGAAGTGGAAAGTGGAAATCACTTAGCTGTTTTCAGCCCTTGAGTCATCTTTAATCAGAGACCTTTTTATTGCAGCTCTCAGGAACTCCTTGGTGCTGGAGCACTTACACAGTTGCCCCTGGGCTAGGGCTCTGCAGCAGATCTGTTTCCACTGCTACAGAGAGATTAATGTCCAAGCCATGACTGGGATCTGTGTATATGATGATACTTATGTGTACAGTTAATTTCATTAGACATGTGAATCTTGGTACATTTGTTACCGTTTACCGGGGTAACAAAATTGAGCTACACTAGCAACTCTAGATTCCTTATCGCAATTATTCTCAGTAGTCACCGGAGATTGTGGCTTCCAGAGAAGACCTAGAGAGACAACCATTCTCCTAATTGCCACAGACCTTCTTTCTTGGCCACTTGTATGCCCTGCCTAGCAGGGACCAGGACAGCAACACGCTCTCCTGTAAGAGAGGGCTCTTACAGCCCTCCACTAATTTRTCACGGTATATCCTGCCTGCCTGTCCATCACTGGGGACACTGAACTGGGTCTCTCCCTTTCACTCATCCACCAATTTCTGTAATCACTTCTCTGTAACCATCATCTCTGAGCTATGTATCCTTCTGTCAAATAAGGCCAGTGTGTTCAGTAGTTATGATAACAAGGGAGGGAACTGATAAATGATAGGGTTATGTAAACCACATTTCTGCATCTAACGAATTTGAACTTCCCACTGATGGCACGTTCCCAGGGCAGCTCTGAGGATTTTCACCAAGAACGATCCACTCATCAGTGAATCAGAGCACTGGGAAAGGATTGCAGGAGGTCATCTGCTCCATCTGCTGTGCAAGCCAAAATCAGTAATAACCCAGGGAACCTGTTCCAGTAAGACAGGAAAGTTTTGAAATCCTACTAAATAGTATCAACTAGGCAGAGAGTCATTAAAAAATGACACAGTCCAACATGCTCCAACCTTACTTTGAGTAGGTTTTGCTGTGAGTATGTGTATTTGTGGAAATGTGAGCATGTATGTGTGTGAAAGATGCAGAGATGCTCTTCTAGATGCCGGTGCCACCACGGGGACATTTTGCTAGGGCTGTAGTGTCACCGTGTTCTCATAGTCCTTACTGCAAGCACTCAAGGAAAKAACTCACACAGGATGATGCAGCATGTAATATTAAAAACAGAGTTTTATTGTATTGAGTTGTTGAAAAGTAAATAAAAAAATTAAATGTGGGGAGAAAAAACAAACAGGCAGAAGATCCTGACTGCAGGCTCGCCTGAGGCAGTGATGCATTTGTGGTAAGAATAAACAGGAGTAAATGAACACTTAAGCCACAAAGATCCTGATTTCCTGTCAGATCAGTTATAATAAACGGCACTCAGAAATATAGAAAATTTAATTATAAGACTTTGAACTGTTGTGGCATTTTCCATCATGAACAATAAAACTCCCAGTGTATCAGGTATCCCACCAGGACTGTGACAAATAGGTACACAGTAGTGTCTCAATTTTGAAGAAAAGAAATACATAGGTGGGGAAATTAAGGTCTATGTTTTTCCCAGAAGTTATTTGGTGCTTGCTCACTCCTTTTTGCCTCCACAAAATGTGTTGTAGGCAGGGCCGAAGTCTAAACAAGAGGCAGCCCTATGTGATTTGTCTGTAGGTCATAGAGGAATTTTGCAAATCAAGACTGTGCTGAAGTCACACGAACAGCTTTTCTTCTAAATCAGGAAAATGATAAGAGGGCTTTGGAAAGTGATAGTGGCCTGAGTCGTTAGGATCTTATAGGATCCCCTTTGCAAACCGGAAAGGAAGGGAAAGGCAGACCCCAGTTGTTAAATTATGGCTGCAGAGGAAGCTTAATGCAGCAGCAAATGGGGTTAGATATACCGATGTTCCCAAAAGCCTAATAAAAAGGGGCTACTCCCAGAGCGGCACAAATTGTATTTCTCCTGCACCTGTGCGGAGATAGCAGCCTAGGGCATTTTGCAAAAACATGGTTTATTTCTCCAAATCCAAGAAGCAAACACATGCTCTTGACTTGCTCCTCACTCAAGTTCCTTGTGCATAACTTGACACACCTGGCCCTTGTGGGGTCTGACACTTGGACTGGAGCTAAAGGAACTTGCCACCAGTAGCAAAAATCTGTTCAGGGCCCAGCAACGGGAGGATGGCGCGCAGAACCGGATTGCAATCAGATAGGTTGCACGGAGGAAATGCAGCATGCTGATCTCCTCACTCTCCAAGTCAAGCAGTTATACTATGGCTCGGTGGAAGGCTCTCTAGTTCTTCAAGATGACTGGCCCACTGCAACCGTTTTTGGGGATCCTGTGTTCCTCTGCTTTAGGGATGTTCTCAAGTCTGCCCCATGCTGAGAAGCAGTTTTGCTCTGGATAGTAAGATTTTGTTTGTAAGGCAGTAATTGCTTTTTCTTGCCTGGGGAATCCAGAGAGGCTGTTAGGAAGGAAATTGTGAGAAAAGCACCTCGGGGACCTCTCCTGCCACATCTGAGGTAAATGGTTCATTAAATGGCAGCAATTGGTTTCAACTGGTGCAGCTGCAGGAGGGCTCCTTGGGGAGCCACCTGCAGCCTTGCCAAGGGCCTGCATCCCGGGTGTGGGGGGGTCAGACCTGGCCTTCGTGCAATAGCTGCATGGGCTGCCCTTGAGGGACAGAAGGCACTGGGCAACTTCAAATTGGTGGCAATAACACTTGGTTGCTCTCTAAACCTTGTGCCACCTCCACAAACCCTCTTCCATCCACCTAGGAACTCACCAGCCACCAGTCTCCAAGAGGAGGCTTCACAGTGAGTGCTTTTGCACCCTCACCATGTGCAATCCAGCCTCCTTATCTGAGGGGTTAAACGTGCAGGAGGGGGAGGCAATACTTGTCCCAGCAGCAGTAAACTCAGAGCAGATTTTCTGTGGGAAGCCATCTGTCAGCTGGGGAGTGGTGCTGTGTCAATTGATCGGCTCCACCTCCAGCTCAGCTCTGCAAACTACAGATCCCTGACCTTGCAGGGTGACAGTGGGGGAGTACTAGGATCTCTGGAGGCATTGAGATCCTGCAATGGAGCCTCTGCTCTTTCAGACTGGGTGAAGGACACCCTGTAGCGTCTTGCTGTCTCTTGCAGCAGTTAGCTATGGGGAGCCTGGGCTTGCAGGTGAAAGGGCTGCAGGAGAAAGACAAGCTTTTTCCTGTAACCAGGGGATTGTATTTCACGTGGATGATGTGCAATGTAAGGGACTTCTGCTTTGAACTCAACCTATCCCTATCCCAAACTTAAATCTGTCTCCCAGTGGCAATGTTGAACCATGTGTTGGCTGTTCCAAGGTGAAAAAGGGAAGTGGAGAGTGTGAAATTTGTGCAGGAGAAGAATAGGAGCTTGTAATGTTCTGTGAAAACCTTTAATGTCCATGCGGGTAAAATACTCCTTTTTGGTTTTAGACTGTAATAAAGCAATAATGATTCTATGGGGTATATATGTGTAAAAATGGTAAACCCCCCTTAGATCTACCTCTAATTTAAAAGCTTTCACTGTTAACACCACAGTGAGGTCAAATTCCTGCTCTGTCTGATAGCCCTSTGGTTCTCTGTCAGTTCAGCTCCTTCTCTTTCTCCCTGACTTACCATCAGGTGTGTTCAAAAATAAGAGGAGGAAGGAAATTGTGGCTCTCAGGCATTTTTCTTAGTTTGCTTTTTGTCCCCCAAAAGGCACTCACTGAGATTCCTGACCAGCTCTATGAGCGATTCTCCTGATTTATTATGAGGGACACTTTCTTCTACACTGTTGTCCATCCTTCCTCCCTTGCCCCTCTCTTTTCTGAGTGCTGAGTTGGTTAGGGAATGAAGAACATTTGGCTAGCCCAAGTATTGGGGTGATCAAGTGCCAAGAGACATCTTGGCAAGCCGAAAGCTGGACTGGCTTGCACCTCTTTATTTGAATAGAAGTTGCCTCTTCTTGYTCATTCTGTAATAAAAATGCAAGTAGTTGCTCAAGAGCAATTATTATATGCACAGCCAAGTGGTCTGTGCTGTTTGATTTAAGGAGGGGTGCTTACATTTCTCGGTGGAAAGGAATTTAGCTGGGTTGCGATAAAGCTATCTATTTGGTGTATTGATTTTTGATGTTCTGATACGCTATGGGTAGTGAGGAGCCCCCAGCTTTCTCCCCGAGTCTTTGGGGCTGAATTCTCTGCAACAGTTGGGCTGTGCACTCGTGTGGAACGAACTGTCAGTGGGCACTTTAGCTGGAGCATCTGACCCTGTTTAAAATCRCGGGGAGGGCAGTACCTCCCGCACCTCACTATCACGCCTACTAACTCCTGCGTGCGTGTGTGTGTGTATGCAGCCTTGAAATACTAGTGGATTTACCATCTCCCATTCCTATTTGTCACTGAGGAAAGCACCCAGTATTTTTTCAGACAAGACTTCAAGATGCTGTGTGTCAAATGTTCCCGTAATTCAACAGCCAGGTCCTTCAGATCTTAGACTCTCTGCTAAAAACTGTGGAAATTCACAGTTAATTCAGAGGTTCTTATGCATAAGTATAGAAAAGCTTTTGTTGAATTTAATATAAAAATAAATACTAGTCATCAGTGTAGCTGTCTTGCCTTTTCATGTTACAGTAAGAGTCTKCACAATCTAGCATTCAGTTTGCTACAAGTGGCTTTCAAAAGCACAGTGCAATGAAGGGTATTGGAGATGCTTGTTCAGACTTTCTTCAAACTCTGGCAGATGCCGTGACAATAGTTTAATCTTTCCTCCGGCYTTCCTGATTTTCTCCATAAGCTTCAAAGATAAAAAGTATCTTTTTATTGGAAGAGTAAGTTATTTTCCTGAGCACAGTTCTGGGAGAAGGGGGTGAATTCCAGTGATAGAAAGTATGAGCTGTTTGCCACAGATTGAGAGGCTCAGTTGCTGCTCCTGTGTTTTTTAACTTACCTCCAATTTGTTGCAGTCTTCTTTTCCTTTTTCTTTTTGTGTACATTTATTTTTCCAGTGAGCAAAGAGCAGCCCTAAGAGTACTTTCACAAGTGGGTGGTGAGCTGTGTGGAGGAAGTGAACAGAGTTTAATCACCAAACCTCATAGGAGAGGCATGGGGACCTGGGAGCAAGGACTCTTTCGTATAGGACGTGACCCATAGAGAGTTCAGAAAAGAGAAACAAACAGCTTAAGGCTGGATGCAGGATCAGAGCTTTTTTTTCTGGAGTTGCTGAGCTATGGCATATTTTGCCAATAGAGAAAATGGCTATAGGTAATCAAAACCATGACTAAAGAAGGGATGGATGGATGGATGGATGGATGGATGGATGATTAACTGGCATCCCTGCTGAAAAACAGCTTTAATTGCCAGGCTGTAGGAGAGCGAATTTGGTAGAGAGCTGTTCTAAATGTATCTTGAGGTAATGTCTTAAGGCATTTGCACAATGAGTTTCCCCAGGTCTAAAACTCCTGATTACCTCCTTTTGGATCTCTGGTTCAGCTCTTCTGGCTTATTGAAAGAAGGTGGGGCTGCTATCTCATTTCTGAAAGTGGTGATTGGATTTGGAGAACTTTCTTATTGTAATGGGAATCTCTGCAGAGAGATATAATTTAATTCTGCCTTTTTTTTTTGTTTGTTTGTGATCTAATCCTACTCTACAGAAGTGGGAGTTTGCAGTTGATTTTAAAAGATAAAAGATCAATCCATAAGAGAGCATATTGGCAAATTCTTTTTCCATTCCTTTCCATCATGAATTGGGAAAAAGCAGGCATTTGGATTTTACTGGATCTGTCACAAATTGAAAGCCTGGTATCTTGTGAAATCCCAGGACGAAAAAGTCTTACACTATGCCATTGGAGAGCCGAGCTCTATACAAAACTCCCTTGAAGTCTTGGAGGTTATAAAATGGTACAAGTTCTGATTCTTGCAAAGATGAGCTTGGTATGGTAGAAGGATATGAAAGCAATACCAAGAGAAACATTGAGCTGACATTTCTCTAAAACATGGTATGAACAAAACCCATGATAGTTTACAATTTTATTTTTTCCATTTTAGTATGTTTTATGTTGTTCTGAGACTGAGCCTTCACAGTTGTAGCACTCTGTGCTACTGCTTGCTTTGAGAGGAGCTTGCAGTGGAGGTTCTCAGAGCTATTTGTGTCAAATGATTTTGGCTACTCTAGTTGTACTTCAGTCTGGATACTCAAACTAGAGTGACTGTCCCAMACTAAATCAGTATCAAAGCTGATGTGTGTCCTGTTTATACTACATATAAGGTTATGATAATCCTGGGATTAAAGCTCTTAATTTCTGCAGCCATGGAATATTTTCTACATATTCTCTTTTTCTGTCCTCATTTGTGTACCACTTGTTCCCTGTCTGTTAGAATCATGCTTAACATTTGAAACCTTTCAGTAATTTCGGCAACCTGCCTTTAAAAATAAAGTAAGGACAGCTGGTCATAAAAAGGCTTTTACTTCCTTCCCACTTGCTTCACTTAAATTTTAAATTTTTGAAAGTTAAAAATCCTTAAGCTCTGGCCAAGACATGAAGTGTAAGATTCTGACTGCGTGCCTCCACCTCCATGCTCAATGGGTTGACTAGGAATGCTGTTTATTTCCTTTGACCTATTCTTGTTTTCTTTTTCTCTCTCTTCCTCTCTTTGACTTCCTATTCTAGGATGAGTCATCCATGTTTTTCCAGTTTGGCCCATCGATAGAACAGCAAGCCTCTGTTATGCTCAACATCATGGAAGAATACGACTGGTACATCTTCTCCATTGTCACTACTTACTTCCCTGGTTACCAGGACTTTGTGAACAAGATCCGCAGTACCATTGAGCACAGCTTTGTGGGTTGGGAACTGGAGGAGGTCCTCCTGTTGGACATGTCCCTGGACGATGGGGACTCAAAGATCCAGAACCAGCTCAAGAAGCTCCAAAGCCCTGTTATCCTCCTCTACTGCACAAAGGAAGAGGCCACCTACATTTTTGAGGTGGCCAACTCTGTGGGTCTGACAGGCTATGGTTACACGTGGATTGTGCCCAGCCTGGTGGCAGGGGATACAGACACAGTGCCATCTGAGTTCCCCACCGGGCTCATCTCTGTCTCATATGATGAATGGGACTACGGTCTTCCTGCCAGAGTGAGGGATGGAATAGCCATAATCACCACGGCTGCTTCTGATATGCTGTCTGAACACAGCTTCATCCCTGAGCCCAAGAGCAGCTGTTACAACACCCAGGAGAAAAGGATTTACCAGTCCAACATGCTCAACAGGTAAGGGAAGGGGCTGGGCCAGCCTTACAAAAGAGGGGTCAGAGAGGACCTCTGAGACCAGAATAATTCTGCTAGGGCRTATGGTGCTTCGGGGCAGCAGGCAGTGTTGGCCAGAACCTGGGCAAGGGGGGGCGTGCTGATGGTGGGACCYGTGTTGCTGTGTCATGAGTGCCAGTACTGTCACCCCCTTAGAAAGCCTCCACACAACASAGGGGGTAAGCCAGCGTGAGGAAAAGGAACAATGAAGGCATAGTGCAAAAATTTGAGTGTGCTCCTTGATGCACAAAATTTTGCTTTTATAACAGTGCTGAAATTCTTGGAGTGTCTTTGCATGAATGGTTCTGTAACTCTCAGGTGGGTTCTTGCTGCAAGCAGTGGGAATGTTTGTATTGAAATCTAGAAGGTGCCAGGTTCTGTTCCAGGAACCAGCAGTATGTGAACAGGTGTCCTTTATAGGTGATGGTTGTGTAACCCACCTGGAATAGTTTCATGGCACCTGTTGTCTGAGGACCAAGTGTCCTTCTGCTGTCCATTAGCCCTGAATTACAGGAGAGAAGGAAGTGCAGAGAGATCTGGAGAACTAGAGCTGCAAAAAGAGTTAGAGTCAACAACTGTGCTCAGCTCCTGCTTTATACTGGAAGCCTTTAAAGACCTTGGGTGTCTTAAGGATACAGTTTACCTCAAAGAGGAGGACTTGTGCTATCACCCTGCTCATTGGCACCTTGTTGGCCATTGTCTGCTGGGTGTTTTGGGTCCCATTCTCTCTTGTGCACATTATGTAGAGAGCCTAGGCACCTCCATCAGAATGGCAAGTTTTTCTAGGTGGAAAAGGGCATTTAAAAATAGGGAAAACCTATTTGAATAAACATCTTATTTTGATCCAGATTCAGATTTTCTTAAGAAACAGTGCTAAGATGCCTGTTTTAAGGTCATAAAGGAAACCTCTGGTGGAACAACCTCTAGAACGGCACTCTGATTACTAGATCTTCCTTTTTGTCCCAGCTGGAGTTTTAGTGTGTCGCTAAGCAACCTAGATAATTAGACATGGGAAGAGCTGGGGGAGGTTCTATCTGCAATTAGCCAGATGCCCTCTGACCTGCTCAGCTGTCATTGTCCAATGTTTTACATATAAAATCCTTGGGCAGGTTGGTCCCTTTGTGATAGGACAAGGGGAATCCAGGCAGTAGCCATCAGGAGAGCTGGACACACAGAGCTCAGCATCTTTGTTCATTTGTCATGATGAATCATGGAGCAGTGTAAATGTGATGGATTGGTTTGCGTGCTGTGACCCCTCACTGTCAACTGTACTAGGCAGATAGAAGGACTGGTGGAGAAGAAAGGAGATTTTGCTTTGTCTTAAAGTTGGGGACTGAAAGAAAAGTCTGTTCTTTGACTCATTATATTATCCATAATGCTCTCTGCTATTTGTTCTTTGTCTCTATGATCCATTGGCATATTACCAGGTCTTATTGCCTTTACTTCCTCTTCCCCATACTGGCTTTTTGCTGTCTGCAAGCCTTGGAACCACCAAAGGTGCCCAAAGCTTATATCAGTTTCCTTCCCATCTAGCCTTAGGGGTAAGAGGCGTTTTCTGCTGCTCTTTTGAGTCATCCCTGGAATGATTAAGCAGGGAAAAGATATTTAATATATACAAAGTTATCAGAAGTAGCACCAAGGCAGGCTGTTGTTCTACCTTTCCAAATGAATAGGGATTTTTKGGGGGACCTGTATTGTGTCTTTTCAGCAGTTATGTAGAAAACAAAACGTTGTCCCCTGCTATGTGATGCAGTGCTCTGCAGAGACCTTCTGCTAATTAGTTCTGTTGATACTGTATTAGCCTGTGCATAACATCATATCCATATAGCTATGCTGCTTCGAGGACCCAACGTAATCTCTCTGCATAGCACTTCTTTGCATTGTGTAGAAGTCGCCAGCTCAGAGACTCTTGAGTCTCTAGATATGACAGTATTGTTGTGCAGTGTAGATATGCCCTGAAGCCTGGGCACCCCATATGAAAGCAGTTCTTGTCACTTTTGAAGATATTAGCTTTCTTCTCACCTTCATGGCCCAAATCATGCTGTTCCTTCTCCCTTGTCTGCTTTGGGTACAGCATTCACAGGAATGACTGCAGATACATGTAGATATACCCAGCTTAGTTTGGGTACCGACATCAGTCTTGCTGAGAAGCAGAGTCAATTAGTCCGTGCCAAGCTCCATTCTGCCACTGACTAGATTGCTGCAGGCACCTGAGCTAGTTCAGAAATAATTACACTGTGTTGCAGTTGCTTCTGTGACCACGGTGCAAATATTCGCTTTGCCTCACATAGCGCTGGCCTGTGCTCTGCCAGTCTGGGGTTCTGACCCCCCCAAATGTTTCCATCCTGTCTGTGCTTCTGAGTGAGGTGGTTAAAAAGTGTGACTTCATTGAGTTGGGTGCTTGGTTTTCTGTTTAAGTGAAATTACTTTTGGGCACCTTTTGATGTATAAAAGCTAGTGGTGTCCGAAGTAAGCCATTGCTTTCACAAATCCAAAGGTTCAATAGAAATGTGATAGCTTCAAGCTCGGCCTCACAGCCTGGAATCTGGGCAGGAGGGAAGGTAGAGGAGAGGGAGAAGAAGTGGAAAGAAGCAGACGTGAAGATATGAGTTCACCTCACTGAACCAAAACCCACAGAGATTAATGGCTGTAATCTGTGTTCATACCTTCAAGTCCCATTGAACTCGCTGGAATTTACTATGTGCTAAGCTTTAAACCTCTCCTGATATACTTTGTCTATCCGATCTTTAAATCTCTCCTGAAATGCTTTGTCTATCTGGGGTACTACAGATTCTGCAGACCTGGCTGCTTCATACCTTCCCTAACCCCTTCCATCTACTAAGATCCCACAGCACTTGTGCATTGTGCACAGCAGGCAGCAGCAATACCTTCAAGTCTGGGACACGGTCTGGCTCTCTGGACTGGACTGAAGGTTCTGGAAAACTAATTTTAGTCCTGCCCCGAACCTGGCAATACTATATTCAGCCATCTGCAACTTACAGTTCCCCCTCCACATGCCTACACAGAATAGAGAAATGTATGTATGTGGGCTTGATGTCTGGGGAGACTGCAAAGTGTATGTGACCTCAGATAATACATCACCGTGTATCTGGTGTTTCAGAAACTCTTGAAGCTAATCCAAAGTGGTCCAATTTGCTTCAAATCCATAGCCGGGAGGCAGTGCGATAAAGGAATTTTCCCATTTTATTCTTCAGAGAGTRACACATCCAGCTAAAAAAATGTGTAATTTAGTTCAACTGGGGCGCATTATACACTAAGACCGTGAATTAGTCATTTTCCAAGATCTGCCTTTGAACTCTGACCATTTCTTATGTTTTCCTTTCTGAAAGTGCAGAAGTTCTGAATGCAGCTAAAATCAAATGGTCTTGCTCAATGTGGTCTCAGTGGTTGATCTGGGTGTAGAATGGAGTAAGGAGGAAATGAACTGAGTGTTGCTCAGGTTTAGAAAGAAAACTCAGTTTCTCCATGTCTTTCCTCCTTCTTACGTTGACACTCTTGTTCGTTTTCGCAAGTGCTTGTGCAAACAAAGTTTTGTTTGAAGTATGGCTGCAAACACAAAAAGAAACAAGACGGACTGTTATCTAAATGCCATTTCTTGCCAATGTAGGTGTTTGGTCTGCATCTTCTCATATTAATAATGRTCTCATAGTAACTGTTTCTTGTCTGTCTTGAAAATGATTCTCCTTTGTGTTAGGCTGGAACTGCAGAAGTATGATCATGACCATTGAACATTGCAGATTTTGTCTTAGAAATGAGCCCTCTGGTGAGATAACTCCACTGACTAGTAGGAAAATGATACTTTAAGAAAGGTTTGTTCTACAAGAATTGTTAGTTTTCTTTTTGAATGATTCTTGAGGAAGTTTTCCTCTAGTGAGGGATTTATCTCAATTTATGCTGATAATAGGCTTAGGTGATCATTTGGAGTCCAAATATCCAAACGCTGTTTTCCAGTTCAATTACACTCTCTAATTCTTTGTTTTGTTTGTAATAATTACCTGTTCATTTATTCCTTCATTGTCCCAGAAAGAAATCTGGTTGGAATATTCCAGTCTACCAAGTTTACAGTTATCTGAGTGGCCCTTTTTCTCCTGGGCATCCAGCAAACCACTGTGCTCTCTGCTCCCTTCTACTGGATGAGAAGATTACAGAGGTTGGGAAGGAGTTTCTAACAGGGTTTTCCTCTGGAGAGATGCTCAGATGTGGAGTTCTTCTCTCTTGGCCCTTCCAAGGAGAGTTGCTAACCTTCTAGGCATTCTGCAAAGCTCATCTATTCTCCCTTCACCATGGCTGCTGAGGAATGAGTGGGCAGAGGTGTATGTGTTTATAGGCAGCCTTCTGCTTATTTCGTTATTTTAATTGATGGGACAGATTTCCTTAAGCTCAGGATTGGTGCTTCTCATTACATTTTAGAAACAGGAAGAAATAACTAAATGACAGGAGCATTCTTGGGAGTGGAATTCAGGGATGAGTCATGAGAAAAGAATATGATTTCTGGCACATATTTGGGGAATAGAAGTTCAGCCATTTCGTATGGGTATTCACAGCCGTTGGGCTACAGAAGCTGTGTTTTTATTATAGCCTTCAGTGAGACCCGGGTTCTTCCTACTGGTTGTCATGGCTGCTTGTGAATGCTGGGCCATAACTACTAGTTTGTTGTTGTAGGGTTACTAATGAGTTCTCCACTGATTGGCTTTAATAGTCTCTCATTTAACACCAGGCTGCACACACCAGATTTCATTTTAATAAAAAGTGCAGTGAAGCATTTGCTTTGGAATGAAAATACAAATGTGGAATTATACTGCCTTTGCAAAGAAATACATTAAGAGGGGAACAAAGGTAGGTTCAATTCTGCACCTCAGATTCCTCAAATATGAAAACAGCTGGCAAGCTAGCTCGGTGCATTGTTTAGACATGATACTTCCACTTTGGGGGAAATACTAACTTTCATCTGGAGCTTTCCATGCCAATCAGTTAAGACATGCAAAAGAGCCCTTGATGAATGGTTGGAAACTATTTTCCCTGGAACACCCAGGGCAAGCTCTGTTCTCACATGGCCACATTCCCCTGGTGGAAACTAGGAATTGCTGGGGCTTAGACAGCTGAACAGTGAGTCAGTGAGCAGAGAAAGTACTTGCAATAGGATTGTACAAATATATTGCTTCCCTGGAGACTCAAGACCATAGGGCCTATATGTATTCCTGGTAAGGTGCAGTGCCCCTTCAGGGTTTTGTGCCACCCTGATACCCAGGAGCAGCACCATGCCCATAGCATCCTGGACCTGCTTTCCCCAGGTCAGTGCCAAGGACAGTGCCCAGGCAGCACCTTCCCTTGTTTCCTGGGCCTCCCTCAACCCACCCTCCTGCCCTTTCCTCTCCAGTCACGGCAGCTATCACGTGCCACGTCGGACACAGGGATCATCATATGTCATTTGCAGGTACTGCCATGGAGCCACTCTGTGTTGTCTCCCAGCCGAGTGAGCCACACGCCGTCACACAGCGCAGCAAGGGAGTTGAGAGCAGGAATGAGAAAGGACCATTTGTGTTGCCCTTTCTCCATTCGTAGGATTGTCGAGTTAACCTCATGCTAAGAGACAGGAGCACTGGCCAGCACTGAGGTCTCACTGGCTTCGGTGAGCAGCAGTTTGGCAGCCTGCCTGGGAAGCCCTGCTCCAGCCCTTAAACCCAGCGCTGCTCCAGCAGTGGGAGGCACGGTGCTGGGACTTGCTCCTTAATTCCGGGGAGGACGGGAGAGAAGGCATAAATGGCATGTTCCCACGGATGCAGAAATTGCCCTTTTCAGAAACTTGGAGGGTGAGGGAGCATATGTAACTTTTGACCTTTTGGAGCCTTTAAGCCAGTGTCTTGTTAGCAGCTCGTTATGTTCCTGCTGGTTGGTGTGTCCGGCTGCCATCAGGCTAGTGCTAGCTGGCAGCACGTGGCATGAGCGCTGCTGATGGATTAGAGATCCCTGCTGCTGAAATCTGCTTGTTCCTGTCACTGCTCCAGCAGCAGCTGGAGGCCGGGGCTGGCCCACACCTCCCGCCTCTGTCGGGGTCTCTCTGCCTCCCCGCATCCCGTGTTGTACATCACCTCACTCTCTGCTGCTTGCATACTGCCATAGCTTTCTTTTTTTTCCCTCCCTGCCTTGCATTTCCTGTTGCATTTCATTTGCCCTGCATGCCGTGCTCCCTGTCGTGGTGGTTCAGTGCTGATGAAAAGTGCTGGGTTCGTTACCCTGGGGCTACTGGTTAGTCACACCACCTGCTCAGGGGGTGAGCAGTGGGTGGGGGGAGCATTTATTCATGCGCCACCACATTTCGGGGGCAGTGTTGGCTTCCTCTCACTCCTTTTTTTCTGTCCCCTGCAGGGGGATGCAGAGGGCAGCTTTGTAACGTGCTCTTGAACTAAACCTCCCCCATATGGGTGGGCTGCTAAGGGTGCCCGATGYGGAACGGCACGGTCTGTGCCTGGCTGTCCTCCTCGTTTTGCCCAGCCCTTAAGCAGTGCTGCTTGGGCAGCTGGGCACGGCTGTCTTGCAGGGGAAGGTCTAACATCAAATCAACTCAGCGCGCTGGTAGGATACGCAGACCCCTGGCTTCTCAAAGGGAGTATATGATGGGGAGTCAGCAAAAATGTTTGTTCCTCAGCAGGTGCCACAGGATGCCTTGGTCCTGCAGAGCAGGGCTTTGTCTGAGGGGGAGAAGARGCACTTGTTCTGTGTGGACAGCTGGATTTTTCATCCTTTTTGTAATTAAAATAGGATGGGAGGGTTCAAGTGAAGTGATGGGTTTTTGGCAAGGGTTATCTTTTGATTAGAGGACAGACCCTTTCATAAAGGCCTCCAAAATCCACCAGCTGGGAATGAATTTTGGTATGCACCATCAGTTTCCAGATGGGAAAATGTCCATGTTCTGCTTCCAGCCCTCTGAGACATCTCCTGCTCTGCAGCCAAGTCCAATTAGTGCTAATACYGTGGCAACTTCACTTGCTGGTGACAATATGCTTTAACTTGTGCATTCAGGCTCTCTCCGCTCTTCATGAAAAGCGAATCAAAATCCTTCCTCTGTGGTGGAGCCCAAGGAAGCAGCGTGAAACTGCAAACCCAGCTCTGGCTACAGTTTAGCGTCAGCTGCAGCGGCATCTTCCCCTGATCACAAAATGCAGTTGGGGTCCTGTGGGTTTTAAAGTGCCCCAGGGAATTTGAAAAYCTGCTTTAGCAGATCAGCAGAGGGAAGGTGAGAAAGAGCCTCTTTCCTTCAGGGACTGGCTTGCTGGGGCTGTGGATATTTTCTGAATTGCACACCTGCAAATCGATGGTTAGCCATATGCGGTTTCATCACTAGAGCCTGTAAGGAACACGTGCATTTTTTTTCCTTTCTGATAGAAACGTGGTGGGTTTTTTTTTCCTCCCCTCAGACTCAATGTTCGTACTATCTTTCAAGTTTTTAAAAATAGGAACTGCCGCGTTGCTATGGCTCCCTGTGCAACTCTGGAGCAGCTTTCTCTTCTCTTCTCTTCTCTTCTCTTCTCTTCTCTTCTCTTCTCTTCTCTTCTCTTCTCTTCTCTTCTCTTCTCTTCTCTTCTCTTCGATGAAATTTGGGTTTGAGGTTTGACAAGACACCAGCCCAGCTCGCCGCCTAGTGGCTCCCTCCTCGGGGGCGGGGGAGACCGCGGCAGCATTCAGCGTTGACAGAAATTCATGAATAAAAGGGGAAAAAAAAAATATCAGATGGCCTTTCTTGGCAGAGAGTTGAGGCATTAACCCTGGCGCATCCGGGACAAGATTTATTTGTTACATTCTGCAGTCTTAACACCATTCCTGTGATTTAGCTTTCGATGGCATATTCTTTTCCCCTTTCTGTCCTACACCCTTGTGTGATGGAGCTGAGCCCTGTCAAACAGCTGGTCTGTTCCTCTCCAGAGGCACCTGCCATTCAGTGGTCTTTGCCGTATATGCTTCGTCTAAGAAATCGTTGTGCACGTTTCAAGCTAAGCTCGTGGTTAAGTGCTTTGCTGAATTGAGGCTTAGAGCACTCCTGACTAGATACTGCTCATGAAATTCCTCTCAAAATCATTGCTTTAAGGGTGTACTCGAGTCTTGCATCCAAATTTTGGGAAAATGTGGATCTGCATATCTATGGGGCAGCTGAAGACTTATCTTGAAGGGACCAAACCGAACTGTGGCTTTGAACACCTGTTACCTGTGCAGAATCCAGACCTCCCTCTGCAGCTCACAGACCTCTCCACTGGCCTGTTTTCAAGTAGCTATAATTTTTAAAGTACATTTTGTTTCATTTTGCAAATTTTATTTTCATTCTCGGTCTAAAGGTGAACATTTTGGAAAAATCTTAATAAAAAACCTGTTCATCCAATTTTGAGTTATGAGAGTGTGAAATGAATGCATTTGTTCTGCTTTCAAATAATTATCCAGCAGTGGGGTTTCTGTTCGTGTGGACAAATAACTCAAAGCTAGCTTCACTTCAAACTTCACAATCAGTTTGCAGTGTTAGACAAGGGATTCCTGCTTTGTTAAGGTTAGAAAATTTGATTTTGAATTAAATATGAACATTTGAAGGTGGTGTATGTTACCTTAGGGTCATTTTTTTTGTATTGTACATTCACTGTGCACTATATTTCTTGAAGTATTTGAATGAAAGATAATCTAGAAATGTGGTATTTAAAATGCTTAAATGTGAGTGAAATAGTAACACAGAAAATAGAAATGGCAGAGACCTGTCAGCTTGTCCAGTCCACTACCTGCTCTATCATWCCCGCAGCGTATTCTCTCCTGATCTAAGTAATAAAAATGTCCCTACTCAAGCCTGCAAGCACCTTAATATAAAATGAATATTAAAATCTAACCATAGTGCCCTTGAAATGATCAATCAGACTGAATGCTGCCAGCCGTCTTCCCACAAAGAAAGCTCTTTTCCACCCCTGTGGAGAGACTTCTGAGCTTGCTATATCACACTGAACAGGTCTCCACACCTGTCTTGATTGAGTCAAGATTGTAAGGTGATTAGAGCTCCCCTCTGCAGTAATGCACCATGAGAAATGCTTGAAAAACAGATTTTGTGAACTTAGGGTCGGTCTTTGTTGAGGATCTGGTGAGACGGCAGGTAATCGCATGAAGAGTTCACCCACTGATGGTGTGGCCAGGGTGGAAGAGAACTGCCACACGACCGAAAACCCRTGAATCTCTGTGGCCTGACAGTGGTTAAAAATGCACAAAAGCTGACTCGACACTGACTTTTTTTCTGGTTTTTGAAGCTGTATTAAAACGAGATGGAAATGAGTTTTCAGTGTCTTGCCCGGCGTTCTTCCCTGTATTATTAGTGTCACAAATGAAATCATTTTTCAGCAAGATGGCTACCTCCAGTAGCAGTGTCAGCATCTTACATTTATTTATGACAGGCTGTAGTATCTTTTATCTGCAATTCCAAAGCACTTTACAAAGTAGAAAGGGATGGCTTAATTCACCACTAAAATTCAGCCATCTATGGGGTGAAATAGAGCAACTGTTTAACAGCACATAGTATGAAGCAGAGATGAATACCGCACCTCACTGGAGCTGCACGAGGAATTTCAGCTGGCAGAATGAAATTGCTAGAGGTGGATTTTCGCCAAGACATTGGGGCTGTTTAATAAGTGCAAGAGATTAGCAGCAGTGCCACGCATGCCTCTTGTGTGCCTGTGTGAAGCAGGCAGCCAGCAGTTCCAGAAGTGGTTTCAGGAAGGAGGTTGGCAGCTTTTCCAGCGTGCAGACTTCACCAGCAGATGATATCTGCTTTCAGAGACCTCCTTCATCACAGGACCATGACATGTTTTGGGCAGATGTACCTTGATTCTACACTGATTATCTGCTTATTTCCCCTGGAAACTCAGCCCTGGGCAGAGGGAGACGTCCAACAAGGCCGCTGTGTACCTGCTGCGGGGTATAGACAAGTGATAACCAGAACTGGATGGGGAGGAAAAGGCTCGACTGCAATGAAGCTCTGGGAGGATGCAGCCACATAGGTAATAGATGCCATAAATAAATGGTCCCCCCAAGAGGATGTTTTTCGTTGCTTTCTTCCCCTTTAAAATAATGCGTCACTGGCAGATTAAGCCCTGTGAGTGACATGAGGTACCTCAAACACAGACTGCTGCAAGAAATGCTTTCCACCCTCTTCTCAAAGATGCTGACGCTGCCCTCCTGCATCTGAGTGGTGACGCGTGGCATGGTGAGAGCTAAGAAGAGCTGGTGCTTAAGCCATGACGAAATGCTCTCCAGCATCACAAAGGGACTGTGAAGACTTTGAGGTGCAGAGTACAGACGCTTACAGCCTCTGAATAAATCTGAACATCTAGCAACTGCTCTTCAGTATGCCTAGTATGTATTCGTGTCAAATAGCTGTTCTGGAGGGGAGCGTGGGATGCTGGGCTTTCCAGCATTTGACTTGCCCAGATCCAGGAGGTGCAACAGGACTGATCTTTCAGGGTTCTGCATGTTCTGCTGCCCTCGTCTCAGTTTCCTTTTCCTTCTCTTTCCTTGCAGGCATGTAGTTGAGATACTGGGGGAGTTCTACTTGCACATCTATTTTGGTTTTAATGTAGCTGTGAGGAGGAGGAGGTCTTGCTTTTTGTCAATGTGAGACTACTGGTCAGATGAAACAAGTACTTTGGAGATGGTGCCAAGTCACAGTTTCTCTGGTGGCAGTGGAAAGATGCTAGTTCTGGGAAAGGCCCCAGTTTGACTGGCTAGAGTGAGAAGTTTACTTAATTTACAGATCTGTATTTTTTTTCTCCAAGCAATTTTTCATGGAAAGCTCAAGTTTGAATTGATGAAGGCACAAGCTTAGCAATGCTGTGAAATTGATTTGGGATAGTTCATTATAGTTCCATGAAATTGCTTAACAAGAAAGTTCAGCAGAGCGAGGGAGCCAAATGAGAAGAGCATGGCGCTCCCAACAGTGGGTGGCACTGGAAGTACCATGTAAGCCAGTACGGAGGGTATGTAGTCATTCAGGGGTAGGATTAGCCACAGGGGAGTGGAGAGCTGCTCAGGTGAGAGGCATCCACCACCTTCCATTGGGGATCAGGCTGGTTTGCACTGTTGCTGGCTGCCTCCCTTTTTGCTACCCACTTCTGGATCCTCACAAAGCCTGGAGAATCGATCCTACGTCTTGGTGCTCAGCTGTGGCAGCTCTGAAACATTCGTCGCAGCCATCAGTCGGCAGCATGGAAGCAGGTCCCCGGAGAAGGGCACTGACAGGCAGTGAAGGAGCATGGGGATGCAGTGCAGGAGGAGGAGCACTTGGGGAAATCAAAAGCACCACTGGGCTTGGTTTTACGGTACTCTCTGTGAAGGGCATGCAGGCTACTGCCGAGTTCGGCACACAGCTGGTTACCCAAGTGGGAGGGCTGTGGGTGGCACTGACCTTTATTCCTCCGTGTGGTTCGTAGCTTACCTTTTCAGTTGCCACAGGTCAGAGCAGCAGCACTGAAAGCTGGAGAGCTGCACGGATGCTGTGACCTTGGCTGTGGCCATTCTGCTGAAGCTGGGCAGCGGGGACTCCTACGCCAGCGAATTCCCGCAGCCTTCTGTTGTTGCCTGAGAATTCAAGGGAAAGCAGCCATATAAATTTGTCATATTTGTGACAGAGGCTCATGCTGGAAGTTTTTTTAAGCCTCAGAAAAGAAAGCTGTGTGGTAGCACCCAGGTGTCTCAGTTGGAGATGGCTGAGTAAGAAACGGTCCTTGGTCCTTCTCCCCTCATCATTATAGAAGAAAGGAGATGTGGGGCTGGTCAAGGAGACAAACGCTGTTGTGCCTGTGGTATTTACTTAATCATTACGCCTGCAGGAGGGTGCTGCAGAAGACCACGAGCCCTCAGCACTCAGGGTGTTGAGGGTGCTCTCAGAGCAGTGCTCTGGTGAGGTGCCAAGGAGCCAGTTTGGTACCACCAGGAAGCTGTGGAACAAGTTCTTCTGCAGTGGCACGTGCTGGTGGGACTGTGAAAGATGGCGATAAACTGAGGGAGGTCTGTTTTACAGGAACGGCTCTCTGGTAACAGCTCTCACCTTTACTGATGTAGACCTATGCAAAAAGCTTGTTTTCCTAGTCAAGTCCTTACGTCTCTTGGTTTTGCAATGTCTGCTGTGTATTTCACCACTGAAGATGCTGTTTCTTTATGTTCCTTTTTCAGGCCAGGAATCCTTTTTTTTCCCTCTTGTCTTGTGAGCAGGCATGGGAGTGGTGGGCTTGTTCTGGCCAGTGGGTGCAAGAGCAAATTTAGAATATATTCTTCCGCAGTATTCAGAATACGTTCTTCTGCGGTGCATCTAACCAAGGATGTAAATGGTGGGTAGTCATGTAGAGGAACAGATGACTGAACAAGTACTTAGATGTTTGAACTAACAATTTTTTTACTTCTTCCTCAACCCACTGATCCTAATGGGTTTCCCACTGTCTGCCTGAGAGAGTGCTGAGACGGGTTGGGAGTGGGACTCTTGTGAACTTGCCAGATCAACAGTAGTCTTTGCTAATTGACATTTTCTCCTTTTTCAACATAATTTTGGGGCAGGCTGGCAGGAGTACATTGTGGAAGGAGAGAATAGGAGGGTTGCAGGGGAGGCTATAACCCATAGGCAAAGCCCTAAGATCGCACTGACGTATCCTTGCCTCCATGCTCATGGTGATTTACAAACAGCCAAGGATGAACCCACTGCTCTTGTTACCAGTCATGTCCCCTTTGTGTGTCTCTGTGTCCTTCCCTTGCTCCCATCCTCCGTCTTTCTCATCCTTCCCTCAATAGGTGATTCTTTTCTATAGAAATACTAAATCTTGGTTTAAAACAGAAGAACCACCCCATTTTCCCCACCCCCTATCTTTCCTCTCTTTCATCTTTTCTTCCCATGGAAGTGTTTGAAGTAGCACAAGTTCTTGAGAAAGGCGTTTTTTTCTCCCTTTGTGCTTTGGCTCTGTGTCCCTTCTTCATTATATCTTCCCTTTGTTATTTTGTTCTGCCTGCCTCGCCTCTCTGTTTTCTCCCCATCTCTCAACCCTTCTTCAAGGCTCTTTCTTCATTAATATGTTAATTTCTAGCCCAGGAATGCTTCTTGCGGCTCATTGTTCACCAGGGAGAGCCAGAGGAGAGAGCCAGGAGAGAGGGAGGAAGGGAGAGAAGGAATAAGAAAAAGGAGGAGGACAGTAATTTACAACAGGACAGGACAAGGGATGTCAGCGAAGGAGGAATCTTGCACTGACTGGTGGTGTCATGATGCCAGGGAGAAGAGGATTATCCACGGTTTGGACTGGGTTGGTCTTTTTGTATTGTTTTGATCTTTTCAACTTCTGAAACATATTCTTAGTAGAAAAAAAAAGTTCAAAATTAAAAAAGCCCTAAACTCTTTTTTTTGTTTTAAGTGGTTCCTTTTTGGCAATTTCAAAATTATTTTTCCCTGTGCATAGAATTTTTTTAAACACCAACCCCTACTCCCACCCTAATATGGTGCCTTTGTTTCATTTGATTCAAACGTGTGGCCTGCATGGCCTTTATATAAGGCTTTGGGCACATTTTGCAGGACGAACAAAACCATACCAGAAGTTCTCTGAAGGGGGTTTTACCCCAGCAGAAGTTTCCAGAGTTTTTGTCTTCTTCAGGTGAGAGGTAGGGGATGGTTCAGCTTCTGTTCAGGTAAAGAGATATGGATAAAGACTACAAGACCACAGAAGCTGGATAGTAGTGAAAATGTTAGGGAATCTGGGGCTAGAAGGAGCCTGAGAACTGCCAGTGGAGACAGGTGCGATGAGTCAAGGATTTTCTTTCTGCCTCCCACCAGTACAGTTACTGGGTTGAGGGTCGCAAAGGAGCAAGTGATGGAGGCAGGGACCTCTGCAGCATGGACCAGATCCGGGAAGGATGCAGAAAGGCAACGCTCACACTATTGCAATTCTGCCCTGGAATTAGGAAACCTCTAGCTATTGTATTTGCTGCTTTATATCTAACGTAGCGAGACCTCTGTCTGTGCTTGGGGTTCTACGATCATGATTGCCCAAGCAAATAATTAACAATGCAGCAATGAAAGTCAGCGCAGGGGAGCTGGCTGGGTGGGTGGCTGGAGGTGAGAAAGCAGGTCTGAGGAAGGGCATGTGGTAAAGGAGGGAGACAGGAAAAGACAGGCTCTAATACAGTGCTGCAAAACCGGTATGAGCTGGAAGCAAAATAACCGGGGAGGAAAACTCAGGGGGACTGCTGCAATGTTCTGTGAAGTCCAAGGCCCCCGAGCCAAGAGCCTTTCATATATTATGTACACACAACTGTGTCAGACGAATATTATTTAGGTTGCAAAGGCAAGCACTTCAAACGGAAGAAAATGCCAGAATTAAGGCTGCAATCTTAATTTGGCACTCTTGTGTCTGTGCATTATAAAGCAGTGGTTTCAAGACTGCATACTATCTTTCAACACAGGACCCCTGCCTGCTTCCATATGCAGGATGGGTGACATTTCCTGACTGAGCAGTGATTCAGTATTTTGTTTTCTTCGCCTTGTTTAATGTGTAGCCTTAAGCTTTGTATTGTGCCTGCTTTCACAGGCTGCTGAGAAGAGAGGATTCTTCGTCTCAAGGTGTTATCTGTGGCACACCTTAGGGCAGTATCTCAGTACATCATGAAGTTCATGGATTTTCACCCTACTCCTGTGAAATGAGAGGACACAAACTGCTTTATGTAAATCCATTGTACAGGCGGAGAACTGAGGTGCAGCAAGATTAAGGTCAAAAATGTTTATTAATTTTTCATGGCCCGTCTGAGACACCTAGAATCTCGTTATTCAAAGTACTGATCATTACAGAACTCTTTCTGTGTTCAAAGCAAATTTCTCTTTGACTTCAACTCAGCAATTCCTCGAATTGCCCCCTGCCAAATCTTAACTGGGACTGAACACCTTTTTTCATTGATTTTTTTTAATGCAAAAAAGGAGACGTGGTGACATGCAAGTTATACGGGCTGTTTGTTTTTATCCTGTTTAATTGTTTGTTTTGCAGAAATCATCTTGAACCCAGGAGAAAAAAAAAAACATTCTCCAAACTGTTTCCCTTTTTTAATTTTAATTTGATTTATTTCTTTCGATATATTTTAGATGAAACATTTAATTTCTTATTCAAATTAGTTTATCATTTCAATATGTCTCTTCCTTTTATTTGAAAAAGGACGTTTGAAAATGTTCAGATTCAAAAGAGRGTGGGCTGAACTATATGTTTTCTTTCAACAAAGTCAAAACTTTATACTTACTGATTTGCCAAAATTGGGTTCTCAATACAGTACTTATTTTCCTTTGGAATTGCCACCACACCAAAAAGGGAGCCGGAGAGTTTGTCCAGCTTTTGTCAAGCATCCAGAAAATGAGGCTCACAGATTTAGTGACCGCTTGCAAAGAATCTGGTTTAAGAGATTTTACTGGCACCACCATGACCCTTGTGCAGAGGTAGGGATGCATCCAGCCTTGCAGTACAGCTTTCAGTTGGCTTAGCCATATAATTGTCTTGTTTATCCCAGCCATTCTCTGCCTCTCCCTTGATTACTGTCCGCTTTCCAAACAGCTAAGTTTGATTCCCAGTTCAATCCATTTGGTGCACTGAATGAGACAGGGGTCCTGCAAGAAAAATTGTCATTGATTATGTCATTCAGGACTGATTCGTAGTGGTTATGCAAAAAGGGCTGCATTCAGGTTGCTTGAACAACTGTAATGCTGACATTTCCCCGTTTTGCAGTGCTTGACTTTGTATAATGAATAAGTCCAGACTTTGGCAAAGTGCATTGTTTAGAGGCCACAGCTCTTTGCTCTTTCAGCTCTTTCAGCTTTTCTTTCCACCACTGATCTCTTTTGTCTTGTCTCCACCTTGCCTTGTCTCTTCTGCCCTTCTGGCTCCTTGTCCCAGTCCAGTTCTTACCTAGCAAATCTAGGATCTGCCTCACAGACGTCTCATCTAAGCTCTAGACCCTGGATCTAGAAAAATTCAACTTCCACTTCTGGATTCTGTGCCCCTTATTTTCATCCATTTCCACTTATCTCACATTCTGGCTCTTTGTCCCATCTGTCTTCCCCTCCCCTCTGCCCCAGCAAGTCCCAGTCTCTTTGCCCAAATGGTCCAGGGGTCATACCTCTCAGTTCTCTTCTCCCATGCAGCATTTCAGCCCCATACTTCTCCCAATGTCTCAAGTCAATGTATCCTGATCACCTTCCTGGCTCTTTCCTACTACTTTGGAATTAGCCAGCCTCCTCTTCCAACGATCCCTGTGTGTGGGGAGCAGGCAGGATCAGGGGAGATGCGAACCCAAGAGGTGCAGTCCTCCTTCTCTTGCTTCTCCAGTCTAGAGGTAGACCTTCCCTGAGCTCATGTGTAGAGAAAGTCCCTTAGACTACAGAAGGCCCAGTAAGGAGAGGATTTTAGAAAAGGTTGTTTTTTTTTTTTTAAAGCTCTATTAAATCTCTGTTGAACAAGTGTAAATTGCAGTTTTTCCAAAGGCTTATGACCTGTCTAGGTTTTCACAAGTATGTCAAAAATCAGCATGTGACATGAAAGGAACCTTTTCTTTCCCCTCTCATCAAAATTCAAGTCCCTTGAAAGCAGAGAACTTGCTGGAGCTTTTTAAAAGGTCACTATTTTTTTCTTAACATTGGTAAAATAGCTTCTTTCCTCTAGTCTGTTTTTGGAAATGGATGGACCACTTTTCCTTCGTTTTTCCTCAAATATCAAACCTGGGATAAGCATCTGATATGGAAAAATTTCAATCTGAAAGATAAAATGTGGTATAGCTAGAGGAATCTGTAAGGAAGGCTTTACAGTAGGAAGCAGAGGGCAGCCTGAAGAGACAGCGGTACCAGCCCCAGCAATGCAGATCTCACCTCTGTCTGTGGGCTTCTTGGAGCATTTTTAGGAGGTCAAGGAAGGTCTGCTCACTGGCTGAACGTGTCCTTGTAGGGGCTTAAACCTGGGGCTCAGTCAGCAAGCAGAGAAATGATTTGTTTTATTTCAGTTTGAATTAAAAGCAAGGTTTCTTTAAAAAAAAAAGTGCCTACCCCAGGCTTTCAGCACCTTTAATACTCATTTAAAAATGCATGTCACACAATGAAAGAAAATCAGTGCCAGTCCCCAGCGTGGAACTAAAATCAACCAGCCAAGCAGTTAGAACAAACAAGCAAAAGTGTGGAAAAAATCCAGTCCTCCACAGGCCGTCTTTCTCTTTCTCCTCCTTCTCTCCCTCCCTCCTTGCTTCAGCCATGGGTGATTGGCTATGGGGCTGTATTTTGCAGTCCTGCCTTCACCAAAGCGCATTAACCCATGCAGCTCATGAATCGTCCCCAAACATGGGAAGCCTTGACGAGAAGAGAACGATGCCAGAGTTCCTCGTTTTCCTCACTTTTTGTACAAAATTTCTAGGACCCCAGTGGCACGGTGAGGTTACAGGCTCCAGCTGAGAGCTCTGGCTATGTGCTACGTAGTGTGGAAGACTGGAAGAGTGGACAAGTTTGGGGTCAGGATACTGAGAGAGATTTGGCAATTTGTTTCAACAGCCAAGCATCTTCTGACACTTGATGCATCCTCCCGAGGCCTCTCCTTGGAGAAAGCCCAGTGGAAAGCATCACTTCTGTGGACTCTAGGACAGGCATTCTCTGCTCTGGGAGGGGATTTCAGAAACAGAAGCCCTGTGGCTCTGGGGAATGGGTGGCACAGCCTTGAACCTCACCACTAACATTGACTAAATATTCCTGCCTACTAATGGCAATGTGGTGGGACTTGTGAGATGAACAAGGTATCTCAGTCTGGTTCAGAGCTGACATTATCCCTCTCCTAAGCCAGTCCCCTTCTCAGATAATTCCCATGAGTCATCCRCAGCAGAAAGGGCAGGGGCTTGAGTGGGGCCACATTATGAGCTGCCTTCTCCTGGCAGGTAAGCGATCCATTCAGCAGACAGCAGAGGGAACTTCCCCGTCTGCTGCCCACTTTATACCTTTCTCAGGGATAAATAAAAATCTCCAGGGCTATTATGATGCCTCCTTACACAAGCCTGAAATGTACTGAGTATAGATTGAAGAAAAAGAGGAAACAGGAAAAAACATCAGCACCTCAAATGATGTGCAAGAGGGCTGGTGCCTGTGGCACTGCGTGTATTCAATTTCAGCGTGCTGTATTTACTTGTTTCCCCTCTCTGAAAAGGCAACCTTCAGGCACTTCGCTAAATGGATTGAAAGGTTTGTCTGGTTTTAATGATGCTTCTGAAAGAGCCTGTGTGTTATTCCTCCACTCAAATACTTCCGAGAGATTTTGCAATGCCTCTTGGTAAATCAGGACATTATGAATACCTTGGCATTTAGTGGGTAGGCAATGTTCTGTTCTGGGACTACTTTAGGAGGAGTGACTAGGGTTAATAAGCTAATGTTTTCTAGGAGAGGGTATCCTAATCTGGGAGAGTATGGGAACAATCAGCAGATTAATTAAGATGTGTGTAATGGAGTGGTATGAACATTTAACTATAGCAATCAGATGAATTGGAAGCACAGTTTCTGTCTCAGGTGGGATCCTTTAGGGACACAGAATCTATTTGCCCCGTGAAGTACAATTCCCTATACACTTTTACAGCAAACCTGCCTTAGTGGAGACAGACTCAGGCTCTACCCTTAATTATCGTGGCATAAATCTGTAACACCAGAGTGTCCAAAATGAGGAAGACTGAGTGCCACAGAAGAACTGGGCAGCAGAGGAAAACTAAGTGGAGTCATGGTGGTTTACCTGCATAGCTGAGATAAAATCTGGCTCTATGGCTTTAGCAGTGAAGAGGGGAACTCAGTGAGCTGGCATAAGCGAAAGGATGTAGTTCTGGTTCCTCAGCATGGCAGTCATGAACCAGCATCCAGGAAAAAAAAATGGAGCATTCTTTTTTTTTTTTTCCTCACATTCCTGAGTGGCCTGGGCTACATACCAGTGGAGGAGGATGGAAGAGCTTGTGGGAGATAAGGTTGATTTGGTCCCACTGACTGGTATCATTTATGCACACAAAATGCTTGGATTAGGGAAGAAGTCCTACCTGGTACTTCTGTGACCTCAAGGAGCAACCGCTGTAGGGGTGGCACACATATTTCATTATCAGTACAGTTACATCTCTCCTTAGCCAGGCTGGGGCTGGCACTATACCCCGCTGTGAGGGTACTCTGCTTGGATACCACAGACTCAGGCTTCAAAGAAGATCTGAGTATTTTCTATGATACAAAATTACTTCAGAAGAAGGGATTTAGAGAAATTCTTCTATATCGGTATATATGACAACTTCAAATTTAGGGGGCCTTCCCAGGGAGACCTTGGTTGACATCCTTATCTGAACTATAAGGCATTTGGGACTTGAGGTCCCTGTGCTTTAATTACTGGGTTTAACTAGTGGGCTGTTTGGAGGGGAAAGTAAGATCTTGGTGACTGACTTGAGGAAGGCAGTGGAGAGAGCAGAGGACATGTGCAACCAAAGGCCTGTGAATAATGATGTGGAAGAATGGACGTGAATTGTAAAAGGTGCTCTCTCCACAAGAGCATCACCTTCTCTTGAGCTCTGAAGAGTGTCTGAAGCCACCTTCCATCTCACACCTTGTAAAACTTGAGCCTAGTGTGTGAGCACAAGCTTTTAGAAATGATGGGCCAGCAGCTGAGCCCCAGTTCCTGGTGTGCCATATAGCACCATGTGGGCATAGAAAAATAGCCAGGACCGGAGTCCTGAGTAGGTCCATTGCCTGATTTTCACTCAAGTGAAAGATAGTGATGCAGATAGCAGCAGCTATTCTATTTCTAAGAGGTACCATGTTAAAGAGCTTGTTAATACCCTCGTGCCTCCTTCCCATCCCTTAGGCAACAAGCATGGGCAGCAAGTGTAAATAAGTAAAGATATGCAAAGGGTGAAATTTCATTCCAGCTCAGGGCATGTTCTGTGATGCAACGAATGAGCAGTTAGAGGGAAGGCTGGGATGTAAATCTGCAGTGCTCCTTCCCAGAGCTGGAGATAATTGTTAAAGGCAGACAGAGTCAGGGTGTGGATGGAGCTGAGTGGGACTGTGTGAGTGGGAGAAGAAACATGCCTGACCGACTCTGGCAATGGCGGGGGGGTGCCTATTCTGGCAGCAGGTGGGTGAGCATGTGGGCTGCAGTGAGAGCGTGGTGAATATGCATGACTGAATTATTAGTTTGTTATGCATGTGGCTAAGTCAGGTGGGGGGAGGAAGGTGGTCAGTGGAGCAGATTTCTTCTGTCCTTCTGGTCATGGCGTGAAGAAAATACTGAGACCAGTATTTTGATTGGGCTGTGAATCTAGAAGGACTCCCTGTGAGCAACAGCTCAGCATTGAATCCACCTTTCCAGCTCTCTGGGACACTACAGCATCCTAATTCCCTCCGGGGCTTTGTGGACTGGTTTCCAGCTATTGTAAATTGCTGCAGGGCAACAAATCCATTTACATCTGGGTAATAGAAAATAAAAATTTTGCGCCATCTTCTTTGTCTGTCCATCTGTCTTACTTTGCCACCCTTGCTGCTTTATCTTCGTTAGCTCTCCCTGGCTGTCACTTGAAGCGAAAATGGACTTTCTTGTTACCCCCATTGATTCTCCCTTTCAAATGTGGTTAGCAGTGATCCTGGATTCTGGGCCATGTACCACCGTGCAAAGAGGCTGCGCTGTGCCTTGGGGAGAGGGGAAGGCAGAGCAGGACCAATTTATGATGAGAAGCACCTGGAAACCAGGGTATAAACCAGGCAGAAAGCAGTGGGGATAGCTCTGAGCATGCATGCTGGAGCTGAAGGACTGGCGGTGACCAGACCCAGAGCTACACAGGGTGGAGGCTGGGGATTAGCAGCTGTCCTGACCTGGAGAGGATTCTCCTTTTGTCCCTTGCCGTGGGTGAGGTTGCTGTGCTGGAGCATGGGAGCTAGAGGCTGTGACGCCCTCAGTCTCTTGAATCACTGAGGTTGTTGTAGTGGGAGAGCCTCTAGCACCGAGAGAGTGGGAAAGCCAGAAGGTTAGAGGGGAGTAACGAAAAGAGATAGATATGGGGAAGATGTGGGTGTTCCCACCCTGCACGTGCTTACCATGGGGACTGTGGCTCCTCTTCAGTTTGCAGTGAGTGGCTGCGTCCTTGCTCAGGGGCTGGAGATGGCTGGCATCAGGAAAGCTGCCCCCAGCCCTGGAGCTGGAGGGGGTGATGATTTCTGGGCTAGGACCAATCCTGCTCTGAGTTAAGCGCTCCTCCCTGCAAAGCTCTTCTCTTTAGTCTATGGTTTGGATATTTGCTCCTCTTTCCAACTGTGGGAGTCTGAGACTGATGGGGTGTGTGCTGCATCTTTCTGGTGTGTGTGTGTGAAGAAAACACCCCAGATAATTGGGCTTCCAAGCACCAAGA
Source organism: Phoebastria nigripes (assembly GCA_035582835.1). NCBI lineage: Eukaryota > Metazoa > Chordata > Aves > Procellariiformes > Diomedeidae > Phoebastria > Phoebastria nigripes. The sequence goes on from JAYKAV010002777.1 coordinate 3,590,167, forward strand.
GGCTCTAGGGCAGGAAAAGCAGCTGATGTTAACCTTGTGCATTCTTTAGCTGTTGGTTTTCTTTTACTGAATGAATATCATATGTCTTCCCTTCGTGCATCATCCCCCCGCCCCCCTGCTCTGAGCTTTACATCAGCCTCTTTAATAAGAAGTGCTCTGTTTTTAGTCCCAAGTGAGTGCTGAGTCCTTCGCTGCGGGCTTACTGTTGCCTGAAGCTCTCATCTGAAATAGCATGCTGCACACCCCTGAAGAGCCAGTCAGAGCTGGGGTACCCTGTATTGTGCATGGGGGCTCACAGCCCTCTCCCACCCCTCCCCAGCTCCTTTTATTCAACATCATCATCAATGACTGGGAGATAGTAAAAAGAAAACTCCAGGTTTGTGGTTTATAGTAAATTCCTTCAGGTAGTCAGCTGCCATACTGTTGACTCTAGAAGAACCTCCCAAAAATKCATGGGTAAGAGGGCCCTGTTATTAAAGGGAATTGGCAAGGATACACCCTCGCCAAGCCTAGCCCAGGACTGCCATGGGTGCAGTGGGAAAATGTCTCCCTGTCAAGTGGCACTGACCAGAGCGTGCACCAAGAGATGCATCCTTTCTCTCACCTATTTTCCCCCCACCCCATGATGATGCCTTTTGCAGAGTGCTTTCAAGGTGTTGTTTCTTTCACATGTATTTCCCAGTCCTTCAGCTGCCTCCACCTTTATCTTTGAGAGAGTTTGCTTATATTTTTTCCATCTCACTACTAATTTCTTGAGACTTCCTTGCTTGAACCTCCCATACCTTCAATAGTCCAAGAACAAATAGTATTTCCTGGGGTTAAGATACAGCAAATGTAAAATGCGTGAAAGGGAAAAGGCTAAAAGGAGAAGCCAGCTTTCTGAATAGGACTAGCCCCAGCTATTACACAGGCCTTGATAGGAGCCATAAAGGCTTATGCATCAATTCTGCAGAGACAGGAAGAAGTTCATTTGGGCAGTGATGGGAGGGAGTTGCAGATGCTCTCATAGCTCTATTCCGGAGTGGGAATCCTCTGTCACCATTGTCATGGATAATGATGAAACTGATGCACAGGGCAGGGCTTTGAGGTGGAGAACAGGCTCATCTTTAAGTGACTCAGCCTGGCCATATGCTCACCGCTCACTCTGGCACTCTCATCCCTCTTTGTTTTCCACTGTGTGTCCTGGTGCAAGGAAGGGAACTCCAATGTCATCACCAGCTTTCTTTCACCCTTATAAATGTGCACCTGAGCCGTTTCTGCCATGGGTCCCTCTGCCTACACCTAGGGTAACTCCTGATTGAAGTGGTGGGAGAGCAGATGCTGTGGTCAGGGACCCCAACAGGCAGCTGGCGCCCACTGAGGCTCCATGGGAAGGAGGCTCTGAAAGCCAGGAGGCTCCCTTCAGTATCTAAAACATGGCTACTTAGCTCAGCTGTCCATATGCATTGGCTCTGAAGTGCTGGGCTAGGAAACTCAGAAAAACTAAACCTTGCTTGCGAGGTTTTTAACGTTTCTTACTACTGCTAAAACAGATCCAGAGGTTCCCCTTGCCACAACACTCCGCCTCTCCATCCACCCCTTTCTACAGTCACATTTTTTGCCCTTCGCTCTTTCCTTTCTTGGTCCAGCCTTCTTCCTACTCTTTACCCATCATACCTGACTGCAGGGTGATTTAGTGTTTTTGTTTGTTTAGTTGTTTTTTATTATGCTATTTGTTAGAGTAACTGGAAAGACCTATTGCTTCTGCTCACACTTGTTTGAAGGTGGGGCTAAAAAACTCTGGCTGTGTGTGTGTTGTGCAGGTGCGTAAGAATGGGTGACTGTGACATGAAACAAGAGGTGACAAGTAAGATAATGATCATAGTTCGATGTTTGGTTATTTCATTGGCAAATGGATGTGAAAAAATGACCTAAGCTGGCCCTCCTTTGAGTGGAGGGCTGTACCAGGTCCAGAGGTCCCTTCTAACCTGAATTTCTCTATAACTCTAAAAATCTTGTTTGCTGTAGTGATRTTTTCATCTGGGGTGTGTTTTTATTTGCTTGTCTCACAGTGCACAGCGTGGTGGGACTGGACAGTATCTGGAATCTTGTTGTCTAGGCACAGAAATCCAATCAAGTGTTTCTCCTTTCGCGGCCTAAACAAATCTTACTTTGCAGGAGAGCACAGAATTACAATTTGAAGAGCTCATCTGTAGAAGTGTTTCGCCAATCAAGGGCTGCAATGCCAAATGGGGTCAAAGTCTTTACGTTTTTGGAGTGAGTGTTTGATAAATGAGGACTTGCAGCTGGAAATGGAACTGCAAAGCTGAAACTGGACCCATACGTGAATTTTTCAGCATAGTTCCCTCTTTCCGTGTCAAAATGGTTCCCTTTGAGAATCTCTGCAGGCTGCGCTCGGTCTTCTTAATCTCTGAACTGCCCATCAKAGCACCTTAGCTCTTTCCTAGAAACCCAGCTATTCTCGCATGTTTTTTCTCATCTCAGAATAAAATGAATTGGAGAGGAGGGGGTCATGACGGCAACTTCAGTGTTCCTAATCATTTAATATTTTCCTTCCAAGACACTGTGATAGCCACAATAGCCTTGATTCTGGCTTTCTATAAAGACTCTGAGAAGGATTTTCAGGGATATCAAACAGTGTAATTTTTTTAGGCATTAAGAAAGCAGGGCCAAGAAACCCTATTTTGAATGACTGGCTACTCGATGTACCATGGCAATTGACCCTCTGGAGGCACTGCAGGCCTAGCTAGCCTCTGATGTCGTGTCTCAGCTACCCCTGTCAGAACTGCTCCGGAAGGACTGAGCCTGGGATTGACAGATGACATTTGCAATTTGAGAGGCCAGGGATGCTCAGAACATTATTCCAGGGCCCACGCCACCGAGCTGCGTCCCTGCACAACCTCCACAATGCAAAGTTCCTCTTCTTCGGTCACCGGCCACTGTTCTTGGTGGCAATGTCTGTGCGTGGGATCCAGGAGCCATGAGGTCCCCATCCCAGCTCTCAGCCTTCCCGCTGCCCTGCCCAACAGACCATAAAGAAACCTGTAGCGTTGCCACCCTGGCTCAAGCTGTTTTCTGTCACCACTATCATCTGTGGCTGTTTTGTAGCCAGCTGAGGCAGCACATTTTGGAGTGGGTTAGCCTCCCCTCTTCCGCAGGAGCTATTGGAAGAGCTGACTGCAAACAGATTTTCACTGCCCCGATGTGGACTGATGTCAAACAGTGCCCAATGAGAGCTGACAAGCTGACAGACCTGATCTGTCAATGGAGGATGAGGAAGGGGGGGAAGAGAACGTCTCTTGCGCGCGCCTTCGAGAGAGAGAGAACAATTTCACAGATGGGCCAGCAAAGCTCTTGTAAGTGATACAAGTCCATATTTAATAGCCTATCCATTTCTGTGAAAGCAGACACAGGCACAGGGGATACAGGGATAAGAAAAGTTCAATGCCAGGCACAAAGTAGCCCATAGGAGTCCAGCTTCCAGGGGCAGGCTCCTGTTTGGTACTGTCTCTGGCCAGTAAATAACTGGGGGTGGGCTGGCTGGGAGCCCCCGCTGAGCTCAGAAGTAGAAGGTCTCTGGAACCAGACTTTGGGCCACAAGAAATTGTTCTTTCCCCTTTTGACTCGTGCATCCTGTGTTGCAGAGTACTCCTGAAGAGTAATTGCGATGGTGAGGTCGGGAAGAAAACATTTGGGATTGGCTCCTTTTATTGGTGCATGGTTAGTTGTTGTATGCACAGTGAAGGGCTCTGGGCTGAGAACTGTCCTCTCAGGAGAGCAGTGTCCTTTGGGTACTGTCCTCACCTTTGATGAAGGCGAAGATGCAGCTTTGCTGGAGAAGGGAACTTGAGTCCTTTGGGTAGGGATCACAGTGTTGTCTCAACTAGTGGGTCAGAATTAGGGCAGAGAGGGAGCCCTCAGAGCTTTCTCCTGCCCATGGGGCATGGTACCTTGTCCGGGCTCTGAATCAGACCACATCTCACAGCTAGCTATGACCCAAACTGAAACTCATCCGGGCCTACTACATCGCCCCAGTATCATCCCTCATATTGGCCTACAGAATGACACCCATCACCTTACTTCAAGCTTTTAAATGGGCCCAGCCTGAATAGAAACATCCTTTGTGAGCTCACCTGTTTGAAGCTGGTCCCAACTGAACAGGCTTACCAGGATCTTCTCAATATAGAACTGGAAATCAGCACTGAGTTGGACTTGATTTATTGGTTGCTGCCCAAGCTCAGTCCATGTGAAAAAACTAATCCCCTGCTGACTCTTTTCCACATTGACCAGTTTGCTACTTAAGTCCATAATAGGTCATTATTATAATTTCCTTTTTCTTTCTCCAAAATGCAGACTGGTTTCAGGTCCCACCAACAGTCCAGGTAGGAGCCTGGGCCAATATTGACAATTTTCACCCTGATGCTGAGCTCTTGAAGGCGTCATTGTGGTAGCTTTTTATCAGACACCTAGGAAGTTATGGAGCTCAGAAGAGTCAGTCAGCTGCTCTTCCCTCATCAGGAAAGTTGGGAAAAATTCTGCCACTGTCCATGCTCATTCCCTTTATCCCAGGTAACATGCCTAGTGGTGAGAGTATCTTAGAAGTGGTCTGGTGGCCTGGGCTTGGGCTCCAATCTCAGTAATAAGCAGAGCAGTGCAGAGGACTTGGTGGTCCAGCAGACCTGTGGTTGGGCTCTGTGCATGGAGCACAGGGGTAAGGGTTTTGCTTCTGCTGTAGCATTGTCAGTGCAGGCTGGCTGCTTTATTTCATCAGTGCAGATGGTTTAGAGAGATGAATGGTCAGAGTGCAGAGCACTTTGGGATCCCCTGCTCTGAAAGATATGTGGGAAAACCAAGCTGCTGTTGCATTAAAAGTTAAGCTACTTCATTGGTGCTATACTATCAGTAGTAATCCAAACACATAGCTTAAAAGTATACAATCCAGGCCCTTTCTGTTTGGTCCATGTCCTTTCCTGTGACAAAGTGGAAACTGGCATCTCCTTGCTTTATAACTGTCTGATTTGCAGTCTTTCTCTCCCTCTTCCCCCACCCTCACAGCAGCCTGTCCTCATACTACTGATTCATTGTGCAATCAGATGGGTGATAACAGATGCTTCAGGAGAAGGGAATCTTCCTCCACAATTTGCTTAGCCAGTTGTGTGGTTGGAGTAGGAGTCAATTCCTTCCTGCCGTCTGCAGCCGTCTGCAGCCGTCTGCAGCCTGAAACGACTCATCCATCCCTTACCATCTTAGGGGTACAACTATAAATACTAGCAAGGGTTCACAGAAGTTGCCAGCCCTTTTTAAGTTCTTTCTCCAAAATCTGTCTTTGACTGGTTCTTACGGCAGCAAAAGGCTTCTGATGAAATACAGCATGCAAAGGGGTGTGAATGGCTGATCGTTCATTTCACTGAGCTGCCTGCCCTCCGAGTGTTGCAGAAGAGGGTTAGAAGGCAGTATTAACTCATTTTCACAGTGTGCTTCATTTCCATTAGCAGAATCTCCTCTAATTTTTCACTTGGCCGCAACATGGTGGCATCTGTCATGTCTTAGAGCTAGGTTGGGACATTTGCTGTACTGAGTGGGACAGACACAGTCGAAAGGGATGTGGCCTGATGCAAACATGGAACTGGCAACTTTTAGTCAGACACAGCCATTCTTCTTGTCTCAGTAGCTAAGTTTGCAGGGAAGTAACATTTCCATCTTGATTTCAGTGATTAGGAGTGACATCCTCTTTCTACAGCCATCTGGGGTGTGAAAACAAATACATCTGCGTGGTCCCAATTGATCCAGAAAGGTGGAAAGCAAACCGACGGCTATCAGAAAACTTATCCCTCTTTGCCTCGCTCCTTCCCGCCCGCCCCGGTTGTTTCGTTTGCTGATCCGTATTTCCTCCCACTCTTCAGCTGGGCCAAATTTGGCTCTGTCTGGCGGAGGCGAGGGCACCAGGACTGTCATGGCTGGCGGGGAACGGGGAGAGGAGCGGGGCTGGGGTTTGCGGGGATGGGGTACCCTTGCGGCTGGCCAGGTGATGGCTCCCAACCCCCCAGCCCCTCCCGGGCCACCCTTCCAAGCCCATTTCTGGGATGCTGACTGACTTTGCCCGTTGCTTGCCGATGCAAGAGGGTTTCCATGGCAACGTACCAGTGCTGCTCGCTCCCTCCTCGGCGCTCTGCCTTCCTTTCCCTCCCTCTCCTCGCCCCCCTCCCCAGCCCTCCTGTTTCTCAAGCCTGTTGCCATGGAAAAGTCATAATCCACAAAGAATTTCAGATCCCCCCCCCCCGTTTTTTTTTTTTTTGGTGTTAAAAGTTTGCTTTTCAGTTTAATGTGTGGGTAGGGGAGGCTCCATCTGCCTCTTCGAAACCTTGTCCCTGGGAAAGAGGGAAGTCTCTGTCTTGGACTCATGGGTCCTCCTGGAGGGAGGGTGGTGGGAAGCTGAAGAGGGGAGCTCCAGCTGATGGGCACCCCGGCAGGGTTATGGCTTTGAGAAGTGCTTATGTGACACTGGAGGTTATGACTGTTTTTTTGAAGAGACTGTGTCATTTGGAGTCTGGAATCTGAATCAATGACGTTTAAGCACCCAAGACATGTTGGAGGAAAAGGAGGAGTGAGAGATTTCTGAAAGGTGCCTCCTCTGGAGGCTGCTTTTTCTGAAGTGATCATAGTGACTGCTGCCAACAGAAAAGGGTGCAGACAACTCATACGCTGCCACAATATGTGCACAGCAAGAGCTGCGGAAATGATACAGCTGAAGGTACTGAATGAGACTGAACTAGAGCCCACATTATCCCACCTGGTCCTCATGCTAATTCCCAAGCTCTCAGGGTATGTCCACACTCTATCAGGACTTGTGTGTGAGGTTTGTGGGTTACTTTTTAGTTTGTTAGCTTATGCACCAATTAAAGGTGAAATCAGTTAAGTTTCTGCTCAAATTAAATAAACTCGCCTGGATATCTCTGAAAAGCACTGGGGTACTCTGGTAGCTTTGCTGCTCTGGGTAGCAGAGCTGGTTGAACTGGAGGGAGCTGTGGTATGGTAATAGATGTGGGAATTGACCCTCTGCTGCACTCTCCATGGAAATGTTCTGATCTCACTCCCAGCACGCTTGCTGTTTCCATCTGTGCTGTGTTCAGGCTTCCCACAGTGGGCACTGTGGCCTGGGATCCTCAGATGCATGTTGGAAAACCTTACTCTCAGTATTTCTAGGTCCAAGGAGTCCTGGAAGTCTCCTGAGCAAAGAAATATTCTTGGGAGATTTCCCGCTCTGACTGTTCAGGAGGGAGAAGGGAAAGGATTCAGATAATATATCCCAAATTTGGACGTTGGACTTATTTCAGACCTCCTGAGAGTCTTTTATTGGACATGATGTTAGCATCATGCCTGAGGCTTCTTTAAACTGACCTTTTCCTGGAGAAGAAGCAGAGGAGTAATTCAAGATCAAATGCAACTCTAGAGTAAAATGGCACATATACTTCACTGGCGATGCAGCAACATGGGCTGAAGTGACTCTCTCTCTCTCTTTTCTTGTTCAGGAAACATTGAGGATGCCTGTTTTGTTTCTTTTTTATACAGACAACTACATTCAGGCGGCCTGCTGCAGACACCTAACCTATGCATTGTGGTTACCTCTCCCCATTGTCTGTGTGTACCAGGCATCTGAGTCACTTGCTGCTCGCCTGGCCTCAGATGCCGTAATAGTCACAGAGTCTAAATTGGGCATGTGGAGTAGGTGATGGAGTATAACCTGGAGTCTTTTCAGGCTGTTGGAAAATTATCGATTTAGAAAACCATAAAGTCACAGTGCTGGGTCATTGTAGCTTCTTTTCTTTTGCATGAATTCCTGGAAGGTGATGGATTTTCAGCTGCTGCAGACTGTGGTCTGTCCCGCAGAAAGCCAAAAGGCTGATCTGTCAGCAATGCTCTACCTCTTTCCTTGTCGATATACCTTTACTCTGTTCTAGACGAACGTAATTTCTTCAGTCCCATGCCCTGGGTAGTTTGTCTCCTTCTGTCTTCAACCTCTTTTCCGACACTGCTGAGGAAGAAGCCTGAGTAGTCGCAGTGCCATGTTGGGCACCTGTCAGGTGGACCCCATCTATGTTTCACAGAGGCTCCTGAACATCCAGCAGCAGAGAAAAAATCTTCAGTCACTACCAATATGGGCTAGGAGTTGAACTGTTGACCAGAAGGCAAATATTTCCTTTCTTTTTGCACCTTTCAGGCCCCAGGGATGGATCCCAAAAGGTTTTCCAGAGCACTGTGTGAGAATGTAGGAGTGCACTGACCGTATCAGCAGACACAGTYGCCCTCCTTCGGCTTAGCAAGACCTTATGTAGCCCCAGACATCACTCTCTTTTTTACCAAAAGGAAGAGAGAAAGGGCGTGTAACTTTATTTAACAGAACCTGGACTACAAACTACATCACAAAACACTCTACAAAGTTAATAATACAAGGCACAAGTCGGATGTGATATAAATGATGTAAATGTGTGAACTCTGAGTAGGACTTTGGCAGTGTTCCCAGCCGTGTTCAAAATGTACCCATGATATTTCTATCTCCCATATTGGGAACCCACTAGAGACAGGCAGAAAAGACTTAGGTTGGTTTATTATCCATATTTATCATTCATTCCAGAATAGCATCTTCCTCCCACAAGGATCCATCCTCACGGCACTACATATGCACCCACCTCAAAGCAGGAGGCTTCACACTCTGACTTTTGGGGCAAGAGTTGAGAACGGTGAGATATGCTTGAAGCATTCAGTATGTGTTGGGAAACCCAAAATAGATGGTGCAAGGGAATATGGACCCTGTAGCTATGCAGGTAGAGATAATGAAAGGGGTTTGCAAGCTGTCAAGTCATGGGACTTTGGCGCAGAAGGGAGGCATGCCTGAGTGTAGGAACCCAGGTGAAAGACTGGAAGGAGATTCTTTGTACTTATCTCCCTTTTATATTTTCCCAGTGTTTGAAAAAGGGATGGTGTCAGTGGAAGAAGAGCACAGAGGGGTTATGGCTGTGACCAGGCTATGGATAAGCAAAGTCTGGGGGCTGAGGATTTGCAGAGTAATTTTTGAGTTGGGACCTGGGGTCCAGGGAGCACCTGGATGGGGACATCTTGGCTTTCAGAGCCTTGTTGGCCCACAGTGGGAGCACAGAAAGTGCCAGTGGTCACACAGAAAGTGCCAGTGGTCATGCGGTTGAGCTGGCAGCGATGAAGGCAGCGGTGCCCCAGCAATGGCTGTGTTGGAAGTGCTGATGAAGGTGATGGCTGGCAACAGAGAGCCAACGGGAAGGACGGCAGAGATGGCAGTTTGGGTGGAGAAGCAGCAGCTCAGGGAAAGGTGCTGGTGAGGAGGGTACTGGTTGCAGCAAGTGTTACAGTAGCGTTTGGAGTGCTAACTGCAAGTGAAGACACAGATGGCTAATTACAGACATTGTGAAGAGGAAGAGGAGGCAGGCTCAAGGAGGAGTGGTGAGGTCTGTGATTATGGCACTTTGCAATGAAGAAGCTGCTGCTCAGTGTGGGGCTACAAGGGATTCAGCTCTGGTATTAACTGAAGCCGTGTTCTCCGCATGTGCCAGCTYGTGGGTTGCTTGCTTCTCTTTCTATCTCACTCTTCATTTCCTTTGCTACTGCAGCATTTTCCCTGTTTGCATGTAGTGTGGAGAGAAATGCGTTAATGGTTTTGTGTAGGAAAAAAAAAAAAAGAAAAAAGAAATCTTAAATTAGACACTACCCCACCGGTGATGCATCCTGTGCCCCTTGTCAGACAAACGCTAGCTGGGAGGTCCTCTCGGGAAGAACGAGGTTTTCCTAATGCTGCAAGGAAAAAAATAACAAGGAAGTTTAAAGGGGAGGGGGAACAACAACAACAACAAAAGCTAATTGTTCTGAGACCTTCCTGAGCCCAAGGAAGGGTTAATGTTTTAAATGCAATGTAATTTCAGCGGCACTAAGGAACACGTTTCCATGGCAACATCAACCCACGGAGGGAGAGAAGGAGGGAGAAGGGAGAGGGAGCAGCAGCGGAGAGAGAGCGGCTCCTCTGGCAAAGGAGGAGCAGCCTCCAGACCCCCCCCCAGTGACCGATGGGAGCGATTATTTGTTTGTTTGTTTTAATCAATCCCCCCACGGAGATGCCATAGGGGAGGTACGAAAGTGATAAGGTGCCATCTTGTCCGAACTGCTACAGACCCAGGAAAATCCAGTCACACTTTTTGGACCGAGTCTCCTTGTGGGCAATGGCTCTGCTCCTGCCAGCACTGTGAATTTGCTGCCCTTGCAAATGCGTGAATGCTTTCAACACTTGATAAACATTGAATAACCCCCAAATCACTTGTGGTTTCTTGGTGCGTTTAAAAAGTTGAGTTAGTCTGCTGTTTCAGAGAATGTAATGAAGTGATTTATTTCAGTCTCTCCAGCTAGTTTAGCCTTGTCTGGCTTCTGGCAGCGGTGAGAGGGACCTTTCTAGCAGATTTGAGTGGTTTTCCACAAGCAAGAAAGTCCTGAAAGCTCTAGAGGAAAATTGGTGTGCTCACCTGCTTGCTGGTCTTGAGTCCCAGGGCAGAAACTGGCTAAATACCGAGATGTCCTGATGGTTGACTCCCAGCACACCAGCCACCTTCAGAAGACCAAAGGTGCTGTTGACATGCATGTCTGCTCGGCCAGTTGTTTGAAGCTGTGGTCCACAACCATCTGGGTCCACGGGAGATTTCTAAGGGATGTGCAAAAATGATTAAGAAAAGTAAGGCTGTTGTCAGTGGGATTAAATTCACTGTATGGGGACAGTAGTTCAACTGGAATATTTTTTAAGGTTCTGCAAATTGACAGAGTTTGAAAAACATCATCCTGGGTGAAAAGTCACCGTGAAGAGCCTCATTTGACTTCTGTTCTGTGACTGCTTGTCCTATCAATGTTTGTATGACTGTGCCCTAAGACAGATAAACAGATCTGAAGGACATCGCTTAACCTTTCAGTATTTGCCTTTTCCTAGTGGTAYGGCTTCCATCAGTGACCTGTTAGGTGGATGCCAAGGCATAATTATGACCCATTGTCAGCTGTTCTGACAAATGTAATTTTCTGTGCTTTTACTGCCCTGTGTAAGCAGATTTTTAGTCTTTTCAAATGGGAGAAATTGCTTGAAGACTAGTTTTACTTTGGAGAAAAGTGATATGTTATCTGTTCCTAATGAATAAGGAAGGATGGAAAGATGTAGAAATAAAAAATAATACTTTAAAAAAGTAATTGGCAGCAATTTATTAACTCAGTAAAGCTTTGCAGCTTGATCCAATTTTGGACTGAACATTTAGTTTTTATTTTATCTAGTCACTGTAACAATTTTGACCTTAAAGCTATTTTTCTATTAGCTATTTTCTATTACTTAAAGGTTTGGTGAGTCAGTTYAGAAGTATATTTGTTTTTATCAAAGCTTTTTGGATAAAAAAAACTTCCTGAGAATAGACTGATTTCCTATGAGATTTATAGATATTTCCAGCTTTAAGCAGAGTATGCTCTTAAAACACTTTTCCTTGTTTCTGTTTTATCTCCAGTGAGGCCAGAAGGTGTAGAGGTATATTCTCAAGCTAGTTAGGACTGTGTCAATTTCCCAGCAAAAAATATAATTTTGGAAGAAAAGTTGTAAATCAAATATTTTGGGTTTAAAATGGAATATTTTGACATGGAAATCCTGTTTGCTGTCTCTTGTGATTAGGAGCATGGGAATTCTATATTCCTGTTTCTCCTTCATGAAACTTGGACGGACTAAATCTCCAGTGATATCCCTTCCCCTGTTGAGGTGATGCTGTTCCTTGTGTAAGACTCTTTCAGGGTGGCACATTACAGACATATTTTAACTGGGGCTCTTGTCCATAAAAGAAAGGGCAGAAGGAGTCACGCAACAGACCAGACTGTGTGGGAGCATGACCATGCCAGAAGCTTCATTTTCTGTCCAATGTCATTACAGTTTTCAGATCTTATGGTTCTCTTTCTTTCTGACAAAATGTTGACCTCCTCAGGAGGAAATGTTGTTGCCAAGTTCTTATCCCCCTTTCCCATTTAAAAAGTGGTTTTGATAGGTAATTTTTCCTAGCTCTGGCATTTGTGAAAATAGGTCAGTCAGGATGCGTGTGAGAAAAATTTGGCTTTGGTTGGGTTTTCAAGATATTGCTGTGACCGACATAGCAAATAAGGCAAAATGAAGATTTATCCTGCCCTTTTTTCCATAAACAGGTCACCTCATCCTAATTTATACCTACGTTTCCTACAAATGACCTAGCTCTCACAGTCTGGCCTTGGTACTGTGAGCAGCACCCTGGCAAAGGGAGTGTAAAACGCCACTAGACCCGAATGGCAACACCTCTTTCCCCCTTTCTATCAAAGGCAATGACTGCATAGGACCAAAAGCAAATGGAAGATCAGGTTCTAGATAGTATTAGGTACATGGAAGAAAAAGTTATTGTGGAAACTCAGAAGGTCACTGAGCAGCCCTTCACCTAGGTGTCATTACTGTCCTTTCTGCCCCAGGTTGGAGCTGACCCCACGTTCCCCATCGGGGGGTAATTTGGTGACACTGCGCAACGAGTCCCCCCTCCGTCCACTTCCTGACGGACATCTGCCCGTGCTGCAACACCCTGTGCTGCGGTGCTTGAGTTTCAGGAGGGAGGCTGGGGACTGCACAGGCTCTGGAAAGTGAGCTGTGCTTCTCATTCTCAGGAATGGTCCCGTCTCATTAGGATCAAGCAATGCATGTAGGAAAGCGGCCCTGCCATTGCTCTGGCTCCCTACGTACTCTAAGGATAGATATATCCTCAGTCCCCAGGAACTGTCAGCTCAGAGTCTTTCTGAAATGACAAATTCATGGTAGATAAATAGAAGAAATGGGAAATAAAGTGGAAGTACCATTTTTTTATGATTAAGAGAGGGAGTGATGGAAAAGATTCATCCTACTGTATATGGGAGCTATCACTTGGAAGTCTCAGCACACATGTACATTGTTTTCAAAACAACTTTGCTGAATATGATGGAGAAACAGCAAGGACAGATCAGTAGAAATTTCTCTTCCAACAGAAATGGGTGTTTCACAGGTCAGGATCAAACACCAAGAAAATTCATCTTYCTGGAGGTGAGGGGCCAGAATCTCAGCAGATCAAACAGTATCACTCCACAGATGTCAGCTGAATATCACTGAYTTATTCCAGCCCAGTATCTGCCCTCTTGTCTTCTAAAAAGGTGTGGACAGCAGGGAGAAACCAAATTAATCTCTTATATCTCTCTTATCTTGTAGCCTGAGGGATATTTCCTAACCTCTTTGCTTAATGAAAACAATCATCTTGAGCTCTGGGCATTTCTCTAAGCCTGCTGGTCAGGTTAGTTCCCAGTAGTATAAAATGGCTGTAGCCTGGACAGGTTTTCTGGTGCAGGATGCCTGCACAGTTTGGAATTTGGTTGGTCTCTTTTCAGCACTTGCTTTTCTTTCTATCTACTCCCCAGATACAGTGGTAACACTGACAGTGAGAGAGAAAGGAGCAAATGAAGAAGAGTGAGATACTGTTCCTTTAAGATTTAATTTTCCTAGTCAATGGTTGCTTCTATTTTTTTCCTGTCTTGTTTTGTTTTTGTTCTTCAAGATAGCAGAAAGAACAGAGTCTATGCCCCTTGTTATGTAAAATCAGCTGCACTCGTGCCCTTTGCATGGAATCCTTTCGCTGTGAATCGTACCTGACACCGGACAGATGTTACACAGACACAGCCAGATGTGCCCGCCTTTTACAACTCCACAAGCCACCGGCACCGCAGCAGTGGGAGGCAGCGCAGGAGGCTGGGGCAGTGCAAGGCAGTGAGCGATGGGAGAGCCTCTGAAAGGCTCAGCCAGGGTCAGTACCAGCCATGGGGACGTTTGATCAAAGGCCCAGGTGGAGCCTGTTCTCACCTTTTTGGGGGTGAGCAATTGGGTTTGATATCCCATGGAGACTGCCTTATCTCGAGAGACCTCATGCAYTTGCAGCTGGATCTGGATGGCTGTTGTGCATATACTGGCTGTCCTCTGAGGCAGAGGCAGCCATGGAAATGTCAAGCAATGGTATGGAGAAAAAATATCTGTATTATTTTAAGCTTCCCATGGGTTTGGAGAATGGAGGTTTAAATCAGAAGTCAAAGGGATCAGTTGCAGTTTTCTCATTAAAAAAAAAATCTATACTATTTCAGTCTCTCAGATGAGAGCAGAAGCTATTAACAGCATAGTTAGTGCTGGTTAAACCTTTATTTGTCAATCACTTGCCACTTGAAGGTCAGAATTCCCATTTGTAGATAAATACACTGGTCCTAAACTCACTTTTCCCCGTCTTTTGAGTCCACCCACTTTTCTGTCTGTCCATCCTTGTCCAGGGGCGGGCAGGACCTGCTGCAGGGCAGGACTGATGCACTCTGCCAAGGCTGTTTGCATCAGCCCAGGCTGGGCAGGTCTTGCTGGGGCTGGGCGAGGGAACATGGTTTGGAGCTGTGGGTACTTGTGCTGCGATGTAATAACGTGCTCGTCTTTGCTCTTTCCTGGGCATGAAGTGGGTCTGGGCAGGCAGCTATGCCTGTCCCTGGTACCTCTGGCTGGTGGGTTTTTAATGCTGTCTCTAGGGGAAAGAAAAAGGCTATTTCACCATGCAGATTCTGCAGGGTAAAGGCCTCGCGCTGCCTTCACCTCACTGCTGTTTCGCTGCTGAACCGGCCTCTGTATTTCACGCTACAGTGAGTTTCCAAAGAGTCTGATGGTAGTCTGCATCCCCATCCCCTTATCCTGCATCAAACTCCACCTGCCTTTTACATTGCAAATCCTCTCCAGCTGAGGTATCCCATAGCCTTTCCTTCCCCACCCTCCACCTACACCCTGTTTTTCCCTTGTGTGCTGGACTGCTGAGATGACTCCCCGATGCTGATGGTGGAGAGGCTGTTTTATTTATATGGCCTGTCTTATTCAGGGAAGCGGTGGATGTTAGGATAATCATGCCATTTCAGACAGACCACTTGTCTCATTGGAGCGTAACAAGCACTGACAGGGTGCAGGGGAGTGTGTGTGTGTGCGTGTGCACACACACACATGTGAGGCAGGGAGTGTGATGGACTGAACCGGGGCATTGTCCAAATTTGCCCACCCAGTCAGCAGCTTCAGGAGGAGCTGATTCCCAGCAAGGCACTGGAGGCAGAAGTAGGAGTGGTTAGTGCTGATTTCAAAAGCATCTCCTTCACAGCTGTCTCTGAGGCAGAGAAAAATTTGGTTAACACCCTCCCTGTCTCCCCCCAAGTCCCCTCCGCCTGCCACATTTGCCTCTCCAGGCTTTCCCTATCACTAGCTGAAACCATTTAAAATGTCATCATCTCTCCACTGGTCCTAAATTGGCCATCTGATGTGGTTTTAATGCTCTATTTCCTATGCTGACCAGCCCTGGAAACACTCTCCATTAGCTTGCAGGGCTGTCAGCTTCACATCTAGGGTGGGTGATGTTATCTAATGGTCAGAGCACAGGATGGGGAGTTGGGTCCCCCGAGGCTGACTTACTTTGTGCCCAAGGACACGTCACTTCCTTCTTTGTTCCTGCCTGCTCGTCCATACCACGGGGCTCACAAYGTCAGCCTGTTTCCACAGCATCGTGTGTGTTTTGCTCCCACCCGGCTGAGTTTGGGCATTCCGGCTGCTGCACCTCCACTGGGCTGGGGAAGGGCTTGACCCTTCTGTGCTTGCACCGAGCAGCGCCAGAAATGCCCACATAAGCAAAATTCTTTGCTGAAAGGTGTTTCTAGCAAATCAAATTAAATTGCCTGTGTCTGCCCCCCACCCCCMTCCCCGCCCCTTTTCTCTTTCTCTCTCCATCTTGGAGTCCAAAACATCCAGGGAATCATGGATTAAGCCCTTTATAGGCACAGTTTCATCTTGGGTTGTTACCTCACCTGGATGCACAGCCTGCTGCCCTCACGTTGTGCCCCTGTTGCAGCTGGTGGCTCAGTGCAGACATGCCAGGGAGTCTCCCAGCCCTCCGGTTGCCTGTTTGGGGACTGGCGTGTGTGTAGGCTGTAGGGAGGAAACAAATCCCCCTGGCCAGAGCAGGCAGCAATAGTGCTGGTGTATGAGGGCAGTGCTGCTGCCGAAGGGGATGACTCTCGCTGCGGTAGTGATGGAGGGCACAGCCACTCAAGTGTGGCTGCCTTGCAGCACGCTGCTGACTTGGCTTGCCAGGGAGTCCTTCAAGCCCTGATGCTTTGTCATGCAGGTGTTCCCTTGCCCAGCACACCTGAGCAAGCCCCACAGAGCTGGGGTGCTGCTCTTGCCCTGCATCCCGGTGTAGGCAACGGGATCCAGCAAGCCACAGGAGTGCAGGGAAAGCTAGGGGGTAGTTGCTGCTTCTGCACTCCTCCTGCAAACTTTGGTAAACATGTTGCTAATAGGTTGGAGAGAAAACCCTCTGAAGAGTTATTGTGCCAAATTTGGAGACTAATTTCAGTCATTAAGGTGCGAAGCGAGGGATTTTAGTGCCACTTTAAGTGTAAATCTCAAGGCAGCTCCAAGGATTGGAGTCGCTGATGATCCCCCCCCTTGATTATTATTAGTGGTTCTAATCTTTCCTGTGGAAAATGAACAGAAATGACACCCTCTTGTGTCATATCTGTTGCTGATTTCTGTGAACTCTTCCTGTCAAGCTGTGCAAGGGAGATTCCCATAGTGGCATCATTCTCAGGTGGGAGGGGAAGGAGGGCTGAGAACTGTTTAATATTGCTGTTTGTTTAATTAGATATTGGCACTGCTTTCTAACTACTAACACATAAAGCTGCAACTCCCATCAGGCTAATGGCATCCTCATCTTCTTGGAGCCTTGCTTTGTCTTTACTCTGGTGGCCAGTGCAGGGAAGTAATGAAATGGGTGTAGCTGTAAACTTGGTCCACTGGAAGGTCTTTCCCACCACCAGAACCTTACATGGGTCTGTTAGGCTGCACGTACCCGGCGATGGTCTGTGCCTGGCATTCCTCAGTACCAGAGCAATGCAAACAGCTGGGAAAGAAATGCCAGAAAAAGAGCATGCGTGGTCCTAACATGGGATCTTTTACACCAGGGCAAACAATTGTGTGGCTAAGATTTTCTACGTGGCTGATGTTTTGGGGTTCTCTCAGTGTTTGGGTGCTGAATGGGTCTGGCTTTTGGAAAATAACCAATAGTCTGCCTTTGAAAATTGTCCTGTTGCAAATGTTTCATGCTGGGCTCCCTTATGGCTGTGTTTCCTATGCTGTGCACGTCCCCTGATAGTCACAACATGGAGCAAGTATGGAATTTCCTTTAAAAGTAAACATAATTGCTGATTGCACTGGGTAATGGGGGATTAGTGGATGAGTTTGGTTGATTAATGGAGTTAGGACAAAAAAGTTTGTGAAAATGAAGAAGCTAAAATCATGACCTGCTTTTTCTATTTGTTTGAAGAAGTTTCCCTGTTACCAATGCTTTCATTAAATTAGCAGGGAGTTCTCTGTGTGCAGATAGTGGGAAAGTGTGAACCCACTGAAAGAATAGATTTTTTTTTTTTTTTTCTTTTTTTCTTGAAATTGGTTCAAATCGAGTTCGGAAGGGACAAACTGAAGCTGAATATCGGGAAATGTTTCCTGGTCTCATGGTGTAATAGAGCAGAAGAACCTCTAACGTCTGTAATGGAAATGTTGCTTGTGTAACTTATAGGAGAACTGGGCAAAGCACGGGAGGGCAGAGTCCTGGGGCTAGTCCTGCAGGCAGCTTGGTCATCTCTGCCTCTCACAGTGACATGATGCTACTGGTGCTAGAGCAGGTGTATAAAGGCAAAATCTACTTCATGCAACAGGATTGTGAATTGAAGTGAAATATATGAACAGGGGAAACTGTCAGAAAGCCAGGGAGATGTCATATAAGCCACTGAACTGTGAAATGTGTATTTGCCTCCTCCTCTTCCCCACAGTGTCATTCTGGACGGCATGACAGTTAAGAAAACAATAGACCTGATTTTCATTTACAGCAACACTACTTTAACATGCTTTCACGATGCAGCAAGGCCTTGAAATGAGTGTAGCTGTAATCTTGGTCCACTTAAAGGTCTTCCCCACTGCCAGAGCTGAGTGAAGAGGCCTTAGGATAAATAAGATTGAAGCCCGGACTGTTTAATAGTCCATTTGTACAGCTGACATGAGATGCCCCAAAGGGGGGTGCCTTGCGCAGAAGTGACGGGGCCTTTCCAGACAAAGAGAATCATTAATGTTGGCTGCAGGGATTTGCAGGGTTGATCACCCTTTAGTTTGATCTTGCTGGGTATAAGGCATGACTCTGTCCCTAGGGAAAAGGATGTTCACTGGACTATCTCAACATCCACTGTCCCTATTCCTTAGCTGCTTCAGAGGATTGCTTTGGGCCCTGCGAGGCGTGCTGGCTCTGATAGGGATGGATCTTCTTGCAGGTGTGCTGCTCCTTCCTCTGCTCTCTGCAGCTTGCCTTATCATTGCCTCAATGTTTGGGCTGGGGGGAGGCTGTCTCCACTGCTTCACCTGTAGGCCAGTGCTGTCCTCAAGTGACATGTGAAATCCCCTTTGGAAAGTGAGCAAAGTGTAGGCTGTGGAGCATGTTTACACAGATAATTGCTATAGATCCCTATGCCCTTTGGGGTAAGGGGAAATCAAGGACCATGGGCACATGTCTGTGCAYGTGACTCTTAGTTGTACTTTCAGGAATTCATTGAGAGCCAACATGGGGGACATTGTTTCCCTATCCCAGTCACAAGACAGGGGCAATTGCCTTGCCTTGCCTGATTGTCCCAGTTCCTGGAGTAATTGTCCTGCTTCTCCCACCCCTTTCCTCTTAGATTTTCCTTTGCTGTCCCCAGCTTCATAACACTGTTTGCACTGTGCTCCTACCGTCCTGGTGTAAGCTACAGGGTGGGGGGCAGGCTCTCGTTTCAGGTTTGGTTCCCAAGCGTTAACATTCTCCTCGCTCTTTTCTCTCTCCTGCAGGTACCTGATCAATGTCACCTTTGAAGGCAGGAATTTGTCGTTCAGTGAGGACGGATACCAGATGCATCCCAAGCTGGTGATAATCCTTCTGACCAAGGAGAGGAAGTGGGAGAGGGTAGGACATGTTTGGTAATTCTCAAACTGTGTCAGGGAGGAGGATGATGGAGGAAGGCTCCAGGTGAATAATCCCCCCCACCTTTCTGTACTTCTTATCAAGGGCTGGCAATCTCCTCCTTGCATCCTGGACCACTAGTATCTCCAATACCCAGGCTGCTGTCTCCTCCATGCAGGATGCCATTACATTCTTCCATTAGCGTGCATAAAAAATTCATCAGCTTCCCTTCTGTAACCTCTGAACATAAGTTTTCCTGCCTTTCAGAGAAGAGACCTCCTCTATGCCATGGGTTTCAATGGCAGAGACAGAAAACATTTCTCTGCATGGCTTGGAGGCAGTGAAGTTCTGTATGCATTTATGACTGTGATTAAGCTATAGCCACACTTAGTAATATATGCCAATGTTAACTGTGTTTGATATATCTGGCCACTGTCATTTGCAATGGGATGGTGCATTAAGTAGGATGTGTACGTGAGATCATACTGAGTTGTTCAAAGATCCAATTTGCATATTTCTGAATAATTTGCATGTAACCCAAAGCACCATTTTAGAAATGGTGTGGATTTCTGTGTTAGTGCAAAGCTTTGGTTCATTTCACCTCCCACATAAAAGTCAGTGGTCCAGGCTCAGAACAAGCACTCCCAAAGGGTTTGAATTGAAGTAGAGGGGGTAGTTTGAGGGCTAAGAAAATAAGATATAAAAAAGTGATGGGGGTGAGAAGTCAGAGCGAAAGCAAGGAGAATTCAGCAGAGCACTCAATAGATACGAAGCGGAGCTCAATCTGGATGTGATCATGTGTATGGCTTAGAAAAAGGCCCCTTTGCCTCACCAGGCAGAGAAAGCCTTCTCTCCTTGGCTGCTTGTTCCCTACATGGACTTGCAAGTGGCCTGCATGGCCAAAGCCAGGAAGAAATTCATGGGGAAATGAGAATGAAATACAGGGCTGTCAGGAGAAGTGCATTCAAAAGAGGGCTGGAGGAACAACTTTTGAAAGAGGCAGARGAGCCATCGCATTAGTGCCTGGCAGACACTAAGGTATCTCAGTAGTTGCAGGAGTTTGGGAGGAGGGTGAAAGGCCCCAGCTTGTGCCTGGTTTCCAGGAAGACCCGTCTACCTCATGGTCTTGGCACTGTGCAGGTCAGATGAGAGTGTATGGTCTGTGAGAGTCAGCCAAGGTCTCAGTGGGACAGGAGCATGAGGAAATGTATGGCGTGGCATCAGCATGAGTGGACAACCCTTGAATGTGTTTGGAGGCAGGCTGGCTGCTCAGGAGGTGGACAGGCAAGGCTCAGGCTGCAGAGACCTCATGTCAAGCTCTGCCTATCACACAGCTTCACTAAAGTCCACCAGGCAAAGTCCAGGAGGATTTGTTCCTAGCTGGCACCAAATTTGTTCTCACAGAGGAAAACTCAATCGTCAGAGCAGGAAAACGAGGCAGTAGCAGCATGAATCCTGCTAGGGATTATTAGCAGGGCCAGCTGTGGGGAATCTGTTGCTGGAATGCTTTGCAGGCTCTGGGGAGGCACAGCTAAACGCAGTCCTGTTTTTGTCCTGCTTCTCACACGCATTACCCTGTTACACTCTCAGTGAGGGCTTGGGGGCTTCCACTAGTGGTAAGAGGGGTTGTTCAGTCTCTGAGAGCGTATCCGTGGTCTCTCAGATGAACCAGACAATTAGTGGAAGGGATGCTGGTGAGCTGGAGTGTTGAGGTTAGACCTGGGACCTGCCTGAGCCTTGCTGTCTGTGGGGACTACTTGGCATCCATTAAACCAGAACAGTTCTTCGTTTCATAGGAGCTGGGGCTGGATTGAAACGAGGCTATGACAACTATGGTATTAGTGGTATGAAAAGCCCATAGTGTTTCCTGAACACAAATGTTTTACCTTGAAGTGGGTGTCTCGCTCAGTGGGAAGACCAGATTATTATAATCAAACTCTGAGCTGTTTGCATTTTACACTGGCAGGTTCTTCCTGGAAAACGCAGAAGTCATCTCCAACATGCTCTGATCACAGACAAATACCTTTCATACCTGGAACCTCATACTCTTTTTCTTAATTTTCTCCATTCAGTGGAGATGCAAACATTAAAATGTAAGGGTGAAACAGAGCTCTTTGTGGCAAAGATCATAATTTTGTTCCGTGTTTGCAGAGAGCCAGGCAAAGCAGAGTGCGGGCCCTTAACAGCAGCTCCCGGGCAATGCCACAATACAAGCCATAAATTATTCATATATTATTAGCACACAATCCCAATACCTTTGTAAATGCATTGCTTTGTAGTGTAAAATCATCCAAAGTCTCACTAATTTCTGCTAAATTAGCAAGGTGCTTTGTCCTGGCAACTTCTAGGCAATATATAGAAGAAACTGTGCAAAGCGCAGGAGGGTTTACAAGTCAAATGCTCAGGCGGTAGGAGACGAGAGATGAAAGGCTGCATGGGAAACACTGTTCAGTCCACTTGTGTGTGTTCACTGTTGCTCAGTCTTTAATTACATTGCTGCACGCTTTTATCCATAATCAGACGCTGTGCCTGGAAGGAACATCAAGAGGTCATTTAGTCCTTCCCTGTGCCCAAGGGAGGGATCAACTAGACTGAAATTATTCCTGACAGATGTTTGTCTCACCTGTTCTGAGAGTCCTTCGATGCTAGAAACTCCATGAAATCCTGAGGCAATCTCTTCCAAGGCTTCTTTCTCCTTACCCTGGAAAGTTTTTCTATTGTCTAACCCAGATTTCCCTGACTGCAGTTTAAGCCCATTACTACTTGGCATCTCCCTAGTGGACATAGACAATTGTTTATTCTCTTCCTCTTTTTATCTCCCCTATGTATGTTTGAAGGCTTCTATCATGTTGTCTCCCAGTCGTCTCTGCTGTAGATTAAACAAGAATTTGTTCAGTCTCTCCTGGTAGGTGATGTTTCCTAGTCTTCTGATCATTTTTATTAGTCTCCTCTGGATTTAGTGACACAGTTTGCTGCTCTGTACAGCTTGGTGCAGTTGATTCTTGAAAGATGGCAAATAGATTGTAAGGAGTACGTCTCATGGGGTGTATATATATAAAGAAATGTTTTAAAATAGGTGCGAAGCCTTCCATTTTCTGAGCAGCAAAGGTGCAGACAGTGACTGAACTGTTTCAGGATTTCAGGTCTGTGAATTTTTTTGAGATTTTGATTTTTCATCCCAATTTGGGAAGAAATATCTTCAAAATCTCACCAGTTATTTCAGAACAGGAATTCATTTTCCAGAAGAGCTACAGCTGTCCCAGACTCTGGTGATGATAAATCTCCTCCTGCGTCCTTCAGACAGACTGAAGCCTCGTAGGGCTGCCAATCATGAAAGACCAGGCAGAGCAACCACTTTCTGGAAAGGGGAAGTAACCTGAGYTCTTCTGCTCTTGTAGCCATGAGTAACGATTCCTCTTGTGATAAGCAAATGTGCTGCATTTCATTCACTTCTCTGTTCTCTGCTCCTTAGGGGCAGAATGCTGCATGCCTTCCCTCACTACCTTTTAATTAGCTACTTAGTAGAGCTCTTTGCTTCACTGGCCAGACAGCCTAGGTGTATTTTGGGTGCCTAGATGCCCCTGTTGTATTTATCAGAGGGGCAGGTATGCAGATTGAGGTGGTGAAGGAGGTCCACCCTTATGCCCCATGAAGGGCCCTGCCTCAATGCAGTGATGAGCTGGGGCCAGAGGTCTTGCAAGGTGAGCCAGAGGCTCGGTACTACATTAGGTTTTGTCTGTGGGTTGTGATGTTTTGTGTGGGAAGAGTTTTCACCCAGGCTTTTTCTTTACTTTACTGGTTGCTTTTCTCCTCTGCTCTCCTATAATCCCACATATGATGAGGACTTATTTCTGGGTTCACGATCCCTTCATGAGAGCTGGCAAGTTCTGCTGTCCAGCTCTTGCTCACATCTACCTTTGCTGTGGCAGGGCACAGCAGTCCTGTCCCATTAGCTCCCCGCTCCTCCTGTCTGCTGCCTCACTTTCCCCCAGCAAACCTGGGGATGACACAAATGTTACTATCTCTGAGGCCCTCTTTAGGATTCTTTCTCTACTTTAATTTCTAGTGAGTTTTGCATCACTTCTATCACTAGGTTGTTCTCAGCCTCTCCCTTTTGCTGATGCTTCTCTGCCTCTTCCCTTAGGTGTGTCACTGGGGATTCAGAGCACCTTTCCATGCGGCTCATGACAGCAACCTCTTGTGCCACCCCACAGAGCCCTTTGATTCGCAGGCTCCCTGGGGCATCTCTTACCATGCACGCTCCAGTAACTCCGGCTCCTGACTGGACGAGCAAAGCCCCAGGTGATGGGTTTGGTCAGGGTGCCACTACAAGCCATCTTAGAGGAGGACAGACGGGAAACATGCTGAAAGATTCATGTGCTAACCCTCTGCTCCTATCAACCCTCACCCCCCTCAGCAGATAAGATGTTTGCCTGCTGCTGCTCCTATAATTATCAGTGTTTGACTTTTGAACTCTTGAAAATCAATTAGCAGCATCTGTTCTGTTTCCTCTAGCCATCGGTGTGGCCATGATTAGAAATTCACGGACAGGCTGCTCTTAGCCTGTTCCCCTACACCATTGCACACATTAGTGCTCCCTGGGAATGGGGCCATTTGCTGTGACATGCTGTCAGCTGCCTCAGTGACTGTAGACTTCCAGTACTTCCTAATGCTGCAATAGGGTGAAAAACGGTCCCACTACTCACTGCCACATGGGCTTTCCAGAGATGTGTTCAGCCTGGATCGCAGTCCACATAAAGTGAGTTCACGAACTTGTGTGACGCTGTCCCCTGCTTGGGACAGAGCAGTGTTATGCCCATCCGTGCTTGGGAAGGGTTCCTTCAGGATGTGGGAGGGAGCTACAGAAAGGAAAGAAGGATTTAGAAAAGAAAAATGGAAAAACAAGGTTTGTTTTATCTAAAAAAAGAGGAAGGGGAACAAGGTAAGTCTTTGGACATTTAAATCATTGTTGAAAAAAGGACATTATGGTCAGTTGCTTTTCATGTCCACAGTAAGCAGAAAGAAGACATCTTGCTAAATTTTCAAGCAGAAAGATTTCAGTTGGATATATCGGGAGCTGTCTAATTGTTAGCATGGTGAGACATGGTGAGGCTCATTTGCTGGTGAGGCTCATTTGCTGGAGGACACATAGAAAAATATCCAACAGTGCAGGGTCTAAATCTATCTTGTCCTGCCTCAGAGCTGGTGGATGCAGTAAGTGATCTCTTGTGGTTCGCTGCCAGCCTACATTTCTGTGATTAGATGAACAAGATGAACCTATGAACCTGAAGAGTGTCTCACAAGAGACCACTTATTTTATAGGAAGGAAAAACTGGGTTATGGACAAGCTGATCAGCAAAAACTTCAAGCCTGGTCCAGTGAGAACATCATTTCTGCAAGCTTCTACCATATACCTTTTGTATGAGCAGGCAGTTGGCGCATGAAGGCTATTGTGGATGGCTGCAAACAAAGCCGTTATGGAGGCACTTGTCACCTCCTGCAGTCTGCAGCTTTGGAGGGCTGAAGAACACCACAGAGATGCTGAAGAGGCTGTAGCTGTTGATGATGATGCAGCCTTCAGGTCTGGTCTCAAGTCTTTCTGTGCATTAAAAGAAATATTCACTGGTGTTTCTTTGTGTGCTTCAATGTCCCGGTGGCAGAAATAACAGGGGAGGGGGGAAGAGGACTGAAAATCTGATCAGTATTCTTGGCTTTTAGTAAGGGCCTGTGTGGTACTGGCCACTCCATGAAAAACCAATATGAATCATGTACCTGTTATGTTGCCTAGCAGAAGGAAGGATTTAGATTTTTTTTATTTATTTTTCTGAAGAAGGCTCTTTAAAAATAAGAGACAAGAAGAATGTAGGGTTGTGAGGTGAAAACTGCAGCTGTACAAATCCAAGCGTCTTCTCTGAGGGCCCTCCTCTGCCTTTGGAAAGATGACTAGATCGTTTGAGACAGTTTCCTCCTTGTGTTGTCCGGTGCCCACCTGAGCAAGACTTTCTAATCACTTACACATGCATGCACAGGTATGCTTGCCTCCCTGGGGTAGAAGTTATTGCCTTTGGTCAGGTTCTGCTCTGTGTGTGGAGTTTTGGCATCTTGACAGCATGTCCAGGGACTTCAGAGAGGAAATGTTTTTTATCCCACAGACTCCTTTTATGGTGAGACAAGATTGGATTGTTTTTGCCAATCAGTCTTGTTTTGCTAATTTCCCTGTGTACATGGGGATTTATGACTCATTGTCCCTGAGGAGAAATGGCATAGGAGTTTGTTTAAACCTACTCACAGTTAGTGACTGATTCTGTTCCCATAGAACCAGTTTTTAGAAGGATATAGCTTCACTTAGGGCAGATGAACCGTTCTGGATTTAAGCACATGTATCTGAAATTAGAATGGGAGTCTGTAAATGCATTTCCCCCTTATTTGTAAAGTGTTCTTTCTGGACATTTCTCTAAGAGACCGTAATTTCCTGAATCCCTTGCTTCTCATTAGACAGCAGACTTGCATCAAAGAATACATATTTTATGGATACCCCACTCCCAAATGAGTGTCCCTTAKATACCTGATCTAGGTCACATCTGATGGCTCTGTTGATGACCCTGATTCAATCAGACAACCAGATGGCTTTATTTGTGCACCTATGCTGCACCCACTGTCAGGATTTGGCCTGGCTTCTCACAGTTGTCCAGGATGTAACTGTATGTATTTGTGGCTAGTTATGGCCATGTTAATCTTACACTGACTCCTAAGGAGAAGGGCAGATGCAAGTGCCACACAAAGCTTTCCTTATCAGGCGATAAATGGAACAATCTTTCTGAAAAAGCCTCCTACGTAAATCTTGTGGACATGCTGATCAAATGGTATCTTTGCTGACTGATCGTATCAGACCATTAGATTAGATTATTGCATCCTGCAATAATAAGCTAGTCCATCTCTTTGACCAAAGAGGACACTAGCTGGGTGTCTTCTCCTAACCACCATATATTATGTCAGTATAAGTTGTTTGCTTTCTTTGCCTCTTGCTGAAGTGGTTCCTGACTTTGCTTGAATTTTGGAGTGTATTTGTATGATTCATGAGCCTGCAGAAAAATATTCTGGCTTTTCTCCACCAGACCCTACTCCTTGGCTACCGGAGGGAATTCTTACGTTGAAACAATGACAGCTTCTTGGAGAGACCTTGTCCTCTAATGCAAATCAGATATTGGAAAATCTGGAGATCTTTATTAAGCCCGGGCCATAGTTAGAATGCCTCCTACCATTTCCGTGCTGGTGTAGCTGATGAGGGTGATAGTAGCCATCTGACCTTTACTGGGGTTGCCAACCTGACTCCTTGGACAAGGCAATCCTGAGGACTGTGCCCAGTGTACTAATGTGGTAACACCATCCAGCCTCGGGAGAAGACTGCTCTTGCCTTGGTTGCGTTCTGGATGAGAGCTCTTGTCACCAGCTGACTTGCCCATGCCACACAGCGAGGGGGGTCACCATTCCCCCTTGCCGCATATACACGCAGTCACCTCTTGCGAGTCATCATTGCTGTCCCCAGCACCCAGTTATGGACTTGGGACTCTGCTCTGCAGGGAGCTGTGTGAACGCTAACCAGAAAGGTGGCTCCTACCCCAAAGTGGTTACACTTTAATTAGAAGACAAAAGGCAGCAGATGGGTACAGATGGACCAACGGGGGAGTACAAGGGAACAATCAGACAACATTAGTCAGCATGGTAGGCAGCAGGCTTTACACACCAACTGCCTAACTCTTGTGAAGGCTTTGATAGACAGTGGAGAATTATAACAGGCTTTGTGCAGGCTTATGGGGGGCTCATCGAGAGTGTGAAGCGCAGACAGGAAAAAGCAGTAAAGGTGCTTTTGCATGCTTGGAAAGCTGTGGCTGAGAAGGTGCAACAACTCAAAAATACCCAGTGCTGCTGGAAAATTTCCAGTCGTCTTAACATCCGAAGGGATAATCCTAACTTCACAGAGAACCAAAAAAACCTGTGGTAAGGCTATGTCTTGTGATGCAGCACCACCTCTCAGTGCAGGGCTGGTGCGCTAGTACCAGAGCCACATTGCTTCTGCTTGCTACCAGCTTGGAGGTTTCCGTGGCATGTCAGATGCTGCTGTGTATCTGTGTCCCTTTCATCGTGAGCATTTCATTGATTGTGGGAATGTGTTATCCCAGCATGCTGACAATAAACATCCATATCTTAATTCAGGTGATAGCTGAGCTGCTGTGGGAAGATGAGCTTTCAAGCATGGGTACAGTAATTAAATATTCCTATCACAACGCAGTATCAAGGACCCATCCTATCATCCCTGATCAGTCCACAACATCCTCAAAAAAACAGGAAGGGGGGTTTGATTTGGTTAGAAATTAAATAAAGAAACATAGCTGTTGTTTTGTATTTTTTGGTGAATGAAAACAAATTCGTATTTCTTTTTGAGTGAACACAAAATGTTTTTCTGACCTGAAAAAAAAAAAAAATCAGGTCATTTAAATGTAGTAAAAACATTCTGTAACATAGACCAGTTTTGATAGAAAAATGTCATGTGAAAATGAAATTTTCTAAAGCTTTCATTTTGTGCATTGCCATTTTTAAGCAAAGCATGACATTGTGAAAAGTCTAAGTGATCTATGCTGACATTCTAAGAATCCCCTCCCTTCCACTCTCTTCAGGGCAAAACTCTTCTCTAATTTCAGTCTGAGCACAAGAATGACTTTTTCCCTAAACTCCATTTACGAGCGAAGACTGTTTGTCAGCCCAACAGTAATTGCTCCAGCTGTACTCCACTCAGGAGTGACACGGGCAGGTTGTGTGTCCTACAACACCGGATGGATACACAGCACAGCAAACTTCACTTTCCCCTGCTTTGTCCCCAGCCACATACTGGAAATCTCTTCAGGGAGTCTGCAGCAGCCATAAACCACACAGGTTGCCCCAGTGCCGTCGGAAGAGGCAGTTTATTTCCCGTTGCTTTTGGTGGCCAGACTGTGCAAAGAAAAAAACAGCTGAGGACAGCATGGGAATTTTGGCAGCTTTAAGATTTGAAATTCGTGAAGAGATGAGGGCAGAGAGGAAGCAGCCAACCAAACTGAGTCTGGAGAAAGTGCTAGCATAGCTTCTGCTATTCACAGTGAGTGAACGTGCCCCCGGTGCCTGAGGGTGTGTTTTCATCTGTTTGGTTGCATTTGCTTGAGACACTCATGTCGACGATGTCTTTGCTTGGCCTGTGAATCCTTTGCTTTTTCTATTTTCACATTTCCTGAATGTTATTAACTGGAGGCTCTGTTTTCCTTCGATGGGGCTTGAGAAAGAAGGGAGGTGCTGCTGTGCCCTCATCTGCATATTGATAGGACCCTACCTTTTTCTTTCCTTTGCCTTTTTCTTTTGGTTTTGTTTTTCTTTCTTTCTCTTCCTCCTCCTCTCCCCCATTTTTTTGCTAGGGTTTTGGCAGTTTGCTTTTCCTGGAGTAGAAGTCTGGCCACATTTGCTTCTGAATGCATTTGAAATAAATTTTTCTTAATATGAAATTGCTCAGACTTTTATTCCGTAAGGAATAGCTTGTTTGTTGTGTCTTTGGCTTGGTTTCTCTCCTCTGGTGTTGGTTCTGGCCAGCGTTTCTGTGCTTGGTTCTCACACGCTCCTTGCTTTGGGTTTGAATGSTGATTGTGTGTGGTTGACTTGGCTTGATGCTGACCTGCATCTTGGCAGTATTTTTTACTAGATCAGGACAGTCTTTTCCCCTGTGGTTTTCTCCGCACTGTTATGTGTTAACTTCTTTGCTACTTTTCAAAGGTATCTCAGTGTTAAAACTGTGGTTATCACTGGAGCTACTGTGTGCTTGAGTTACTCTCGCTGCTCATGAACTCCGGCATGCGTTTAGTGTCATCGATTTGAACATACAATATGTTCAGCGTCGTTTGTTTTCCCTCTGCCTGAACTGTGTTTTCCCCGAGTCTGTAATTTTTTTCAGACTGCCTTTGGTAACGTTAGATCCCGGCACTCACTCTTTCGTTGCCTCGTAGTGGTGTCTGAGTTTCTGTCACTATCCTGTGGCCTTTCTTCCTCATGAAAGTCTCTGGCATTTACTGACCTGGGTTTATTTCTAGAATGTGCTGGGGGTTGTGCTGTCTTCTGCTGAGTCAGCAGTTTGCCAGGCTTATTTAATTTCCTTCTGCTGCGCTAGCTGCATTTTGCAATGTCTCCCACCATGCCAAGCCTGGAAGATTGTTTGACAGCCTTTTTCTTGTTCCTGTTTAAGCTTTCGACTTGGTCTGCATTTTGTGTGACAGTTTCTGGTGCTTGTTTCCCTTAGGTTTATTTCCTCGGTTCCTGTACACGATAATGACTTACATTTCTATTGTTCCTTCCTTCGAGAAGGATCCTAAGCACTTTGCAAAACTAACATACAGGCAACATTTCACTATCAGTAACGTTCAGCCGCTCGTGTGGTGGAATGGGGTTAGGCTGTTTAATGATGCAAAACAGCGCTGCACAGTCGTGTAGGGTAAGAAAGAGGAGTCTCAAACGGAAGGAGGYGAGGAATTTTTAATTGGACTCTGGCCAGTTTTGTCCCCAAAGTCTGTTTTTGGGGAAAATGACATGGATCATTAAAGACCAGGAATGGTAAGGCCTGTGTCCTTCCCTTTCCAGATGATAATGCCCAAGCCTCAGATATATGGTGGGAGGAACAAATGAGTCTGTGAAAAAACATAGTTTGGGATCAACGAAAATATTCGTTAATTTTGGTCAGATATGGAGGATTTATTTTGGAAGTTTTATTGCTGTAAATGAAAACTGACATTTTGGTGTTTTCATGTAGACTCACAAAACCTTTAGATACCATTCACAGAGGCGACGTGGAGGAGGAAATGGCAGCATCTTCCCCCAGATCCCAGAGCCTCGTTAGCCAGACGGTGAGGACAGACTCCTAGGCAATGGGAAAACTGCATTCAAATCCTTTCTGCCTGACTCAGAATGCAGGTTTAAACTGCAGTCTCTGTCACCTCTCAGGAGAGAGGTCTAGCCCTTGGGACTGGGATTTTTTTAAATTTATTTTTTTCTTTTTTAATTGAAACTCCTTTGCCAGTGAGTACTCGAAGTGTCTTTCGATGCAGATGTTTGTTTGGATCCAAATTTCCATCACTTTTATTGATCACGTCTGATAAAGAACATGATTTTTTCGTGTGTGTTGAATGGAC
Organism: Phoebastria nigripes; assembly: GCA_035582835.1. Taxonomy (NCBI): domain Eukaryota; kingdom Metazoa; phylum Chordata; class Aves; order Procellariiformes; family Diomedeidae; genus Phoebastria; species Phoebastria nigripes. The sequence goes on from JAYKAV010002777.1 coordinate 3,620,480, forward strand.
GAGTTTGATTAGTGGAAAATTCAAAAAAGCAAACAAACCTGGGTTTAGATTGAAGCAACACCTTTAATTTTTTTTTCTGTATTGTTCAGACCTTGCTTTGAAAAATCATTTTTTGCGCGGCTTAATCAGAACACCATTTTGATCAGTGTTGGAGCGTGCAGGGCCGGCCCTTACGAGACTGGGGAAACTGCAGCAGGGCAGCTTGCCACCCACCACATAACACAGGGTGCACACTGCAATGTTAATGCTAACAGGTGCTGCAGATCCTTTTGTTCTCCCAGTAGATCCACCCTGGTGTTATGTAATCCTGTGGTTTTTGAGAAGAAATAGTGTTTGCTGGTAAATCAACTTACATTGGGTGCAGCACTGGACAGCAGAGGTGTGCTGCAAGTTTTCCAGCCTAAGCAGTGTCATATGACAGTCTCACCATCCCAGCTGGGAGATCTGGAAATAATAGAAAGAGTCCCTTCTTCTGCAGTCTGCTGCCTGAGATCAGCTCCTGCACACCAAGTTTAACTGTTTGCTCCGAGCATCATCTGCGTGTTTTAAGAATTCAGGATTGCTCAGGTCACTTCTTTCAGGCCAGTGCTTTACTTTTGTTCTTTTTTAGAAGTGGGAGCTATTTGCTTTCCTTCTTAGATGTGTGCTCATTTTAACTGAGGCCAGAGTTCTTTGTATCGCTGCATTTAATTATGTTTGCTTTGTAAAGACTGCTGGGATTATGGCAGCATCTAATTTCTGTAGCTTTTCTGCCTCTGACAGGGGCTACCTGTGGACAGCTGGTTTCCTTGAGCTTCTCCTGTGTATAGAGCAGCCTGCATTTGCAGCTTCCACCAGCTTCATGCCTTGTCCCTTTTCTTACAGATGGCTGCTATTTGAGGTCTTGGCTTTCAGGATGGCTGAGGAACAGACCTATAGAGAGCTGTGTGTGTCTGTATTTGAACAGTTGTTCTCATCCGTGCTGTCTCCTGTGTTTGGTCCCAGAGTAAGTCCTGTGTGTGTATATATTTTCCTGCTCATTGCCCAGACACCTTGCTCCAGCCTGGGACTAATGGAGACACTGTCTTACAAATAAAGATTAAAAGAGCACAGTCTAGTGAAATCTGCACTAAGGACTTTCTCCATTAAGAAGTCCCTTGTCTCAAATAAACACTCTGAAGTATTCCCAGGGTTTACTGTGCAATGTTACTTGAACTTTAGTTAAAACCTGCTTTCTCTGGGTAGCCTGTGTCTTACTGGACTCTTGCCTGGTTGCTGAGGATAGATTTCTCCCAAGTATATATTTTTTCCAGATAGGGAGTATGACAATTTTCTGCAAGTGTTTGAAGGGAATAATCAATAAGAAAAGGAAGGACTTCTTTAGGACAATCCAAGTGAGTGTAATTAAAGAGTAATGGGGAAGCAGGAGGTAGAGCAAAAGTGCATTTAGATTGAATATCAGGGATCAGTTGGTTCTTTTAGAAGATGCAAAACTGTTGTCTGATGAACATGCTGGGAGCCTGGTTGCTGCAGCTGTTGACTATGGGACAGGACAGACCAAATGGGAGGGAGGTGGAGCGGAACTGACCGGAGACACATCCACCAAATTTTTTATTTTCATTGTTCCATGTCTGTCTGTATGTTGCTCTGGAGGGCGAGCAGCACAGCACCCCCGGGGGAAATCCTCCCTCTCCCAGATATGCTCTCCCCACAGCTGCCCTGTCTGCCCTCCTATGAGCAGGAGCGTGGAAGAAATTTCCCTTGCCTTCTGCTTGAGGGGAGGGGGCCCYGTTTGTGCCGTGACAGAGGGAGAGGGCTGAGAAGCCCCCCGCGCCCTGAGGAGCCTGGCGGGGCCCTGCGCTGCCCACCCTGCGCCTGCGCGGGTGGAATTTTCCAGGAGCGTCCCCCTCCGCCACCACCATCGCTTTGCAAACTCCAAGAAATGCAACTCATGAAAATGCATTCTTAGCACACAGCTGACATGGTCAACATCTGGTTTCCAAAGAGAGTGCTGTGAGAGATTTGAAATTGCTGCACTGTGGAAAAAATGACTTGGGGTAATTATAGATACCTAACAATACCATTTAATTTCTTCTGCCGTGTCTTTCCTACATAGTGTATCTGGTAATGCTTCAGAAAGCTGAATAATTCTGACAGAGGGCAGTGAAAGGGGTAGGTAAGGGAGAAAAAAAGTCCCCCGTGATTTTAGTTAGGATCTGAAATGAAGGAAATGAGGGTGGAGGATTAGATGTTTTCAAGTCCGGCTCCAGAAAGGGAGACCTTTGCCTTTTTTGTGCATTAGCTATGGAAGGAGGAGGAGGATGTGGAGGATGATGAGGGAAGCTGAGGAGGACAGGATCTCCAAGCACAGACTCACAGGACAGGGGGAGCTTAGCACAAAGCCTCACTGGCAGCTGGGGTGCTGCTTGGCCCCACTTCTGCTGAGCAGGCTCAGAGCTTGGGACCACAGGGGAAAGGGAGGCGAAATTTATAACGTTGGACCTGTGACCATTGGCGAGACTGACTGCCCCAGGAGCCAATTCAGAGTGGCTAAAAGTCAGACCCCTGCTCAAAAGCACCTTTGCTTCCTCTGATACAGAGGGAGCCTGCGAAGACCAACCTCAGCAGGCTCAAGTGAGGACAAGCCTGGATCCTAGCAAGGTCTCCTCTCTGCTTCAGAAGTGCTGTCGCTCTGTTGGCACTGCAGTCCAGAGGTCCTGCGTAGGCTGTGTGTGTCCACAGCCAAGACTCCTCCTGGCAGCACAGAGCCAGCGTCAGTGATGACCTGTCCCCCAGGAAGTGAGCACATTCCCTGGGGGCTGCTGCAGCAGAGAGGGCACCGCAGGGGGACCTTAAGAAGAGGGTCAAGGGCCAAGTAGGAGGACCCCTGTGGAGGTCAGAACATGGTTTAGGAGAAGCCCTCAGAGACTAAGTGGCACATGTGAAGGGGCACAGTGAGAACCACAGAGGGCAGAACTGGGGAGCGGTGGGCAAAAATAGAATTTGGGGACATTAGATGTTGGTTCTAGTGTCAGGGTGGAGGCACCCAGGAGAGGGAGCCTTGAGGACTATTGAACCTTTCTGTAGAGCCCAACAGCAGGAGAAGGATGTTATGGGGGGTTGCTGTTTGATCTGGCCTGCAATGCAGCCAGGGTCGCAGCAGATAGACAAGGATACAAGGTGAAGATGAAGCGCATGTCTCAAGCCCCTGCGATGTTGCGTGCTACCTTTCTGCCCTTGTGCTGGGTGCTGTGTCCCACCTCAGTTGCCAGCTCTGAGACAATTACAGCTGTGCAGAGGTGAAGTGAAAGGCAGTGGAGGTTTTCTAAAGGGATGATAAAAGGTCAGCAAGAGACTTCAAGCTGAGGACTTGTCAATTGGTATAGCTTCTACTGGTAAATTGTCCCCTGAAGGCAAGCTCTTAGTATCATTTCATTTAGAGAAATGCACCAAAAGGGATATAATGAAGATATTCATATTATGAAACTGTGACTGTTATCCTGGAAGAAGCACTGTTGAGGACTCATTTGTCTATCACGCTCATTGGGGCTTGTCTCAGTGACATGTAATCTGAAGAGCTGTTGATGCTGATGTGTTACAATACTTAAGTGTAAGCCTTGGGAAAGAGGCCTACATGTACAAACATATCTATCTGAGTGACTGCCCAAAAGCAACTCGTATTGAGTTAACTTGCAGAAAATCCTCTGAAAGGTTTTTTGGTGGCAAATTAGTATTTCAGTTAATATACATTTTTCATATGAGGTTCTTGTTTTCCTTGAGACACTCCAACTTTTTGTAAGAAGGCTGAGAAGTTTGAAAAGAGACACTCTTTTGTGACTACAAACGGGTACAAATTGATTTTGGTTTTTTGTTCTCAAATTTTTGAATACTATTTTGAAATTTTCAGCAAAAGAAGCAATGTCAGGGACCTCCTCTCATTTATATTCAAACGGATATTTCTGTGTGTTTCAGGAAGCCAGAAACATGAACCATATGATTCTGGTATTAAAAAAAGAACATACTCTTAGCCAGTGTACCTCCTTCAGAGGAAATTACCATCTCTCTCTGCTCCAGAAGGTTCTGCAATGATAAATGCAAAGCTGTGCAAGATGCTGAGGGAATAACTGAACCTTGATCTCTGAGAAAACAGCTAGGGGTGGATACTGGTTCAAGGTCGAGGTCCTGGACAAATCTGAAGCTGTGATCTCTTTCCCTGTTGAGGGCTTATGAAGGGTATGGTGAGCGTGGGCACAGCTGTGTGGGAGGAAAAACATAGAAATTATTGGAACGGGGTGTAAGAATTAATGATAAATATTTAGACAGCATCACAACTTTGCAAGATGGTTTCTAAAAATTAAAGCAAAAAAGAGGAGTTCTGTTCCTGAAAGACCTCTCTCTCAGGCCACCTAGGCACCATCCTCTAATAGTGTCATGCAAAGCTTGTGTCTTTTCCTTGCTGCCTTGCACCCTCTCCTTCTCCCACTTCCTTATTCCAGAAGCTGCTCTGTTGCTGCAAACCAGACTATTCTGAGTTATACTGATGCTGTAGAATTAGTACTGCTGTTCCTGACCCAGCCCTTCTTTCTGGGGCCTGAGCACCATCTTTGTCCTCTGGTGTATTGGGATGGCAGTCCTTGCCTCGGTCTTCATGTGAGGTGTGCATGCCCAGGAAGTCTTTTCATGCTCTCCCAACATTGTCCCTCCAGGCAGTGCTGGACAGGATAGTGGTGCAAAGCTCAGCAAAGCCAGAATATGAAGATAGCCAAGAAAAGGGAGGAGGGACTGAAAGGGGAAGGGTTAAAATAAATAACTCTCATGAGATCTATGTTGAAAGCAGATTGACTGCATCCTTGATTACAAACTTGCATTTTGGGGGAGAGACTAAACCAAGGTTATTTCTGCTTAGAATTTTGCTGTTACTGGTCATCCATTTCTGCAGCACTTTGCAGAGCAGTGAACCGAATACCGCCACGTGGCCAGTCAACTATCTACCTGCAGCATAACACTGACAGCGCTGGAAAAAGGAACTGGCTCCAAGGATTTTCTGACATCACTCTGACCTCTGTAGAAAGAGGAGGAGACAGGTTACCCGCCTTCTGTGAGCAACTCTAAGAGATACTGAAAACAGCTCTTTCAAAGTAGATGAGCTCTCCCTTTATCTGCGTGCCTGCCAGAGGGCTTTGTTGCAGGGGAAGGTGGTTGCTGAGTTGCCTGTGCAGAAGCAGATCTGAAGATCTCTGATTTTCTTCACCTGTTTCAGACTAGGTTTGGGAACAGGGAAGCGGTGAAGGTTGTAATAACCAGGATTCAGTTGCTGAGTCAGACACACACCTATTAACACCTCTGTTCTGCTCACTTCAGCTACAGTGTAGTTTGAGGTAATTGCTTATCTACATAAGGGCTCTTGGTCTGGGGGAGAAGATTTCCTTGTGAGTGTGAGGGGCATCTTTTTGGTAGTTTTGGAGGCTGAGGCTTGGCTGGAAGAGGCCACAAGGGCTCAGAAAAGCGCTGGACAATGTTCCAATTTGCCTATGAAAGGAGCCTGGACGGCTGACCTCCAGGTATCAGGGTGTCCCATCTATTTTGTGTTGGACATGCGGACAAGAAATAGGACCCTAGCTGTTTAAAAACATCTTTGTTTTGATTTTACTTTTTGTGTTTTGTGCCCTTCTTGCTGCAGTCATTATCTCTCTTGCTACTGGGTGCCACAGATCACTGTACAGGAGCCTGTGCCGAAGTCATAGTGAGGTTAAGCCATTTCATTGAATAATGCTCATGCGCTGACCCTACAGGACATCTCTTTTTCAGTGGTGGGTCTACCTTCTTTTGTGCTTCTGGTGCAGCTGAAGGTACTGAATTTGTTCTCCAGAGCCCTCTGTGGCTTTGCATCCTGAGTATTTTGTAGCTTTATGCTTCAGCCTGGATTGAAATTAGCTAGGTTAATTGAGCTAAAAATCTGTAGATTTGTACATGTAGCTTACCAGTGGTGTGATCTTGGCACAGGGTGCTAGGTACTGATAGTTTCTTCCATGCCCTTGGTAAAATGTAGACGAAGGTTGCTGACCTTTAAGACAAGTTGCACTGCCTGCCTGTTTGCTGAGGCTGTTTCTGAGGAGAACAGTAGTATGGGGAGGTGTTGGTTGTATTTCTTCTTTATGGGCTGTGGAGGTCTCTAATGTAGTTTTCTGACCTTGTGTTAATTGGAAGTGTTTCCACGGATGTTTTTCAATTTTATTGCTATTGCACTTGGAGAGATTGAAATAATACACAATACGGAATGGGAAATAAATAAAATCAATGATCCTATGAGGTTTGGCAAATCTTACGTCTGTGGTGCCTGGAGCCTCCCTGTTGGCTAATAAACTATTTGTCCCTCTTTCTCTGGCTTCTGTTCTGGAGAAAGTGTTCTCACAGGATCGATCTCTTACACACAGTGAGCACCAGAAATGCTAAGGAATGGAAGGCAGGGCAGTGAACAGGGGAGACACACTTCAACTGGAGGGGATGCAGGGAGGTAGGGAACGGTGAAATGTCGAATGTACAAAGTGACAGATCAAAGTTGAGGGATTTGTTGACTCCTTTGTTAATCAAAAAGTCAAAAGAGGGGGGATCAATCAGAAAAAGCGGCCTTCATCTGGGTTAGGACAATGCCTCTAATTTCCTTAGCAAGATGACTGATGGGCTGTGGACAGCTTGGTCCAGAAGTCCCAGGAAATGGGACTTGATCAATAAGGGAGGAGCAGCACAGCTGCAGCAGTGCATGAGGTCACGTTTCCTCTTTCTGCTGGTGCAGCTGCAGAAAGAGGAAGCTTCTGGCTTGTGGATGGACTGATCTACACAGACTGCTTTTATCAGCACTTGTTGTTGAAAGGGGTGCTTCATGTTGTGGAGACAACACTTTCCTTCCTGTTTATATCATGGTCATCTGTAGATACTTGCATTTGTGTAGCCATGGCTATGGAGGAAGAGTTCAGACCAAAGCTCACAATGATGTCCCTTGCCTCTTGCAGTTTGCCACATCCAGAGGAAATCCCTGAACTGTTTTGATGCAGTTGACAAACTTTCTTGTATGATCCCTTTTCTAAACCCACCTGAAGGAGACAAAATTTTATGTACTTTGATTTCCATCCTCAGTCTTTTGACAATATAGTTTACAAAGGGGCATATTTCTGGGATAAATCAGTTCAAGATTTATTGTTCAAGAATGAAAATTTCCTCCGTACCCCCATTCCCAGCAGATTTACTTACTTGAGAAAAGGAAAGTCTTGACATTTTGTAATTTTCTGTCCTGAAGCTATGCTGAGTATCAATGATCTTCTGACCTGTGCTCTTTGCTTATTACGTGTTTTGCAGCAGCGGTATTTAATGCAACATTGTAAGGTGCAGCTGCCTCTGCAAAGGCAATGCTCGATTGCTCTAGGTCCTTCTGGTAGTACCCCTGCAGTCTGTGATGGGCGGCATGTGGTATAGACCAATTCACTCCATCTTTAATCTGTGCACAAACTCCCCATGAGAAGCTGAGGGAGGAGAGGTGGAGCTGTCCTTGTGACAATTTCCCTTCCCTGCCCTTCGCACGGGGCCCAGAAGCCAGCTTTCCTGGCTGCTGAGAAAGAGGCACTTGGAAAAACGGCAGCTGAAGTTAAACTGTGGCAAGAGAAAGGGGTGATAGAAGTACTTTTTGAAAGAACATGTTAAATCCTAAAGATGTCCTTCAGTCCAACGCCTTTTCCACTTAACTTCATGGTGAACACAGATCAGAGGGCTTTCACTGGTGATCAGAAGTAGTGTTTTTTTTCTGCAGCTGCTAAGAAATCTCTGCTCTATGCTACAGGCTTTTCTGTCCATGGCTAGGAGCAGATTATGAGTTCATTGTTTTAATATTGGTAGTAAATGATGTGGGAGACTTCAGAGTGGTTCAAGTCATAATGTCCCATTTTCTCAGTAACAAGGTAGGACTGCTTTTGCTTATGCTCTCTGGAGATCAAAGTGAATTTTGTCTCCAGGCTGTCATTCCAGGCTCCTCCACAGATGCTGAGAAGAGTTAAAAATGCTGGTGAAGTTGTTTAAGTGTCCAGTGATTTGGACTCAGAGGACAAGGCCTCGTCCCTCGGAAATTTTAAGTGTGTGGTCCCCTGGGACCCAGGAAAAGAAAGAAAACTTTGTGCTAGAGACAAGCACTTTTCTGGCAGAATTTTGTGTTGAAAGCTCTGTTCTTTCAGAGTTTCCCTTAGGCCAGGACAGTCAGCAGAGGCAGATTTACTTGTGGGATGGCTTAAACATAATTATATGGGCTAGCCTACCCATCAGCATTATGTCTTTAGGGCAAATAGCCCAAGTTTTTAGTTTTGGGGTGATGTTTTTTTCCATCCTCTTTACTATCTTGTTTTGGCTGCTGTCTGGGACTTCTGTTCAATGGCCAAAGATCTCAGGCAGCCAAAATGCCAGGTGTGAAAGTCTGATGCAGCAGTCTTGTGTCCGACTTGACACTTCTCATCATCCCGGCTAGCCTTTGGCTTTTGCCTGCTGCTGCACCCAAGACACGAAATTTAAGCCCAGAAACAAACCTCAACATGGCTATGAACAGGCAGTGGTTGGTACTGGGTGGGAATCTAGGCCTGTTTCCCCAGTGTTTCCAGGAGATGCACACTTCAGTGAGGTGCCTGCAGGGCACATGTTTTTCTGTGAGGGCGACGGGTGAGTGGTGTTTGGTGTCTGCAGAAAGCTGTAGATGTGCATATGGGTACTTGTGCTTAACAGGGTACATGTGGAAGTGTACAGGTCCTGCGTGTATTTCTATGTGTGAGTTAGAGATACTGGTCCTTGTGGTGTGTGTGGAGCCCTGCCTCTTTCTCTGTGCATGTGTGTGCACTGCATAATGCAACCTTCACTTCTTTCAGTCTTGATTTATAACCCGTATCACAAGAGTTTTTACCACTCCCATAACTCCAAGTTTCTTTGTCTTTACTTCTTTCTAATCATTGCCATTGCAACTTTGGGAATGGTTCCTGATCCTGGGAATGCCCAGTCCTTTCCTCATCAGCATCGAGCCATGTCCCTCACTGTTGCGCTATGACAGCAAGTTCCATAACCTGATGCTCTGGTGAGTGGAAAAGTATTTCCTAGGTCCCAAAAGCGTGTACGTATGATCCTAAATGAAAGACACTAATGAAAAAAAGAAACTTGTAGCTACTTTTTAAAGGCTCTGGATTAAAAAAATAAGACTTCCTTTCTTTCCTGGATTATAAGCAATTTGACTCTCCAGACATCTTTTATTGTCTGCTGTAATTGTATCTAGTCCTCCACAAGCTGGTAGTTTAGAAAGCTCTGCCTTTTGGGGATCATGATAATCCAAAATACTCTCATTTTGGTATGTGCTTGACCCAAAGTTTCTTCAAAAGCTCAAAATTATAAGAAAAATCTCAAACAAAAAAGCACTTAGAATTTGACCTTACTAAGTATTTTTCAAGTTATATTATTGTGAAGACTTTTTAATAAAAATACACACTTTTTCGTGCTAGGATAATTCTATGGTTGGTCAAATTTTAGCTTCATGCTTGTTCAATGGCATAAGTGACTTTCCACATCTGAGGAAATCTAGTTCACAAATAGAAAAGCTCTGAGTGATTGTGAGTGAATGTTCCTTGAGATTGCAGCTGTTCCTTGAGATTTCTTCTCATTTTCTCATTTTGAATGCACATCAGCTGTCGATCTCCTGAGAGCTGTATCTAGACATGTGACTTTCTGGAGAGTTGTGCTTCGTCTCCAAAGCAGTAATGAAGATTAAATGCTGGCTATGGCCAACATGCATGGCAAATTGCAGCAAATGCATGGGCTTGTTCTGTTCAGGAGACAGTCTTCTATTGCAGATCCATGTGAAGATGTGTTTTGATAGGTGGGAGTTTGAATGTTGGCAGCTGATTTTGAGTAAGAGCTGTCTTTTTCCCTAAATGGGAGTTGTCACAGAAGAGCCTAGGATGTTTCATAGTCCATTAAACGGGGTAAACATGGCAGCTCTTAAGAAAGCTGTAAAGTCCATTGAGGTCTGGGGCAGTAGAGCGGTCGGGATGTGGTAACAGTGCTGCTGGGACAACAGTGTGTTCTTGCCTTGACCTGACTCCAATCCAAAGTCTTATCTGCAGACTAGGAGCTGGCCTCAGAGGGTGTGGGCTGCACCCTGAGGAAAAAAGGAGATGTTGTTTTCATCCCAGAAAGTAGGAAGGAAGGGGGTGATACTACAGGAATGATACTACAGGGCAGCAAGGAGGCCTTTCCCGTACCATGCATGATTTCCTTTGGCAAGGGGAAGGCTCTACTAGATTCTTCCCTTTTCTCTTTCTCTCCATCTCTGTTTACTTACTTCTCCTTTTTTTTTTAGTCTTTCTCTTCCTCTTCCTTTCTCACTGACTGGGTTTCTAAGAGCAGCCCAGCTGGTATAAGGTAGAGCTGCAGACTGGCCTCTTGTGCACTCTCCTAAATGCCTTTTCAAGCAACCTCAATAATTGATGAGCACCTGGGTCCTTGTCTGCCCTGAAGAGTGCACATGGTATTTAGTACATGAAAATGCTATTTCGCCCATCAGAGCTCATCCCTGGAACAGCACCGCTTCCCCAGGATACCAGTTAATTTTTCTCTCAGTAGTTATAGAGGAACTTCCTTCCTCCGATGGTCTGAGCTGCTTGACTTCTTCCAGCCTAGAGCTTGTGCCTGCTCCCAGCACATGGCTGTTGACTTCCACTTGGCACACCAGAGCACAGTTCAGACTCCTTCTTCCTACAGTGGGTTACCTCCTGACCACTGCTGTCTAGCCTGTCCTCTGCTACAAGTGAAACAAGTGCAGCAGGCCTTAGGTCATCTCCTGGGTTTCTATGGCCCAGATTATCATCCTGAAACACTGCACAACTTGTTGCCTGCCTGGGATTAACTGCTCTTCATTGGGGTGGAAGATGCACTGACACAGCTGCGGGTGCAGGAGGGAGCAGGAAGTCAGGGTTGAAATGTCTCAGAGGAGCTGGAGAAGCAGGAGGAGGAAGAGCGGATGAGAACTGTCATGTCTCAGGGAAGGTGCAGGCCATCAGTTTAACATCAGTCCCTGCTGAGCACACGGGTGGCATAGGGTAAGCAGGACTGAATAGCTGGGGATGCTGCCGAGCAGGACACAGGCATATTGACAAAACTAAGTGTGGAGTGGGAGGAAGGACTAAAATAGTTGAGATGCCACAGTTGGGGTCTAAGGTGCACTGGCTGAACTGCTTATTGCTGTCAAGGGCTGAAATGGCAGGGTGTGCCACAGGCCAGGACTCTGGGACAGGAGGTCTGCTGCGTGTTAATACCAGTCTCTATTCTGCTGTCAGTGTGACAAGGGAGACTTGCGCAAGGGCAAGGGTGCGTGTTTCCCAAGGCAAGGTAGCCACCTCCTTTCTGCTGTTGCAGCAACACATTACATACCCAACCTGCCCCTTTTTCCAAAGGAAATTTACAGAAAGGGTGTTCTGTGAACACACTGCATTGGATCTGTACCTGTAAAGCTGACCCAGGTAGTATCTGCCAGATACTGGAGAAACATGAATGCCTGTCTTTAAAAAAGAGCAGGGAGGGGGGCAGAGGGGAAAGGAGCTTGGGAATTGCAGATTTATGCAATCACTGTTGCTTAACCCCGATCCTCAGAAAAAGTATGAAATGAATTATCAACCAAACTCTTTGTCAGCACCTGAAGAATAACAAGGAGACGTGTAAAAGTCCACCAGAATTTGTTGAGAACAAGTCATGTCAGACCAATCTAATATCTTTCTATGACAGGGTAACAGGCATTGTGGACAGAGGTGAAACTGAAGGTGTCATCTGCTTTGACTCCAGTAAGGTTTTTACCATCTCTCTCATCATACTTTGTTAGCAATCTAGAGGAGCAAGGTCTCGAGGAGAGCTCATAACAAATGCATGCAAAATGAATAAGAATGTCAAAATGGAAGGGAGCAAGGACTGGGGTTCTGTGAGGGTCTGTCCTGTGCCCAGTTCAGTTCAATGTTTTCTTGAACAGCCTTGGTGATGGATGAAGAATTTGCATATCAAATTTGAAGATGACAGCAAGCTGGGGGGACTGTGAATTTGTTGGAGAACAGGGTTAGAATTCATAATGATCTTGGCAAATTGGAGATACATTCTGAAAAAGTGGGATGTGATTCAGTAGAGACAAGCGCAAACTATTGTACCTTGGCAGGAATAATGGACTACATAAATACAGTGCAGAGAAAGATCAACTAGATCACAGTTTTGCAGAAAAGGATTGGGGGGAGGATAAAAGAGGATCACAAGCTGAACATGATTGTGTGTTGTTGAGAAAGAGGCAATGCTGTACTTGGATGTATAAATAGGAGTTTAGCCTGCAAGGCGCATGATGTAATCTCTGTGCTTTGCTGCGTGATGGTGGGGCTGAAAAATTCTGTGCAGTTCTGTGGATAGCACTTCAAGAAAGATCTGGGCAAACTGGAACGAGTCTGGGGGAAGCAGTGAGAATAATCAGGGGTGTAGAAAGTAAGACATACAAGCAGTGATTTAATGGATTAGGATCGTTTAGTTGTAAATTGAGGGGACTGGGCAGAAAGCAGGGAGAGACTGGACAATAGGCAATGAACTCTGAATCTCAGGGCTTCCCCATTTACAGCAATCCCTTTGACAGCACTAAGTGACAGTATTAGTGACTGTGTCAGCGCTCTTACCTGGTCCCTGATGGAGGAAGCGTTTCTATGATGAGGTTTCTGTGGTTGGAAGTTCAGGTGGTTCCTGTCTGTTTGAACAGTTCCTTTGGACCGTGGTCATCACAATGGCACTGGAGGCTGTCACAGGAAAGAAGGGGGAACAGGGCAAGTGAGCATGGCTCACGAGGAACCTCTCCCACTTGCAACAAGTGGGTGCACCTAGGCCAAGGGGCCGCTTGGGCCCAAGAGTTGTTAGAGCCTCTCACAATGTGTGCTGTGTGCCAGCCAAGGTCTTCAAAGTGAGGGTGAAAGGATGGCAGGTCATTTTCTGCACAGCATCTGTAACTCTGGAAGAGGGATAAAGGCTTCATATTATCTCTTCCATTTCTTTCTTTAAGCCAGGTTTTGCTCTTTATTGCCTTACTTGGTCTTATCATTAACTTTGCCTTTTTCTTTCATCTGCATCTTCTGTATGTATATATCTGTCTGTCTATGTCTGTCTGTCCATCTATCTACCTATCTTTCACCACTATACATCCACAGCTTGTCTGTCTGTGATACTGCCCCATCTTCCACTCTTCTGGACTTCTTGTACATGTCTTCCATCCTCTTCTATCTGGGCTACTTTAATTCCCTTGGACTTCCAGATCTCAACTCTCTCATCTTCCATGTTAGTATTATGGCGTCTTGTACTAGGCACCGCAGAAACACCTTCCAGAGGTCAGTCTCTCAAAGTGTTTAAAGGAGATGTTGCACACTATGAGTAGATAAAATAAACTTGCATATGGAGAGAGTGGGAGATCTTGAGGGCAATGAGGAAGCCAAATACCTATATTATAGCATAACAAATGGTGCTTGTAACTTGCTGTTTGACTAGCTGTTGTAAGCTGGGCTGGCAATTCTTGCAGACACCATGGCTGAAGAGAGTGTGAAGGCTGAATCTCATGGTCTTTAAAATGATGTCTAGATTTCATTGGCTGCCAGAGTGCCAGATTCTGCCTTCTCAAAGGAACTGGGAAACAAATTTATCCTTCCATACCTGAAACCATATCCCATTCATTCCTAATTTTCAAATTTCAAATGGCTTCACCACATAATGCCTTGACATCCACATTTTTTTGTTGGGTATATTCATAGCCTGTTGTCATGTGCAGTACTTTTAAAATATATTATGAGTCTGAGGCCCTGTGAACTCTTTGACTAGCTCTGTCTGGTAATACTTTGGAGCTATATAAAACACCCTTGAAATGTGGAGGCAATATTTGGGCATGGAAGGACAGGTGTTTGTTATTACTCTTTTGAGAAGATCTGAAGTCTGTAGTTGGCGATAAAGGGGGCAGGCAAGAAAAGTCCTAGGAAGGCAGAAAACAGAAATGCAGGTTTTTTATGGATGAATGAGCTTTTATGGAGTTGCTTTTAAAAGGTGAAATTATATGGTCATTTGTACTGCCTCTTGATTGCTCGGTGCACCAGCTATTCTTTATGCTGCATGCCATTTGCTGTCTTGTATTTAACTTTGCAAAATATTCTGGGCTGCAGTTTGCATGAAGGCGCCTGTATTAACACATCTGTACTGTTTCGTACTGTTAGATGGGGGTAAGATTTCCTCCGGGGTGCTCATTAACTTCCAGTATTTCTTGCCCTTATTATATGCCATCCTGGGTTAGCTGAGCTCTAGACTTGAGTATGACAGATGGCTATTCTGTTGCAGCCTTTTCTGGCCCTTTTTCTCCCACTGTCACGCTATGGCCGCAACATAAGCTTTGAAAGGTCATTATCTAAATCATTGCATAGAAAAGTCCTTTGGGAGCCAAATTCACCTCTGGCATAAGTGGCTGCAATTCCATTGACTTCAAAGTAGGTTCACTGCTTGACGTCAGCGTTAAATTTTTGCAATGTAGATATCAAAATGAACAGTACTAAGACATAATGGAGTGGTTTCTGTCCCGAAAATGACCCATTCTTGGGCTTGATTTGGCTTGTTGACAGTGCTGCACTCCATCTGTGCATATTAAGAGCCCCCTTTTCTGTTTGCTCCTGTCCTGGGACCTTCTTTTCTCCTCCCTGTTGTCTTCCTTCCAAATTCCTTTAGGTCTGCTTGTCTGCAATCACACGCTCCCTTAAGCTGCACGTTCCCCACCCTCTGCTCCCTCTTTGCAGCCAGTTGTGCTGAGTCCTAGCAGCAGGCTTTGTTGAGACAAAGGTAAAATAGCTATCCCAGGGTGATCATTGCCACTAGGTCTTTGGAGGTCGTGGAAGATGTTGTAGACCAAAGCCCACGAATGGTGTCTTAGAGCTATTGCAGTCCAGGACTCCCATATCTCCCTTATACCAGGGAGCGGAGACAGGGAGGACCCGTGGAAGCCTGGTTTACATTAATATTACAAACCTGAGGTATTTTCAGCAACCAATACACAACTCTTGGCTGTATTTAGAGCCTCACAGCCCTTCTGGAGGGGACAAGTTGTGTCAGCAGCCCCTGGGATGGGGGTGGGGACAGTAGAAGTGCAGGTTGGCAAAGCCTGAACCGATTGACTCTTATTGGCAAGGAACTATTTTTGGGAGCCAATGATGAGAACACCCTGTACTGCTGCAAGTTTGGCGCTGCCTTGCAAGGTTATTATCTGGGAGTTTCATCAGAGTCTGTCAAATGCATGGATTGAGCAGCTAGTGTCTTAAAGGGTGTGTTTTGTGCTGGGACAGCGGGAAGGAGGGATGGGGAGAGAGGCTTTTGAGGTATGAATGGAGGAAAATAGAAATCCATTTCTTGAGTTTCTGCCATTTTTTCATTTGCGATTAAATACATATAAATGACTTATATAAATCCAGGACAGACTTTCCACATCTCTTGCCGATGGTAAGGCAGAGGTAAATCTGTGACACTGCAGACCTCCTGTTTTCCCTTAGCCTAGGGGGTCGCTGAGCTCTGTGTGAATGAGCTCTGTTTGCAGAGATTGCTTTGCCCTCTGTAGAGATGCAGCCATACCTCCTTGGGATGAGATGCGGCAGCTGTTCGTCAGTGCAAAGCCATTCTAACTGGCAGTTTAGGAAACAGGTGAAAATTGAGGGGTAATTAGAGAGACAAAGACTGTAATGAATAGCACTTGGGTTGCAATATGGCTGTCATTCTCTGTCTTGCAAAAAAGCAGCCCTGGTTAGTTTGATTCATGAACCGTGCAGAACAAGCTTACGGTTATTTTGATTATTTGTATTACTGCAGTCTCTGAAAAGGCCTGCCATTAACCAGTGTCCCATTGTGCTGGGAGCTGCACAGAGAGACCAAGATGATGGCCATAGCCACTAAACACTTACTGCCTAAGTCTCAGCTGAGAAAACATGGTCGTGTAGACAGATGAGAGGGTCAATGCACAGGGAACACAGGCAAGTTAAGAACAGGAGTAAATATCCTTGCTGTGCATAGTTTAGGGAGAGTCTGTAAAGAGATGGCATATTTTATCCATTGATGACTGAACATTTTTGCATTGATCTGCTAGGGAAATACAAGGGGAAAATGGGTGAGTATTTGTAAATTTTGTGGACTATAAGCTTAGCATATCAGCAGCCTGACTGTTGTAAATTATCTGCAGCTATCTGGGCACAAGAGAGACTTAGGGCAGGGTATGAAGAAATGCAATGATAAAGCTTCACTGGTATTCATGGGACCTCTGTCAAGAAGAAGGCCAAAATAGAAGAAAGCTACATGGGTCTCTGAAATGCTACTGAAGAAAGTGGAGCAGGTCAGTGTTCGCATCTTGATACTGACTGAGGGATTAGAGGCATCAAGTGGCTTGGAAAAGAGGCACTTGATGCAGCTGAGAAGGAGGGCAAAGGAAGACTGAAAAGAAAGGGGAAAAATGGTATCTAGGCAAATGATTTCTGAAAGAGCCTTTTGAATGGATGTGCAGGGGGTGGGGGGCTGAGAGGTGTTTGTCATGGCCAAAGTGAAAAGATGTTAGAATAAGGGAGAGAGCAGGACCATGACAGTCTGTGAAGGTCAACAGACCTGGATCCTAATCCCATACCTCAGAGCTGCATCATTGATGACAAAGTGGAGTCAGGAACCTGGCTGTGTTCCCCTCCAAAAAGCCAGTCTGTCCAGTAGCATGGTTTGCTTTCCTACACCTAGGACTTGGAGCACAGAGCTCTCCTTCACTCAGTCCCACTGTGCTGCTTCGTGTATGTCATTGGACTTCTGTTTTTTGGAGATATCTTGTCCAGCTCTCATATGAGACCTGACTTTTTCTTAACCTGTAAGAATATGGGCACCTATGACAACAGCTTTACAATGTCACAGTTGCAGAAGTGCAATAACCTCCTGCAGGAAGCAGAAAAAAGTTCTTAGATGCAGGTAATTTCATGCACAGTGAGTGGAGCAGGTAAGCCTTCAAACATTGCTGTTTGTTCTCTATATTAGTGTCTGCTTTGATGGGAAAGTCTGTGTTTTTAGGAGAGAGAGTTCTGTAAAGTGAGAAATGAGAGACCCGGAAACATACACATACTTAGTGCATACGCATACCACTGCAGTGCTGACAGGCAGTGGTAATCACAGACAGGGAGAAGGTGATGGGTGGAAAGGGCTTGGTGCCACAGAGAAAGCAAACTGCAAGGAGCCTGACAATGCAGCAGCCGCCTTGGGGAATCAGCTGTGACGGCTGTGTGGGGTGAAAATCCCAAGGGATCCCAACTGCGCAAATGCAGTTGTGCTTTGACATCTGGATGACTATTTGTGGGAAGGGTGTTTTCATTTTCCACTCTGCTTACAGAGAAGTAGGAATGAATGGAATGAATGGGCCGGTCTCTCCTGTTCAGTGGTACACACCACACTGACAGGGCACCTCCATCTAGTGCTCTGGTGGATACTGCTGGCTCTTCTCGCTCTTCAAATTTCTGAGAGATGGGGCGCTTCTCCCTATAATGCAAGAAGGCTGCCTAGGGGAGGAGGTACATTTCTTTATACTTACTGCACAGAGTTCAGGTAAGAAACCATCCCCTCTCTCATTCCTGTTGAGCACATTTGTTTGCGTATGTGCAAAGGCTGGGTTTTTTGATATCTATATACAGAGTGGGTACGTTATTTCCTCATTATAAATAAGGAGCTTTTTCCCCAAAGCGTCTCCCTTCCCCAAAGGACACTGATGTGGAGCAGGGTAAAATGGTGATAAAAACACCCTGCTGAGGCAGAAGAAAACCTGCAGAAATTGCTGAAACAGAGGGAAGAAGTGTCTTTGGCTGGTTGCATTCACTTTGGACCCAAAGCTCTCGTTGATGGCTTGCTTCCTACCGCAACTCGAATAGCAGCCAGCATCTTTGTACCTAGAGGAGAAAATAAAACTAGTGAACCTGAAAGGGGGTCTTCCTTGACCTTTTCAGCTCTCTTGGGAAGTGAAAAATCTGGGACATACTCCTGAAGGAAAGATCTCCAAATCTCTCTGAAGCGTCACCCTCCGACAGCTGCATGCCAGTGCATAAAAAATGTCCTACTCTGACCATACAAGTGGTCCTTCAAGTCTGCCAGTGCCCGCTGTGGGCTCTGTGTGTATGCCAGAGTGTGCTCCCACAGCTCTGCAAGAAACTAGCTCTTGACTGGATTTTCTGAGGGCTTTTTAGCTCTTCTGGATGTGTTGGGAAGCATACAAATAGTGTGTCGTTTCCTGGGGTATGGCATATTTTATATGGCTATTACCCCTCAAACTACCATCTTACATGGGTGACATAAGTGGCCAATTTTATACCCTATTCCCTGTAATATCCACTTTCAAACCAGTGTTTCTCAAGTAGTCTAGAAAAGATCCAAGCTTTATTCTTTGATATCTCATAGAGATTTGTGAAATCTGTAGTGCTGTGGGCGTAGACACAAATAATTCTGCACGGGTATAGAGCCACAAGCTGGTGAGCCTGGAAGGAGCTGTCGATACGATAACAACCTCTGCTGAGCTGCATAGCAGGGATGAGGGTGGGTGAGTGGCTGCAGGGTTTTGGGGGGCAGCCAGCTGTCCCTCCTGGTACCC
The DNA here is from genome assembly GCA_035582835.1 of Phoebastria nigripes. Classification (NCBI taxonomy): domain Eukaryota; kingdom Metazoa; phylum Chordata; class Aves; order Procellariiformes; family Diomedeidae; genus Phoebastria; species Phoebastria nigripes. The sequence continues at coordinate 3,639,159 of JAYKAV010002777.1, forward strand.
AGCTCGGGGGGCAAAGGAGCAACCAGGACTGGGGCTCAGGCCTGGCCTCTGTCTGTGACAGACCCAACTGGTCCCCAGAAAGTAGCCTCCAGCCTGCTCCTGGGCATTCGAGGCCTCTTCCTGGAGTGTGGCAACAAACTAGGAGAACAATGGAGCAGCTAAAATAAAAAAGACTCATCATTAGAAGTACAGTTATTTAGCTGTGTCTTTGGTGTCTCAGTTAAAGACTCTTTCCTCTACTAGCCTTCCAATAAGGCACATTCTTCGGTTTTGGATTTTTGCAGCTGTACTAACACAGACCTGTATTATATCAGCTCTGGTCTCAGGGTGAAAACCAGCCTGCTATGCTGGCTGGGTCAGAGAAGAGGACAGTTGTGTTCAAACTCTCATCATCATTTGTCTTCTCCCAACCCTCCAAGCCATGCCTCTGTTCTTTCCCCTCTGTGCCCTGAATACTGCAGCCAAGTCCCTCACATGCTTTTCTGCATCTTCTGTGGTTTAGTGGCTACTTAAACATTTATTTATGTAGAACTTGCCCCTGGGGAATGCCTTATGAATGCAGAGGAGGGGTATTGTGAGAGAAGGAGGGAATGAGCAGTCCCTAGAGGGCTCGACATTGTCTATTGCTGAGAGGCAGAAACTGCATGAAAAAGCCTTGTCCTGGAAAAAAATCAATGTACAAAGGAACACATGCACACATGTGCACACAAACACACACTTACACACATATAAACACAAACAAAACATTGGCAGCTGAACACAAAGAGAAAGAAAGCATTTGCACCAGTCAAGTGATCAGAGAACCAGCTTTGTTCAGTCATGGAATTTGTTTTCTTTTGACCCATAGGACACAACCATTTTTACAGACCTGCCATCCAGAAAATGCTGCAGAAAGATATAGAAGAAGGCAGGAGTGGTCTGAGATACTGCATGCAAGAACAGGCTACGATGAGTTGAAGGACAGGCTGTATGTCATTGGGAGATGAGTTTCCCGAGGTTTGCAAATACACTTGAATTTGCCCATTGATTTAAGTGTTAACAATCTCTTTGTAGATAGCATGTAGGAAAATCTGGTATCTTTTTGCTGTTGTGATTGATATTGCTTGAACTTTAATCATATGCAAGAGGCAGCTCAGCTTGTTGAATTCATTAATTGCTAAGGCGTAACATATTCACTTAATTGGATTCTCTGCTAGATAGAGATGTATTTATATGTATTTGTATATGTGCTTAGTGTATATATTTAGCTCCACAAAGACTGATATTAATGGAACGTTAAGGTTGCCTGGTGAAATAATCAGCAGACTGGAAGGGATAAATGTTCAGTCGTAAGCACGATCTTTTCTGTCGCAAGAAGGGTAAGGCCTGGCTTACTGGATATTCTTGGCACAGCAGAAAAGCAGGCAGGACTAAAGTTGGCACTGAGGCAAATTTGCACTTGTACATGCCTGGGGCTGGCTGTGGGGCTGCTCTGCACCTGGCAGGCCACCCCACCACAGTGTCTGTCTCGTCACTGAGGACTGCTGATCAGCTGGTCCTTCTCCAGGGCTGTTTCTCCTGTCCAGGTCTTGGAGGCTCCCTCCATTTCCTTGTGCGAGACAGCACCGTGTTGGTGAGCCACAGCTCTCAGCCGCAGCTGGGGAGCATCCTTGAAGGAGGGCTCTGAGGAGGGCAGGACAGGAGAAGCGATCCTGCCCTCTGAGGAGTCTGCAGCCTCCCTCCCACCCACATCTCACCTGTGTGTGAGGAGACCTGCTGCATGGGGTCTTGGGGTGGCAGAGAGGCTGCTTCAGAGCCACAAGGGAGAGCTGTGGCCCGGAGCATTAGCTGGTTGAGCCTTACATTGAGCATGGGAGGTGAGAGGGACCTGCTTTCTGGAGGCTGGAAGGGGCAGGGCTGAGCGCTGCTGTGCCAGCTCGAGCGTTGCTGTGCTCCCTCTTCCAGGAAAGGTATCTTCAGAGAGCCAGGAAAGACAGCTGCCTGGTTGCTTGTGCCACTTCAGCTTCCAGAGCAGCTGGAGAAGACCCAAGAATGTGCTCCTGAGCTTTAGTTTATCTCCTGATCCCAAACTAGTTCTTAGCGAGTACCATATAAAATCCCACTGTTCCTTTTACAGCTGTCAATCCACATGCCTGACCTGCTGTACTGCTGCTCTGTCATTAATCAGCACCATTTCCACTGCTGGCTGCCGGCATGCATGGCCACTCTGCAGAAACCGGCACCCTTCTACGGCAAAGCTCCTTCCTCTGATGTGGGGTGTGAGGGTGTTGTAGGTGCAGCCCTGAGCTGCACGATTTCTTCTGGAGTGGATGAGCTGAGGCATCTCCTTACTATACTGACTTTTGTCATTGCTCTCAGCTGTTATGTCCCTGTTCATCCCCCTTGCAACATGGGGTGGATTATTAAGAGCCTTTTATAGAGGGGAAAACTGAGCTTCAGAAAGCTTTGGTGGCTTGCTTAAGGTCACAGAGTAAGCACAGAAGAAGATTACAGCCAGCACTTGGGTTCGTTCACTCCTGCGCGTTTGGGGAGAAAGCATCTGCACTCTGCACAGCTGCTGCAACTGCTTAAGGCAAGTGTGCCCTGTGAAACCCGGCGATGCGTTGCCTGTGCTGGCATAGGCTTGCAATGGTAAATCCACGCCATGCAGAGCAGCGCCACAGGGATGCATCAGCACGGCGTGGTGCAAGGCAGCTGCGTGAGCCTGGCAAGCCGCCTCGGCTCTCAGCTTAGCCCTGCTGGGCTAACGTGGCTAGACGGCATCTGGACCGTAACTGGTTTGGTGTCCCTGTGCCATCTACCCCCACCCCCGTGCTTCTACTCTAAGGTTCCACAGACCAGAGCAGCTTGGTCCTGTCCATACCTCCTGTGCAGATCAGCCCTCTCTCTCCCTTAGCCTGTTACAAGCATATTGCTGCAACATGAGAAACCTGCCTGCAACATAATCTGCCTGATTAGTGCCTTCCTTTCCTCTCACCTTCTGGGCACCATGACCATGAGGGACCTGCCAGCTTCACCCTCTTCCACCTCACTCCAATGCTCCCTTCCAATTTGGCTTCTACTTTCTTTGCCCCGTTCAACCCCTTGGCGAGGTCAGTGCTGCTTCTTTTGTCATAAAATGGGATTGCATAATCTCTACGTTGGTTGATTGGTTTGCTGTCCATCACCGTTTCTTTATTCCTATCTCCTCTGCCAGTGCTTGGTGATTCATGGATAGCTCTTTCTCCATCTTCACTGATACTTTCTTGGCCCGTTTATTGGTTTTGTAAGAGCTCGTGCACATTCAAGCTGTATAAGCAATTACAAATAGAAAATAAAAGAACAGTGATTTCATTTTTAGCTTGTGAAGTCAAGCTAGGAAATGCCAGTCTTGTTTCCTGGGCCACCTCAATTCTGCTCCTTCAAGATTCTTTGCAGTACAAGGATTGAGGCAGGGACCCCATGGAGACAGTTGCATGCACTCATTAATTAAAACTTGAATCAAAATATCCACACACAAGTGGGATGGAAGAAAGGCTGAAAAGGAAAACGTAAACCTGCCATTTTCTAATATTTCAACCTAAATAAAGTTCCTTTAGTGTAGTTTGCTTTATGGGTTTTTTTGTGTGTGTTTTGGTTTGGCTTGGTTTTGAGGGGAAAACCCAAAATCTTTTCTGTAGAAATGTATTGTACATTCTCATGCATGCTGAGCCTTCAGCACCGAGTCTGACTGCTCAACCCAGTGACTAAACTGTACTTGTTCCACAGACAGTCATGACAGCTCAAACTGGTTTGCCTTTCTTCTGCATCCTAAATGGTGGAGTGAAAGTCACCTTTTCGCAGTGGGGCGCATTTAAAAGATAGAGAAGAACCTGGATGGTTTGTCCACATTTTATGGGCAGCCTGACTGGGCTTTTGCCTTTCCCTTGCTCTGCCAAAGCTGAGGTGTTCCTTGTACTGACTGTGGTACTGGTGGGGATGTCCCCACTGATTTACTGGGTTGATGGGCTTAGCTCTTAAAACATTTATGCTCAGATGCCATTTGGGCTGTCTGCCAGGATTTCTGTAAGAAAGTGACAGAAAAGAAGTGATGATTATTTAACAGTTTATAATGCAGTTATGAGTGAATGAAATTTGATGGGCCAAAGTAAAAATCATGTCCTTAGCCTCAGGGTTTTTCCCATGCTGACTTTCAAATGCCTGTTGCAAAACATGGAGATGTTGGCTTTTCTCAGGGAACCGGCCTGAAGACTCTTGCAAGGGAAAGTGTCGGAGAACCTAATTACAGGCTTACTACTAACTCCCCGTATAATAGAGGTAACTACACAATACACACACATTTAAATACACGTATGAAGTCATCCAGCTAATTCCAGACTGCCAGAAGACATTCCACGTGTGGACTTACCTGTGCCACAAAAGACCTTTGCAACCTGCTGAGAGCCTTAGCTTCATCTTATTTCTCCAAGACTGCCTCTGTCATGCCTGTTCTCCTACTTTTAGTCTGCAGAAAGGGAATGGCACAGGATCTGCTTTGTGTTGACATGTTTAGGCACAAAATGACAGACAAATCTTTGAAAAATAGGTGCGCCTGAGGTCCATCAGAGCTGAGAGAAGGGGAGGATTTTATCTCCCTAAGGCCATGCTCCCGAGAAAGCAGTCCTTGGCTTAACCCTTCTTTGCTAGCTGGGGTTGGCAAATACATAGCTTCCTCTCTCCTTCCCAAATCACTGATTTCAAGGTTACCTCTCTCTCTATCCATATTCAGGTCTGATTGATTGTAGTCCTTTTGCACAGAGATGACTTGCAGCCCAGATGGCCTCAGCTGGGCCCTTGGCAGTTCTGCCTGGACTTCAAGCCCAGATCAGCTTAGGATAACTGCTGCTGGGGGTACTTCTGTGTGTGTCTGTGTGTCTGCACCTGTGTATGGGATGGGAAAGGAGCAAAATCTTTGGCAGAGCTGCTCCCTGCTGCTCACAGAGTGCTCACTGGCTCCAGTCAGCATGGCAATAATGCACACGTGTGCAGTGAACCAGCTGTCCTGCTGGTGGGCTCCATCTAAGGGTCAGGTCTTCTCTGTAGGGTGTAGGTAGAGCTGGTGGGTCTTGTCTAATGCTCTGCCCAAACATGGCAGAGCGCCATGGTTTTCAAGCAAAGCCCAGCGCTTGGCTGTAGCAGTGTCAGGTGGGGGTCCTGCAGCTCGTGGGCTCTCTTTCTGGAGCCGTCATCCACCAGAGAGGCTGAAGCATGAGCTCCTAAGGCAGGAGTCTCCAGCTGGGGAGTACAGCCCACACCAGCTCCTGGGAGCCCCTGGCTGGCCTGGTAGCCTCTCCTGTATGCCGGGTTGGTCTGCAGCAGCACAGACAGGAGTACCCTGGTAATGCTCACTGCTGGCGGAGACACACAGCACTGACACTGCTGTGGTTTGGGCCAGCACTTCATTTCAGGACAGAGATGAAGCTATCGTTTGAGCACTGTTGGGGTGGGGACAAACCACCCAGCCCAGCTCTAAGTCAGTGAGAGCTGAGATGGGGGGGAAATCACACCATGAAACCCTGGGGTTTCTCCACCGCTTGCACTCCTGCGGCCAGCCCTGGCATGGGGGCAGCAGGGCAGCAGACTGAAGACATGATGGAGGCAGCAGTGAGGAGACAGATCTGTGCAGTGGGGACCATGTCCCTGGGTGCAGACCAGTGACAGGGGGCAGGACTGTGGGTGGGCAGGAGGTGGAGTGCTGATGAGCTGGGGCATGAGGGACCACTGTCCCCTTCTGCTCTCACAGGTGAGGCGGGGGCTGTCTGCTGCCTCTGCTTCCCCCACCCCCATCCCCTGTCCCCTGTGTTTATTGGGGAGCATCTGAGTGAATAAAAGAAAGGAGGAGGGAGGGAGAAACTGAGTCAGGGCATGAGGTGATCTCCATGCCTTCTCCACAGAGATAGGCAAGAGAGACTGTGGATAAGAAGAAGTGCAAGGATGCCAGAGAGCAGCCCCCTTAACCACACACGGGGTAGAGGGAAAGCAGCAAGGGTGTCCCTGGTTGCCCCTATCCCACAGCTTTGCTTCCCATCTGGCCCCTTTGCAAAGCCGATTGAAGAGACCTGGCAGAGCACCAGGGTGCAGAGCAGAGCTGGTGTTTCTACTCAGTTTGGAGATCCAGTGACAACTTGGAGCAGTGGCTCGGTTGGCTACCCCTTGGGATGGCCCCGGTGCAGTACACAAGGCCCCCCGCCATGTGCCAGGTTGGGGGGGGGCATGCAGACATGCACCCTGAAGGTGTGGAGGCAGCGGGGCTGGCTGTGGCTATGCTACTGTGAATCCAGGGCCAGGATCTGGACAAAGGGTGCGTGGCGGGTGGGGACAGCATTTGCAATCACCTGCCCAGAGCTCCCAGTGGTGGGAAAGGAAAGGAACAGGGGCGTGCAGCTCTGTAACTGCCTTCCCTGAAATACTGCTCCCAACATGTGCAGTAATTCCTCCGGAGGAGGCGTGCTCCTCCCCTTTTCGCCAGCGAGAGAAGAGCTGAGCATGCTGCGTCTCTCTGCGGAGGGGCGTGCATGCGGCCGTGCCTGCCTGTGCCTTTCTCAGCAGGTATGCATCTCTGCGCGGGGGCAATGCAGGGCTGCTGTGCGGAGGGCAGGGGCTCTGGCTGGTGTATTCAGGATAGGGAGGTGTTTCACCCGCTGCGACACCCTCCGGTGAAAGTTAAAGGATCTCTCTGATATTCTTGGCGATGCTTTTCAAAGCGGCACCTTTGGTCGTGCTTGCACAGCTCAGAAAACAGTGATGTTTAGGCAACCCATCCCCTCTCTCTTCATGTTGCCTTCTCTCCTACCGCTGCCAGGGCCTGCTTCAACATTTAGCTTTTCTCAGCACAAGGAGATGTTTTTGGCCTTCCTCTGGATATGGATTTTTAAACATTCCTTCAGCCTCAGGTCCCAAGAGATGCTGGGAGAGATATTCACTCTGTGTGAAGAGTAGGTGTCACTGCAGAGGGGAACACACATCAGGGTTTTGTACACCGCTGTACAGGGCCCACTTACCAGCCGAAGCTCTAAACTGTCTCCCAGACTGCGGTATGAATTGGCAAGCCCATCCCTCCCTCTGTGTAACACGTTTTAGGGGGGGAAAAAAAGTCTGAGTGAAAGAAATGAAAGCTCAGCAAAATGCAAACCCAAGCCCAGCACTCAACAGGGAAAGCCAAGGGGAAAAATCATTAGATAGGGCATTACATGCATTTATACACGTACCGGATGCAGACACACACCTGCACAATGCGGATGCACTCCTAGAGACTGCGAAATGCTTTCATAAAGCATTTAGATGCCTATATATGCACATAAAAATACGTTTTTCTTTAAACCTTTGTGACTCCCCAACCCCCTGTGACACAAAACATGCAATCTTACCAGTATCCCTGCTATATTTCCCCCTGCCCCACAGTTCTGCAGAGGAGAGCAGTAGAGRTGCTCAAGGTGAAACTGCCTTTCACCTTAGATGAGCAAGGATAGAGGCAGTATAAGCTCCCTGGCTTTAGATTTTATTTCCCAGACCAGAATCAGAATAGACTGATGTTGCTGAAGTTTAGGACATTGTATTAAGCTCCCCTCTCCTCACACAGAGTCATTTCAGAAGGGCATGATGGCTCTAAGGATGCAACATTATTGAAGTAGGAGTCTGAGTCAGGTGCTGTCACTGCCTGTTAGCTGGAGGGTATGTTGGATGGTACAGTCGGTCTGCAGCATTTGTTAAGATAGAATTTTTTTCTAATTCTTCTTCCAAAATCCTAACACCTGATTTGCCCCCCCTAGAAGCTGTGGCTTTGCTAAGTTACATCCTCCAGCCTACTCGGATCACAGTCCACACTACCATGAACAGCTTCCTCTAGCCTCTCCCCTCATGTCTCCTAATTATGCCTGTGTTGATTGCAGTCTGCATTTCCATAAATCATGGTTATGTGTACATCAGGTAGCACTGAGGACTTTGAACAAATATGTCCCCCTGGAAACCTTGCTGCTCCCGCATGAGCCAGCTTTGCCTGGATGAACCACTTCCTGGGCTACCAAGTTAACACTACCACCAAGAACACCACCATCTCCCAGAGGGAGCTATCAGGTGATCCTGGCTGGTTTTATGCCTGTAGTGCTTTCTTGGTACCTCCTGGTTTGGAGGCATGATTTACCAAGGCAAACACTTTGGCATTCTCACAGCCCTGACCTTTCTGCGACACCAGTGGAGCTCCATAGTTCAGTGACTTTGCAGAAGTCAGAAGCTCTGAAAGTATATCTCATTAACCTTCTCAGGCTAATCATGGCAGGGGACAGGACCTCAGCAGCTGCAAAAAGCATATAAATGCACCAGGAAAGAAATGTTTCAGCAAAAATGGCAAGAGCTGTGTAAATGCCAGACCTCAGTGAGCTGGGGGACTGTGTTTCTGCAAAGAGCTTTTATTCCCAGAATGAGTTGTAAAGCAAGAACAAGTACTTCACCGTGTCTGTATTCTAAGCCAAGCCTCTCTCTGGCATATGCTAGGTGCTGTATAAATACAGAGAGAAGAAAATTCCACCATCTCCTGCAGCCTACATGTTTAATTGAAAGGCTATTAGAAGCAATTCCTGCTTCTGCAGGTGCAGTGAAGAAAACATCCTTCCCCAGGTGGTTGTGGAAGGTGAACTTGAGGTTCAGGAAGGAGTGTTGTTTCTGTGTTAATTAATTTTGCATGTGGAGCATTCACAACCATTTCTTGTCTGCTTTGGCTGATGTGGCTAATTAATCACCTTAAGTGTCTGTAAACAGGAGATTTTTGCTCTCTGTGGCATCTCTTCTCCACCTGCTGTAGACCAGCCTATGTGAGGATACAAACCTGTGGCATCACAGGAATTACACATTTGGTAATGGCTGTGATGTCAGCATTGTGAGTGCGAARAGTCATGACTTAACCAGCTTGGGTGAAGGCTAAGAGGAATGTTCTATTCTCAGGGCACTGGAGAAGGTTTTGCTGCTCAGTGAGGGAAGTATGAGCATAGGAGGTGGAGATATCAATAACAAGAGTCTTTGTGTTCATGTGAGTTATTTGGGGGACGGAGATATAATGATTAAGACTGAGTTTTGACATCTGCAGACTGAAAAGTCAAGGAGAAAAGGTTTTCCACGGAGGAATTCCTCCTCTTGCTTCTGCTTACTTAAGGCCTTGGGACTGGAAAGGCTCATCTGGTCCCATCCCTGCTGCTCTAGGCAGCAACATCATATAGCCGTGTACAAACCGGTTGTGCTTCTTCTCAACCCCATTTTAGTTGTTTTCACAGCTCCTTTTGGGCAGCTGTTCCAGAACTTCCCTCCTCTGATGGTTAAAATCCATCTTATTTTCAAGGCAAATTTCCTCACAATGAGTTGTTCTTGTACCAACATTGTTTTTCTGCTTAGAAAACCCTTTTCTTCCTCCCTTGTGTATCTGTCCCCCCTTTATTTATACAGAGCAGTCGTATCCCCTCTTGGCTTTCATTTATCTAGGTTAAACAAGCTTTTTAATCTCCTCCTTTAAGGCAGGCTCTCTGTTCCCTTAATCGCTGAATCCAAGGTTGTTGCTGATAACTAGCTTTTCTGTAAGGTTCCTCGCTGCTTTGCCCAAACCGCGTGTAAAACAGCATGACCTATTGCCTGTTGAGTAATTTTGAGGTGAAGAAATGTGTCAACTATCAGATCCAGAAAAAAAGACATCAGGGTGCTGCTGTTAAAATTTGCATTTGTTCTCCACCTTATCTCTACAAAGCTAAAGTCTCCCATAATGACTTAGTTCCTGATACAGTTTCTCTTTAATAACAGTAATGACATCTCTATCCAGACTGAAAACCAAGCCTGTGGAGCTACAGCAGATCTCTGTAGTTCAGTCCTGGTGGAATATCTTGCACCAGCCTTCCAAAAACTATCTCAATCCCAAATGATTCCACTTTATTTATCCGTGATTTATTTCTTCTCAGTCTACGGTAGCATTAAGGTTACAACAGCATCCCCCAGGTTTACCTTTACTTTTATGTACCCTGAGCAATGCATACTTCCATTAGCAGTGTCCCAGTTATAATTGCTATTTCTATGGTGTTTCTATTACCCCTACAGTAGCCCTTTGAGGTCCTGCCCACTTGTTCTGGTTTTCCCATGTCCTCATTCAGGATCTATACGAATTGTACTGACAAGACTCATATCTCCCTGGACTCTCCCTGCTTCCCAGAGGGGTTAGGTATGCTTTTCCATCAGCTATGTTACCAATAACGCTACTCTTGCGTTGCCTGCTGCCCAACATCCTACCTTTACCTTTTCTATATATGTTCTTCCCTTTTCCATGTAGTAAAATCAGGTGTAAAAGTTACATAAGCTTTTTCCAGTTAACTATCTGACAGCAAAGATAAAAGGCAGGAAGTTTTCACATTTACACCATTTACAGATACATGCTGTATGTGTTCCCTCATTTAGCTCTAGACATACGTGTGTGTGTGTCTCCTCATTTGCATACTATTTGTGAGCATCATGACCTTTTCTGTTTTTATCTACCCAGTGCACCCCAGAGGTGAAAACATACCATTATCTCTTTTACACAATGTGGAGTGGAGGCATAAGGGTGCAGATCAGGTTCCAGAGGTCCTCGGTGGAATAGGGAATTTCTGCCTTCTAATTCATGCTCTGTGTTGTTGCCTTAGTGCTTCCCCACTGGAATGAACAAGCCCCTCAGCTCCTGGAAAAAAAAAACCCTAAACAAATGTAATAAGGGACGAAACATTGAACTTTTGGGGAAATGCAGAGGGCAGTTCAAGTCCTAAGTGAGTTTGGAATGGTCTTTCTTTTATTCTGTAAATGAAACCAAATGCCTGTTGTTCRCTTTGTATTTCTTCTGTACCAGGAGTGGCAGGAAGTGAGAGAAGATTTTAAATAAAAAGACAGTGGTGCAAGGCACAGTGCAAATGGGAGCCTGAATGAAATAAAAACTATCAAAAGACTTTGCCCAGACATAGTTCTCCTGCAGCCTGTTGAAAAACAAGCTCCTGAAGGTTCAGGTTTTCCCCTGAACCTTCACCCCAAATACGAATTCAATGCCTCTGATCATCTTGCCTAAGAAATGTATCTGAACATTTCTGGTTTTATCCAGAATTGTATTCTGCTGCCTAGTCCTTGAAAGCCAAATTTCTAGGAGGTTTTTTTTTTCCATCTGTTGATATTAGTTAGAGGTTTCTCCAGATGCTCTTGTGTTTTGAAGTCCTGCCTTGGCATGCTAGGACGAGCTCAGAGATTGGCTTCTGCCCTGGCTAGAACAGACAATTTTGGAAGTTCATGGGAGTTGCTTGTACTTGTCCGTACTACCCATCTGGGGATTTTGTAAATGGTGAGACTGGGTGCTGGTCATTTGAACAGGCAGTTGCTTTTGCCAATGAGATAAGATATCCACTGAATGAGACTACCAACTCCTCTGTGTTATAAATATCTTACTGACCTGATAACACTGAAAAGAGCACATGTAGAAGAATAAGGAAATACACTCTTCTGGTATAAATTGCAGCAAGAAGATTTAGGTTAGACATCAGGAAAAAACCCCTTTTTAATGGGAAGGATAGTTAAGCACTGGAATAGACTGCCCACGGAGACCGTAGGCTCTCTGTCAGTGTAAGGACAGGTTAGACAAACATCTGCCACAAATGGCTGTTACAAGCCTTAGCTTCCCTTGGGAGAAGAGAAAAGCCTCTATTAAGAATTAGTTTCATGGAACTAATATGATACACCTTTCATTAAAGATGTGCATTAACATACTGCAGAACACTTTTATTCTGGCTGCATTATACCGCGGTTAAGGCAATTTGCCAGCCTGCTGGAAGGCTTTTGGAAGGCTCTCACTTATTTTCCTCTTGCATAGGCAATCTTACCTTTTGTCTGCATGGGATAGCTTATATACTTAGGCAAACCAATAGCATATATAACTGAATTTTTATTCTACAATAGCTCTCACTTTCTTTCTTTGCAAATGTATTGGACTTCTACTTCCAACAGCTTATTATCCAACGTAGGATCTTATATTTAAGGTAAAAGTTAGCTGCTCCCCTCCCTCACCAYCTCCAAATTCATCCCCAAACCAAAGTGACTTTCCTTTCTTGATAAGATCGGATGTGGTACAGACAGAGCAAGGGGAAGTTAAGGTGRAATTCTGGCTTTTAGGAGCCCTGCCCTGGCATACAGGAACATACCTAGGGATTGGAGAATAGGATTAGAAAGGGGGTTTTAAAGATCCCTAGCATCCTTACTTCTGCTGATTCTGTGACCCTCCAGGGCTCCTAGTGGGAGTTTGGATGACTAGACTCTGATTGGAGAACGCCCAGTGGGTCTTGAAACTGCAGGGTGACAAATATGTAGGATGCCTGGGATGGTTTATTTTTCCTCTTTTTGCTGAGGCAAGCACTGAGCAAAACCTAAGTAATAACAGTTCACAARCTGTTAATACCAAATACCCTGAGACTTCAGAAGTGCCTTGCTCTGCTCTGCACAGCTTGGCAGGTTATATTCTTTAAGGGTAGGCATCATTACCTGGACAAATCTGTGACATTTAATTCTGTTGTGGCTAACCTCTGTCACCACAGTGAATTGTGCTCCTTCCCTCTCATGGCTGATTATCTAGCATACGATGCACATTTGTATTTTCTTTCTCTTGCATTGCCTCCATCCTCTGCACATGTGGTGTTTCTTATCCTTACTGTCCTTGCCCACATGTAGCTTAAGCCTGCTCTTCTTTAACTACATGCATACACATTTCATCCTTGCGTGCATGAGCATGTAAAGAAGTCTGCCCCCTCTTAATTCACAAAGCTTTTCTGACTTTGCTTATTTATATCTGTACATGTCTGTAGGTATATGGCATGCCTGATTGTTCAGGTTAGCAGTGAAACGTAATATTTGCACGTATTCTTGAGACACTCATCGTTAATTTGAAAATTTAGGTCAGAACATTCCCTTACATCCTGTTTTTCCTCCTTTTTGGACAATTTAGAATGATTTTGTTGGGATAATAAGGAAAGGACGTGTACTACTGTATTTGTAGGTTAGGTGCTTCAGCACGCAGAAGGCGGCTGTGGCAAGACTGTCATTGTTATCCTAATTTCATAAAGTTGTCCGTGTAGTACAACACGGTGAAACGTGCCTGGCACACAGCCTTATGAACTCCCCTTTCTGTCCCAGAGAACTTCTGGGTAATTACGAGTTGGGTTTGTCTATCTGATCTAATTTATCACTTAGGGGTTTATATCATGCCTATTACTGTGATATCTAAGTGCTGCTGAGATACTGCAAGATGTCTCTTTCATCAACCACTTATTTCTATGATAAGTTAATGTTACTGAGCTGAAGTCTGGGCTGTTCTGTGCAGCATCTTAATCACTGGTCCCTACTGAGCCCCATGTGTGCAGTTATTCTGCTTGTCTGGTGGCTTCACTGAACTGGTTTTGGGGATTTGGGCTCAGTTACTTGAGGGCTAAAGTTGCACTGCGGAAATCTCTGGCTCAGATGATGATAAATTGACCTGCTTGGTCAGTGAGTGGGAAGTCCAGGGCTGAGCAGACCCTGGGTAAGCATGTGAGTATACACTCTTTATTCCCTCAGAAATGCACTCTCCACATCCAGGCTTAGATATTACCATGAGTACAGACCATCTGCTGCCCTAGACAACACTACCTGTCTTCTGTGGACAAAAGGGGCCACCAGTTCCCAGGGATTCCAGTCTGCCAGCTTTCACCTGCTGCTCAAAGTGTATTTAAAAATTAAAACAACTCCCCTTTGCCCACTCAAGTAACAACAACAAAAAAAAAAGAGAGAGAAAAAGAAGAAAAACAGCTGTGTACCCTGCTTGCTGGTCCAAACAGCATGACTCCAGGGGTAGAGGGAACATTAAGGGCAAGCTCTCCTTGGCATTTTCTGCCAACTGCTGGTCATAAGGGCCCTTGGGAAGGTAAGACCAGCTGCCTGGCCACTTCACCCCCTTCTTACAAAACCCACTGCCTGGCCCTCACTGGGGTGCTGTGTTCATGCTGCAGGGATGGATGGAGAGGCTGCTGTCTCTGGGTGATTTCTTCTGCCTTTCTTCTCCCTTCACAAGCCCCCAGAGTGGATTTTTCTTTCATGGCCAGATGAAGCGGTTGTTTGTTTGTTTTCAAGGTGACAAGTGTTTTATGTGAATTCTAGCTGCTCTCAAATGCCAAACCCCAGCTGGGATTTGAGTTTCACAGAATAACCGCTGACACCTAATAAGCCTCTAATAAGTGCTTCTCCCTCCCGTCCTGTCATTTAAATAAATAAATGACTGAAATTTGGGGGTGGTGGGAGGTGGTGTTGAATTGCAGTGGAATGAAGCTTTTCTGTTTACCCACCAAGCAGGTATACCGCTAAAAGCAGTCATGCAAGCTTCCCACACACCCACACTGCCTCTGCCATCAAGTCAACGTGTCTCAGCCCTGGCCTGGAGGGCTTTCTTTGAGGATCGTGCAGGAAAGTTCCTTCTAAAGCCCAGTCAGTTAGTTTCTTGCCCTCTCAGCTTCAGCTGCCAGCCAAGGTGCTAATTAGTGTCAACTGTGATGGGGGGAATTGAGAACAAAGGCAAGACTTTGATAGTTGAAAGCGTAGTTGATGTTCAGGTTTTTTCTTTTCCTGCAATTTGTGCAAGGAATCATCTACCATGGGCAGTGGGTGTGCTACACGTACTACTACTCTTCAGGGACTGGAGTGGCTTCAAAACAACCCTTATTTGTGGCAGTAGGTAGAAGGCAACTGAGTCCCATCTCCCTTTTCTGACCGCTGAAGATATGATCTCTGTTTGTTTAAGAAATGGAAAATTAAAAGATACAAAATTGCAATGTATCCTTATGGAAAAATAGCAACTGTAAAAAATCATAGACGCTCTTTGATTTTATTTTTCATGTGTCAGAAACACAGAGCAATTCCTTGTTTCCGGCTAAGGTGTGTAACCAAGTCACTGTGAAAGGACAAGAGCAGGTATTTCAGTAAGCCCTCAGCAGGGGCTAGTGAGAACTACTGTTAGCCAGCATCTCTGTCTATGTTCTTCTCCTGTGAAGACACTCCTGAAAATGCAGAACATCTCCGTCTTCAGTTGCCTGTTTCTTGGAAGAACTCAATCCTGACTAGGAATGGGCAACCTTTTTCCAGAAGAAGGAGTTATTTCTGGACAAAATCAACTTCAGTTAAAATGAGTCTATTTATTTGATGAATTTCACTGAAAACAAATGAAGACAAAATTTTGAAAAAAATAAAGAAGTTCTGTTTTTACTTTTTCAAGTGAAGTATTTCAATTTCTCTGTTTCAAAATGACATTTTATTTCAGCATTTGTATATACTTCTCTTTTTTAGCAGGAAAAAAMCCCATTTTTATTGTGGCTAGTAGGCTGAAGTCAGCATTTCAGGAGACAACAAGCTCTGTTGCTGTTGTTTGGCTGAGAAAGTTGAAAGACATCATGTCTGTTTGACCATGGTGATAGTATCCCCCCGGTCATCCACTCACTGTCCTAGAGGGTGAGACCATCAGAGAGATGAGACAACCCAGACATCTTTCTTGTTCTCCACTTCCCCCCGGTTTGAACCCACTTACTCAGAGCCTTCTCCCAGAAATGTCCTCATCTTACATGAGCCGTGAGCTTGGGTACTCCAGAGTGGTTCTCCTGCCCAGGCCTGCAGGAGCTGTGGTTGATGTAGAGGGATGGGGCAGCTAGAAGTCTATCTTTTGTGGTTTGTGTCTCCACAGGTGGGGAAATGGAAGGAAAAAAAGTTGCAGATGAAGTATTACGTGTGGCCCCGCTTTGAGCTGTATCCCGACTCTGAGGAACGTGAGGATGATCACCTGAGTATCGTGACCTTGGAAGAGGCACCGTTCGTCATTGTGGAGAATGTGGACCCCCTAAGTGGCACCTGCATGAGGAACACGGTCCCTTGCCAAAAACGCATAGTGACCGAGTATGCACCCCTGGGTTTTTCTCCTCCTATTGGGCTCTCCCTTCTCAGCAGAATGTAGAGTCTGTTGGGCCAATACCGTCATACCCTGATAATCCTTTTTAGAAAAGTCACCTCCATTTGCCCAGCCTGGCCCGTGTCCATTCATGACTGGCCCCATTGGGCAAATCATCGTAGTGTGTCCCTTCACCCTCCAGCACAGATAGCACAAGTGAAATTCTCCACATGTGGGAGGGGGAGTGCATACTGACAACAGAAGGGAATTAAGGGAGTTTTTCCCAGTCTTTTAACCCATTATTGTTGTGACGGTTCAGGAACAAAACTGATGAGGAGCCAGATTACATGAAGAAATGTTGCAAGGGGTTCTGCATTGACATCCTCAAGAAAATCTCAAAGTCTGTCAAGTTCACCTATGACCTCTACTTGGTGACTAACGGCAAGCATGGGAAAAAGATCAATGGGACGTGGAATGGAATGATTGGAGAGGTCAGCAGCAAAGGGAGGGCATGGTGGGCTTCATCCGTGGGCTGGGTGACATGGGTCAGGTCTGGTCTCCCATCATTATTCGATGCCCTTCTGGGGAAGGGACAGAGGTGACTCTACAGAAATGATTGGCCTGGATCCTTTCTGGGTGAATTAATCTGCTCTGACACTCTGACCATGACTGCCTTTCCTGTTCGACAATTAATTATTATTCTCTATAGTGTCACAAATTTGGCCTTCACAGTCAAAGAAAGAGGGTGATATCCATAGACCAGAGAGGCTGCAACCTAGATTACRCTTAGATCTTTGAATGAAGAATGAAATAAGACTTTGCAGTGTTAGAAGGAGGAGAAAGCAAGGACAGAAAAATGAGATAAGACGTCTTCTCGGTGGATGATGTGTTTATCCTAAGACCTCTGCGGATTTATTTTTTATACACATACCAGCTTTGAGGGGAAGATTAATGTCTATAGATTTCCTGAAAGAAGAAGGTGTCCTGATGAAAGATTAGAAAGGAGAGATGATAGAAACAATATAGGGAATGGGATTACAGGAGTAAAAGGACTGTGTGGAAAGGCAGGAAGGTGAGAAGGGGCTTGGCTGTGGTGCTTGAGAGGTGCCTCGGGTCTGTGTGTGATCTCTTCCTTTCCTTCCTCCAGGTCGTCACCAAACGGGCATATATGGCTGTGGGATCCCTCACCATTAATGAGGAGCGTTCAGAAGTGGTGGATTTCTCTGTGCCCTTCATTGAGACGGGAATCAGCGTCATGGTGTCACGTAGCAATGGAACTGTCTCACCTTCTGCCTTCTTAGGTAACATTTTAATCTAAAATTAAAACTTCACCCAGTGTTCATGAAAAATTAGGTGAAGGTTGCTTGTGATTCTTAGCCTGAAAGTCCCTTTTTGGGAGTACCTGTGGGACAGGTATATAAAAATAAACTGTGAGGTTTTAGTTCTAAATCCCAAGGAAGCAAAATCCAGGCAAATGCAAACAGGCACTGCCTAGGAGCTCCAAGACATTTCTCAGCAATTGTGTGCCTAATCCCGGCAAAGAATGGGCTCACTCAGAGTTGTCACCTACTCCGCAGCACGTGGTTTCCCAGTGACTCAACTAATAGCATGTTCAAGGAGTGTAAGCCAGAAGAAAATTGATTCAAACCTTATGGCTGGTATGCCATAGTACTTAGTGATAACAATTAGCAATACATTGTTGCACTTTGAGAGACATTATTTGTAAAGGTATTAACTTGACCCTCCCTTGACAGAGCAACGTGTAGAAGTTAGAGATCTAATAGAGATCTTTTCAAGAAGAGTTGAGCCATCAGTTCTGTGCTGACACTGTGTCTTCCAATAAAGTGATTTCTAATGTCCTTCGGTGGTGGAGGGTGATCAGAGAACGCAGAAATGATACTGCATTTCCCCAAGATATCCATGCCTTCCTAGTATCTACTATCTGGCTTTATAAAATGCTTTACGATGCAGCAAACACAGTATATGAGTTATATAATTACTGTCTGCTCTCTGCCAGCATCCTGAGAACATACACAAACAGAAGTAACTTTATATGGGTAAAGAAATTTTTCCAAACCTCTTTAAGTGGGAGTTTCATGACTACTCACTCTTCAGGAGTTTTTGCCTTTAGCCAAGCCCACCAATATTGCTGGGGTATGTAAAAGCAACGATAAAGTTAACTCCAAAATTTTAAATTGCAATTTAACTGAGGTTGCAATATTAGCTATAGTCTGGAGCAAATTTCTAAGTTTCTTTGATCTGGTTCAGTCCCATCTTTATCTGTTCAGGCTTGGAGATGGAGAAAACCTGGCAGAGATCAAACACTTGCAGAATATGAATGCTAACATTTCTAGAATGAGCCAGTGTTCCCCTTGCTACAGGAATGGAATAGCTGAAAACCTACTATCATTATGGCTGAACCTCAGAAATTTGGAGATGCTCTTTGGCTCAATAGAATCTTGAAGGTTGGATGCTTGTCTGAAACTCTGCCAGTTCTGCTTGATTTTCCCCACTCTCTCCAGATGGTGCTGGAGGACTTCCTGGGAACAATCTTTTATCAATGCATTTTTTTTTATCGATGCATGCCACAATGGCTGCTTGTAGTTCCAGATGGAGCCATGTGTCACAAATGTAACAGTAAGAAGGAATGCAGTCATTACAGAGACAGAAACTATACTTCTCCCAATTCAAGAAGTTTTTCAGACTCAGGTTGAAGGCTTTGTTGTAACTTCTGTTTTTCCCCAGCCCAGTTTGCCCCACACTCTCACTGGGGTGCTCTGGAGAGCAAAGGAGGTGAGGAAGGGGTGAGGTGGTGTATCAGGTCTTTCAACATGGTTTTCTCTTCCTCTCCAGAGCCTTTCAGTGCTGATGTATGGGTGATGATGTTTGTGATGCTGCTTATCATCTCTGCGGTGGCCGTCTTCGTCTTTGAGTACTTCAGCCCTGTGGGCTATAATCGGTGCCTTGCTGATGGCAGAGGTAAGGGGAGTCCCTCCTTGCCATGATCCTCTCTCGCTTCCAATCCCGGCTCCTTCGTGGGGGCATTTCCTTTGCCTTGAACATGATATGGATCTAGCCCACTCTGAGCTGTGCATTCAGACTAAAGAGGGCAGGGATGGAGGTGGGAAAAAGGCTCTGAAGAGAGCAGATGTGTATAATGGATAATTTGCTTGGCTTGGGAGATGGAGCTGCGTCGCCTTTCATCTCTAAAGCATGCACCAGCTCCAACTCGTTTCTCATTGAAGGGAAATGAGTCCTGGTAGCCGGTGCTGGCAGTGTCTACGGTGCTGTGCTCTCTGAGGCAATCAAAAGACTCAGCGCTGTCAATCCATCCTTCAGTGCTACGTCTTGCTGGAGAGCAAGCTGCTCTGCCGGCCTCCCAGCATAGTGCTATGTCCTCCAGACTCCTGGGCACGCCCCTCCCCTACTTGGCTCTCTGGCTTGCTAAGGCCAACTGAGAAAGTGGGAAGCTCATTTTCCTGGGAGTGGGTGATGTATTATTTTGCAAGGGCAGCAGGAAAGATGGGAACAAGTGAGTGACCCGTCTCTGTGGTTCTGATCTTCAGAAGACAGCCTGAAGAGTTGAAGAGAGGATGGACAGACAGCCTAAGACACAGCTCAATTGGCTTGAAGACAATTAGCAGGTTGAGCCTTCTGTCACCTCCATATCTTCACCCCCTGATGAATCAGCCCTTCAAACCTTTCTGGGTTTATTGGTCCATTCAGAATAGTGGGAGAGAGACTGTTATTGGAAAATAACATTTGCTCCCTAATCTAGTGCTTTGAGTGAATTTCTGCCATCAAATTAGAGAGGAGTGAAAAAAAAAATTGTTAATGAGAATGCAGGCAGAACCACATATATGGGGAAGTGGAGAACTACTCTCTGAACGCGGAGCTGTGGAGAGCCTTTATGGCAACTGATCGTAACCACATGGATCTGTGGACACAAGTAAATACTATTAAACCTGTGAGTCTCCTGAGACATTAATACAGATGTGGAACTGGAAGCTGTTCTTAGTACAGGTGTGCACTCGTGCAGTTATTAAGTTAGCTGAACTGCAGCTGCAAGTATCAGTATTTCTGAGTAATTATGAACAGTACTGCATGATCAGGCAGATATTATCCCTGACAGATGTAACTTGAAGATGTAGAAATCAGCTGCGGAGACTGCAATGCTTGTTTGGTAACGAATGCTGTGGCTAATGTTACTTTGACTGCATTCGAACTAGTCTATGACAGTATACCCTTGCCTCCCACACCTGCGTTTTCTCTTTATGGACACCAAGATTTTCTCTCCAGGGTCAGGTGGGCATGCCCTGATCTAACCCCTAAATGTTGTTGGGTTGTTTTTGGGGCACTCAAAGTTGGAGAGCTCAGAAGGATTCCGGGTCCCTGGTTTGATCAGAGGCTCCCATTGCTGTCTTGGTTTGTGGCTGACAAAGTAACTGTGAAAGCACATGGGGTGATCAGCGGAGAGAGGAGGGCTTTAGGAGGGAACTTCTCAAGATTTCCTTACACCTCACAGTTCCCACTGATGATTTGCAGGCCTTACACCTGTGTGCCTTAGGGCTCATTAGGTAGTGAGGGATATAAAGCTACCACTCCAGCATGAAAAAGACAAAGACTGCCAAACCATGTTTCTTATAGCAACTTTGTCTCCCTGGCATCTAGAGACTCCAGTTTTGCCAGGTGATGATTCTGCTTTGAACTCGGTGTGCAGTTCCCAGGGTGCAAAATGAGCCCCTTGCACCTTTCAGTTGTATTTAGAGTAACACAGTTAGTGCTTTCAGATGTTCTATTCTATTCCCTGCTCAGAGGTTTGGAGTGTCAAAACTTCTTTCCCTTTTGTTCCTCTGCTGGAACCAACCTTAACCACAGGCAGCAGCACTAGGCACCAGTCAGCCTACCCAAGGGAGGAGATAAAACATAGGATGCTAACCCAAAAGGTTGCAGAGCCAGGCTGGCAACATTGAAAAAGTGACAGACCCTTGAACTGTGCCAGAGGGCTCTCGTCCTAAGAGGGTCTTCTCGGTGTCTGAAGCAGGGTCCTTGGAGTAATTGCATCTGCAGTCTCCCTGACAGCTCCGCTTGTGCTCAAGTTGAGCAAATTTTGGTTTGGGTTCCCACTAATGGAACCAGCATATGCTGGGGATCTGAGTCTGCTGAGAGACCGACAGGATATCACAAGTTTTCAGGCCTAGTGCTTCATGAGCACACATGGATTTTGGGGTATGAGTGAGCTTCCACACTGAAAAGTGAATAAGGGGAAAATAGCAGCTTTTAAAACACTGGATCTGCTCCTGGACTGTCGGGGGCAGAGCTGCTGATTTTCCTGAGGTAGACCAGAGTATATGTCACTGTTACGTATCTTAGACACAGAACATGGGGAGAGGGAGCTGTGTTCTTCTCTGGCTTGTGTGTCTTCAACAGACTGGGTAATGAAACCCTCTTGCAGAGGTATTTGTAGAGCCCTGTTATTTCAGATGGTGCTCTTCCTTGCACCTGTACAAGTACAGTGAAGGCCATGTTTTGCACAGGTGTACGCTGGGAGTTCAAGGACAACATCACTGTTGAATAGCTAGCAACGAGGATAGAGTTTTTCTGAGCAAACTCTATTTCTGGTGACAACACTTGAACCGAAATGGAATGTTTGGGCTTTCAGATAATCCAATCAGATAATCACAAAAAAAGCCCTTGTATAAGGCTTCAGTAGAAATCTTTGAGACAGAATAAATACAGAAGCCTGAGGACATTTTAAAAAAATAGTTTTTCCGGGTCGCACTTTGCTGAGATACGGTGTCATGAACATGCCCCCTAGGGAGTGCAGCTGCGGACATTCATCACACGTGTGAATAGATACTGCTCTTAACTCTGAAGTCAAGATGCGTATGTGAATAGAAATGCAGACCACTTACTTGGAGATGCTCACTGTGGGATCATGTTTCTCAATCACTCTAGAGCCAGGAGGTCCCTCTTTCACCATTGGCAAAGCTATCTGGTTGCTGTGGGGGCTGGTGTTCAACAACTCTGTGCCAGTGCAGAATCCCAAGGGTACCACTAGCAAGATCATGGTGTCGGTGTGGGCCTTCTTCGCTGTCATCTTTCTGGCCAGCTACACTGCCAACCTGGCTGCCTTCATGATCCAAGAGGAATACGTGGACCAGGTGTCTGGCTTGAGCGACAAAAAGGTAATGGATCCACCCAAACCCCCAAAGCAGCCTTTTCCACAAAAGAGGCTGCTCTACCCTCTCTTCTTTGCTTTTACTGGGAAAGTGTTCAGTTTTTTTCAGAGTCACATCATGGCTTTAGTCCCTAGTTTAAACAGCACAACTGCTCTTCGTTGGTATTCAGTTGCATTCTCACACGTTTTAAGCACTTCAGAAATGAATTAGAAACAGAACTGGACTGTGCTTGCTTGCATGATCCCAAACCACACCTTGATTGTCAGCAGGAAATGAATTAATAGAGCTTTGGAGACGATGTGTATAATGGCTGTAATCTGTTTTTTCAGGATGAAATAATTTGTCTGTGTGGGAATGCTGGCCGTTAGGCYAGCAAATATGATCTGTTAGTTTATTCTGGGGACAAGTTCTGCCCATGGGGGTAAATCAGCGTGGCTTTGATGATTTACTATTGCTTGCATTTGAAGTTATACTGTCATTTTTTTGAGGCCTTTGGAAGCTTAGCACAAGAAATCGTTTCCTGTTCAGAGCGTGTTTCGCTGCCTTGTTTACATGCACTGCATTTTGTACTCGCAGAGCATTTGCTTTTGCTAGGCTCTGCACACTGAGTATTTTGAGGGGATTGCTCAGGCATGCAGGGTAGCACTGTTCGGTTCATGAGGGTCTGAAGCTTTGCACGCTGCTTTATTTTTGTTTTGTGGTGAGGTTACTCACAAGGAATTGAGTGTTGTGAGCTCGATTGCCCATGCTGAATTTGTAACTCAATCACTTTGTGATCACTCACCCCCCATGCTTAAGGGGTCATGCCATTGTAGGGCAACCAAAAAGCAATAGGTCACACACACTGCTATCGGGGATAGCAGCAAGAAGAGGACTGCAAGTGTCGGTTTGCTGCTGCTAGATTGGTTATAGTTACTGTCTCTTGTGTCCCCCATGATAGTCTAGAAATAAATTGTGGCCAGGGCCCCTGTGTATACAGTGTCCTGTGCAGTAGGCTGGAAATTCTGTGGTGGATTAATTTTTAAGAGTTTTTTTTTCCCTTTTATTGTTTTTTCCTGGAATGAAATATGACACAGAATAATACAATCCATGCAGAAGTGCTCCTGTTATTTGTTTTTATTTCAACCTCAATTTGTTTCACGCTGTCTCCACATTTGCAGTGTGCTGTGTTGAGGAGAGGGTGGGGGGGAAGATGCTTTTCTGCCAGGTAGAGGTTGTTGCAGAGACTCCTTAGAACCTACGGACTCCCTCAGACTGAAAGGCACTGTTCAAAACCAGCCAGCCCTATCAGTGTTAACATTAGTTTGTCATCATTAAGTTTTCAACTGTCTGAGCTAAATGGGATAGTTCATACCTATGATCTATTGTTTTAGGCTGTGCCTAGGCTCATGGAGAGAGCCATGCTTTCATTCTCACGTTTTTCAAGATATTCTTCATACCTGCAGAGATACGTGCATGAAATATCAGTTGAAAGCAGTAACTCCTGGAGCTTCACAGAGCCTTTGGGTACAGGTTTCTGGGTGTATTTTAGTTGATTTCACTGTAGGGCCGCCTGTGTATATTGGATTGAGGTCACTTTTTTTTGCCAACATACCTGTGTTTGCTTTTTGTCGTGGTTTAACCCTAGCAGGCAACTGAGCACCACACAGCCTCTCGTTCATTCCCCCCCGGGATGGGGGAGAGAATCGGAAAAGTGAGAAAACTCATGGGTTGAGATAAAGACAGTTTAATAGGCAAAGCAAAAGCCRYGCAYGCAAGCAAAGCAMAAYAAGGAATTCATTCACTCCTTCCCATCGGCAGGCAGGTGTTCAGCCATCTCCAGGAAAGCAGGGCTCCATCACGTGTAACAGTTAAATGGGAAGACAAACGCCATCACTCCGAACGTCCCCCCTTTCCTTCTTCTTCCCCCAGCTTTATATGCTGAGCATGACGTCATATGGTCTGGAATATCCCTTTGGTCAGTTGGGGTCAGCTGTCCCAGCTGTGTCCCCTCCCTTGTGTGCTTCTTGTGCACCCCCAGCCTACTCGCTGGTGGGGTGGTCTGAGAAGCAGAAAAGGCTTTGGCTCTGTGAAAGCACTGCACAGCAGTAACGAAAACGTCTCTGTATTATCCACAATGTTTTCAGCACAAAACCAAAACATAGCCCCATACTAGCTTCTGTGAAGAAAATTAACTCTATCCTAGCCAAAACCAGCACATTCTTCACCCCTTATTCCATACCATTTACGTCATGCTCAGGTACCACACTATCCAATACAACCTCATTAACCACCCCCCGCTTCCCATCCTTTGATATAATACACAGATATCATTCCCTTAGTGTATGGACCACCCCTATAAAATGTCTTTAAAATGTCCACAAATGTCTGCAAAATGTCCACTGAGTCCATTTAGTCCATGGGCTCCATCTGTTATGGTGGTCACTCAGGACAGGAGAGGTGGTGTGTTGCATGGAGTTATTGAACACCAAAGCCAACTCAGATTGGGTCACTGCTGCACTTGCACTGCTTCTTGTAAGGCTTGTGCTCCATTGGTTCAGGTGGTTCCCGCTATAGTAATTCCTATAACGTGCAACTCAAATCATGGGTTACAACAATTTAAAGGTATTTCCATTACAATCTCCACCCTTGGTCCCTTTCGACCAGGTTATAGGGTTTAACATTGCAATGAACTCCTCCCCTTGCCCCTGCTCTGGCTTGGACTTACTTATCCACAGACTGCAGTCCCTTAGGGTTGTACCTGCTCCAAGTGGAGCCTTATCTATGAGCCACAGTCTCTCCAGTGGTATACCTGCTGCGGCATAGACTTATCCACAGCCACAGTCGCTTTGAGGTGCACCTGTTCTAGCATGGCCTTACCCATGGGCCACAATGCCTTCAGAGATATACCTGCTCCAGCGTGGTGTTACCCACAGCCACAGTCCCTTCAGAAGTAAACCTGCTCCAACATGGCCTTACCCATGGCTGCAGTCCCTCCAGGGGTGTACCTGCTCTGTTGCAGGCTTATCCATGGCCACATGCTTTGAGGTGCTCCAGCATGACCTCATGCACAGCCACTGATGCTTCCAGGTGTACCTGCTGCAGCATGGACTTATCCACAGCCACAGATACTTCGAGGTGTACCTTCTCCAGCGTGGACTTATCCTTGGGCCACAATCCCTTCAGAGGTATACCTGCTGCGGCACAGACATAGCCATGGCCACAGACACTTTGAGATGTACCTGCTCTGGCATGGGCTTATCCRYGGCCACAGACGCTTCAGGGTGTCCTGCTGCCACGTGGACTCATCCACAGGGCACAGTCCTTTCAACTTGAGTTCACACTGGAGTTCCAGCCTGTCCAGTACAGCAGCACAGAAACAGCAGCGATGCCCTGGCCATCTGCCAGCCCAGGYGCATSGCCAYKGCTGTTATCAAAATGTTCCCAGGCACAGCAGAGTAAGATGATAAGCAGCACAGCAGTACAGCAAGCAGTGAAAGCAAAAAGCAGCCACTAACGAGCTCTAATATACAGTAAGGCAAGCAAGCCCCATGGCAAGCACAGAAGCCTGCTGATTAATAGCTAAACAGCAATAATAGCTATAAAGTCGATCTAGCACATTCCAATCAAACCTGTGTTATCTTGAACCCTTTGAGCCCCACATTGGGCAGCAAAAAGGACTGTCGTGGTTTAATCCCAGCAGGCAACTGAGCACCACTCAGCTGCTCACTCACCACCCCCAGTGGGATGGGGGAGAGAATCGGAAGAGTAAAAGTGAGAAAACTCATGGGTTGAGATAAAGACAGTTTAATAGGTAAAGCAAAAGCCACGCACGCAAGCAAAGCAAAGCAAGGAATTCATTCACTCCTTCCCATCGGCAGGCAGGTGTTCAGCCATCTCCAGGAAAGCAGGGCTTCATCACGTGTAACAGTTAAATGGGAAGACAAACGCCATCACTCCGAACATCCTTCCCTTCCTTCTTCTTCCCCCAGCTTTATATGCTGAGCATGATGTCATATAGTATGGAATATCCCTTTGGTCAGTTGGGGTCAGCTGTCCCAGCTGTGTCCCCTCCCTTGTGCGCTTCTTGCGCACCCCCAGCCTACTCGCTGGTGGGGTGGTCTGAGAAGCAGAAAAAACCTTGGCTCTGTGAAAGCACTGCACAGCAGTAACGAAAACATCCCTGTATTATCAACACTGTTTTCAGCACAAATCCAAAACATAGCCCCATACTAGCTTCTATGAAGAAAATTAAATCTATCCCAGCCAAAACCAGCACACTTTTGCTATCCTAAAGCATATGTGCTTTGTTTCTTGGGGAAGAGAAAGGCCACAGTACATGCTCAGATTGTTGCAGTATGCCTCAAACACAGCTGCTAGTGCACGTGCAACATTTGGATAAAATTACAATGTACCAGAGCATCTGGAATCAGATGAAAATTGGCTGGTAAAAACCAAAGGCCAGCTGCTGCCTCTGAAGAATAAAGACAGGTGGGAATATCTCCACCCAAAAGATGTGAGTGAATGAGCTTGATCTACTGGACTTACAGATTTCTACTCTCTGCAGAGCGCCCTGCAGAATTTGAGAGCAGCCATCCAGGCATCTGTCACACTCCTTCAAGATGCCCTGGTTTGGGAGGAATTCAATCTTCTGAATCTCCTCTTTTCCCTCTTCCAAAGCCCGCATGTGGCTCGCAATTCACTCACCCCCTCAATGCATGGCTTGGCCGGGATGCAGGGTGCAGCCACACGCAGGGGAGATGGAGGTTTGCTGTGCTCTTCCTCCCTTTTCCCACCTCCTTAAATTAGCCGGTTCAGACTTTCAAAGGAGGCAGTCACTGACCAATGCCAGGTGGCCAAGAGGAACGACTATAGCTTCCAGTCTCTTTTATCTCCAGTGTGTGATCTGGTGTCCACAGCAGAAGTGAGGCAGATCAACCTCCTAGCCAGCTACATCAGCTGGCAAGGGCAGCTGTGTCCAGCACAAGGAGTCAGCAGAGGATGTAATCCAAGCCAACAGGCAAAGGGCTAGTTATTTTAAGGGATATTCTTCCTACTTGCCTAGACCCAGATCTGCTTGCAAATGTCTTTGTAGCATGACAGTAGCTGGGAAAGGTGTCCCACCGGCCCTGTACAGCAGCCAAAATGCCAGATGCACTCACAAAATCCATTACTGTGCCTGGCTGGGGAATGCTTGTCAAGGTCAGGCTGGCTACACCCTGCGACAGCCACCCTGAGGGTCTCCTTGGACCTCTTCCTTGGGCCTTGCCTGGGAAGAGTCGCTCCAAGAGGTGCCTATGACTGCCGACCTGCCACTTCCTCAGAAAAGTGGGCTGAAATGCTCCAGCTGTCTAAGGACTTGGATGGTGTCTTGGCTGTGCCCCAGCATTTACTTCCTAATGACGTGCAAGACAGTGACCAACGTCATGTCCCCACTGTGCTGTGTGCATGCTTGAGCAGGCCTGTCTGAGCTGGGCTGGAGCGGACACCTCTGTGCCAGGGTAGTATGTTGGACTGAGGGTGGCTGGAGGCTCCCTGTACTGAGCTTAGTGAACCTCTGCCACTCTCTCTCTGGCCCAGGTGATGCTCACCCTGCTGAGTGCCACCCCTTTGTGCTCAGCTGGCCCAAAACTGGTGCCAGGGCTGACCCAGGAACAGACCTCATGATGGTTGTTAATTCCCCCATGTTAACCCTTGCAGCTGCTAAATCATACGTCAAGCTGTGGCTCTTAATGCTGGTGCAGCCGTGGGCAGTTTGAGGGAGGAGAAACACGCTCCTCCCTGAGAGCAGCACTGGCCCCGTGAGTCCTGCAGGCAAAGAGCTTCTCTGGCAGCATCTCCCTTCCAGCTCCCTGCGCTCGTGGTGTGCCGAACCGCTCTCCTCCTGCAGAGATGCCAAACCAGCACCCGCCGCCTCCACCGGTCCACCTTGTGCAGTGGAGTGGCTGGATGTCATCCTGGCAGGGGTAGAGCCGTGCTGGCCGGGTCAGCTCCCCAGCCGGAGCTCTGCTCCTCGGCGGTAGTGCTGGTGAGCCCAGCCGGAGCATCCTTGCAGGCGCCGCCGGGCTGCATCCGTCTGGGGTCCATGTGGGGGGCTGCTATTGCTCTGCCCCCCTGCGAAAGCCCTGCTGGTAAGACGGCCTGTCGCAGAATACTGCAGTCGGCTCCCGGGTCTGGATTTCTTCTGACTGTAATCAGGAGGTATAACCCAATTTCCAATAACGGGAGAGCTTCAGACACATTAGAGAAACAAGTGCCTGCGGTATTTCAGTCTAACGAAGGCAATAAATACAGGAAAGATTATATAAAATGAACTAATGTGTGAAATAACCTAATAGCTATACGTAATTTCCATTCGTATACAGTAGTAATAGAATAAAAGCAAATGTGGACAACCAGAAGGGCATTTAAATAAAATAATTTAGAATGCAGTAGGTTAATAATAGTAAAAAAATAGTATCCATGCCTATAAATTAGTTGGAAATGCCAAAGAAGCTAATAAAGTATCAAAATGGTAATTTTGTAATTGACATAAAAAGGAGAGAAATGGATTTCTGCATGCCTGCAAATTAATATAGATTGCTGAAATTTCACATGTATTTGACTTATTTGCTTTTTAAGATGTTAATGAAATGTTGAGACAAAGGGCCTGTTTCTATGCAGCATAGGGCAGCTATTTTTTTCAATAGATACGCTTTTTTCCCAAAAAATTAAGTTTTGGAGTTAAAACTGCCCAATATTTTTACTGAAAAAAAATCTGGGGAGAGCGTAAGAAGGCAGAGGGAAACTGATATTTGTCAAAGTAGCTCATTTTAGCATACTTGAAACAAAATACTTTGTTTGATATTTCTGACGTATTTTTGACTTGTCATTTTCTAAAGGCACTACTCATAAAATTGACCTACATTTAAAAAAAAAAAAAGGAAAATAAAGATTTTTTTTCTGTAACAAAAGAAAGGGACAGAAGGAGATAATTGGAAGACAAAACAACACACGTTATTCTGAGGTGAATGAAACATTTCAGGTTGATACAAAGCAAAAGTGTCACTGAAGGACCTGCAAAAAAGGATCTGCTGTATTTCTGCAGTAATAGATGCTTGGCCATGAAACTGAAAAATGAATTATTTCCCACATTGTACTCTGCGGCACATTAAATCTAAATTATACAAGGATCCCAGATATGCAGAACACTTAAGCATGCGCTTAACTTTGCGCTCATGAGTGGCGACATTAAAGTCAATGGGCTATAATTCACATGATTGAAGTTAAATGGTTTTCTGAGCTTGCAGCTTTTGTACGACAAATACCTGTTCTGGAGAAGTCTAGGAAAAATGCAGAGTGGGTATATGTGTCAGCTAGAAATTTTCCAAGGGGACCAAAAGTGGGGGTCAGTCTTATACCTTGTAAGGTCTGTAAGGGGAAGATTGTCTAACCGGATGGCTTGGAGGCAGTACAAATCTTCCATGGGATTGCGCATTTACTATCAACAGATATTTGTGGTACTTTCACACATTTCTGCACAATACAAAGGAAGTTTTATGTGGCGGTGTCCAAAAGCAGAAAATATGTGGTCCTTTCAACAGCAGTATGATTTTTTTTGTCAGGAGACCTTTGTGGAGATATGAGTTAGCTAGACAGAAGTAAGATCATGCCACTTCCAACTCTGTCCTCTTGTGATAAATCAGAACCTTTTTGAAAATGTGTAGAATCTGATGCGCCTTACTTGACCAAAAACCAAAAAAATAAGGAAGACCCAAACCTTACGTCATGGTGTAGAGCTGAATTTCTTTCCACAGTGCTTCTCTGGGGGGATATCTTCCTGTAAATAAGTTGAACTGTGTTCAGCCTTTTGCTTAAATATGACCTTTATATATAACATTAGTGGTACCGACTAGCGCTTAACATAACAAACATTAGTTCATATTGAAGTGCAGAAAACTCAGAGCTCTGATAGTCTGAAATTTTATGCCTTAAAATCTGATGATTTCTCTGCACCTCTTTGTAAATCATCGGTTACTATAGTATGAACTATTTACAAATACTATATAGTGCAGTATATATCTGTGTAATTGCGTATTATGCTAAAGTCTTCATATTAATAAATAGCTGTTAAAATAGCTACAGCATATCGTATGTTAGTAATAGATCTTTCTAACTGGTGACTTACATTTATTGTGTACATAAATATGATCTCAGATACTTTTTTACAGTTGTAGATGGGTACATTTATCGTAGATTTAGTCATTCTGCACTCTTCAGATTGGCATGATTTTTATGCTTTCTGAGATCCTTGGAACAAAACTCTGTGCCTGTGTGCTAAAAAGTGATTCAGTAGTTTTAAGCTTATAAATGTTTAAAGTCAGTGGGTTTTCAAGCATGCTTTTTCTCCCCCCGCTTCAGTCCTACTTTCTTTGTCATTCTCCCTTTTTTTTTTTTTTAAGCTCAGCGCTGCATAGCACAGAGCGGTGAGGAGGCTGCGATATGCTTTATCCTTGACTCAGTCTCTCAGGATTCTCTCTTTCCTGTTGATCTGGAGGGATTTAATGGCAGTAAAAACTTGTAATGGGACTCTTCAGGATTAGTGCCAGTTAAAATGCAGTTTAGTTGGGAACTTAAGCAGGTAAGATACAAGGGGAGGGGATACTCAGAGGGGGGACTCAGAGTCAGACCGTAGGCTTAGTTCATCCTTGCTGGAAAGGGAGAAATGCAACCCCTTGGGCTTTGCTGGCAGCACAAGTGGGAGTTGCTGGATGAGGGATGTTGGCGATGGGGCCGTGGCATGGTCCTTAGCTTGCAGCTTTTGCATTCCCCCCGCTGCGCCGTCCTGGCCTTTCCCAGGCCTTGGACACCACCGACTCTTCCTTTTAASCGGCTCTTGGAGCTAACCCTTTGGAGGCTCTGGGCAAATTTGGTCGCTTCTGTGCTAATTGTTTGGCAGTCTGGAAAAAGCCGTCTTTGGAGAGTTACGTAAGGGGGGGGAAGGAGGCGGGGAGCAAAGGATTGTCCTGCTTCTCGCATCAGTATAAGTCAGCGGAGAGGGAAGCAATGAATATTTTTACTTATTATTTATACGGTGCCATAAATGTACTTGGCACTCTGCAGTCAAATAAAAGACAATGGCCCTGCTGCCAGGATTTGGCAGTCTGAGAGATGAGAGCTGGCCTCCTTCATCTGAATGATCAGGGCTGAAATGCTGGTGGGGAGGGGATGGGAGGATGAGACCTACAGGATTAAAAAAAAATACAACAGCCCCCCCCCCCCCCTTTCATTTCTTATGTCTAGTGACCGTGACATTTGAAGTTATATGTACATACATATACTTGATAAATATTTGGCAGGTTGTATCTTCCCAGGCACTTTTACTTCACCTGGTGGAAAAAAGCCCTGCTTCTTCCAGGCCTTTGGCTATTCAAGGTCAAACTTCCCCTGAGTCTTGGTGGCCCAGCAGGCTTGCTTGCTTCAGCTGTACCTGCTCCAGTGCCCCAGGACTCACAAGGGAGTGATATGGCTTTCATTCCTSTGCTGTCATCCGCTTGCAGATGGGAGGCAGCTTTCTGCAGAAGGCTAAATGAAGGCATTATCTCCCACCTCTGGGATCGTGCTGGGATGTCCCAGCTGCCCTGCCTTGAGTGCCCTGCTTTTTGCTTTGCCTACCTGCCTACAGAGGTGCTTAAGAAATTGCACTAGTGTGATGACTAGGCTTTTCTAATTACTTGGATGAGAATTCTGGCCCCAGTTAAGTCTGTGGGAGGTTTGCCAGACTTGTGCAGGGTTTCACCCTACTGCCCAGTGGTTGGTACCCACATACAAGGTGCTGAAGCAGGTTGGCTACTATTAGTGCTCAGAAGATAGGAGGCTCTGATCTGCCTTTCTTAGTGAAAACGGATGAAAAATGGAATTGCTCCCCCACTAAACTACATCCCCTGAATTTCTCAGAGTGTTTCATAATTTGTTAACCAGCTGTCTCATGTGCAAACAAAACAGATTTGAAACTCCTCTGTACTTAGCTGCCACCTCTCCTCTCAAGGTCTTTTTCATCAGTTAATTTTCTCCCTCTGGATGAACATCTACACTTCTAATGATATTAACATGAGTGTACTAACCAGCATCTTTGTGCCTCACTAATTTCTGTTTTGTGCTTGCCTGGGATTATTCAGTAGGTGCCTTTTGCCCCATTGTGTTCAGCTTCCAAGGAAGCTGACTTCCAAGGATGGAATACRTGGTATGATTTGATGCTGGGATAAACAGATGATCTCCATCCTCTACATGCATGCAAGCAAAAGTTAAGTGTACTGTAGCTAAGATCCCATAGCCCACTTAATTGCAACAGATATGACTGTGCTCATCTGATACCACACCTGCTAATATTAGGGCTGTGCAAGGAGCTTTTGTCTCTGACTGGTGAAGCTCAGCGATTCCACTACAGATGTTGTTCTCTGGTCAAGGTTGAGGGACGCCTAACAGTGTGACTGACTTGAAGCCTATAGCCTGCCAAATGTGTCCTGAGGAAGTTTTAAAGCCTTAGTGTTACCTTTTGGGTGGAGAAGCTACACAGAGTCTGCATAATCCTCACACACTTGGCAGACCCAGAAGACACCTGGTTTGTTGATGGTGGGTGATCCTGGAGTGGCCCCACAGGCCTGGTGTATCTGTAACACCTGATTCAGCAGAAAGGCAGYGTGGTCCCAGCACGTGCGTGTAGGTCTGCCTATGGAAGACGTGGGACCCCTGAAATGCCATCTGTTTGGGGCGACRCTGTGCTGCCCAAGGTTTGCAGTCTTCTGCTCTGTGCAGAAGCAGCACAGAGCAGGTCTGCACATAGCAATTCAGCTTGCAAAGAGGCTGCACAATCCTACTGTGTGCATTGCTCTGGCAATAACTGCATGTGATGGTGGCTTCTTCCACCAATTGAATCTCTGCTTTCATCTCAGTTATTTTACAAGGGCAACTATTTTTAAAGTTGCTATATTTGAACTCCTTTCTTTTGCTTTCACCTGCCCCCCCTCACCTCTGCATTGTCCCTAGGTTGCTCTGTTCCTTTCCCTGACCCACACGTATCCCTATTTCACCACCAGACATTCACAGATATTTTTCTTCTTGTTTGTGGGTCTGACCCACCCTACATCTTCCTTTAAAAGTGACTTTAATGTAATTCTTTGCCAACTTTTCTGCAGTCAGCTGCACTAACTGATAACTCCCTTCTCAGACTTATCTAGAGGAATTCATGGGTGAAAGCACTATGCAAAGCAAGACCAGAGAATTTGAAACATCACCGGGTATTGAATAATAAGATAAACCACAAAGTCAAAGTCTGAGGGAGCACAAGGTATTTTTATGCCCTCCCAAAACTGACTTATATTGAATTTGATGCTGTTCATTCCTTTTTTTTGTTTTGTTTTGTTTGTTTTCTGTTTTTTTGTTTGGGKTTTTTTTGGGGGGGTGTTTGGGGTTTTTTGGGGGTTTCTTTGGGGGTTTTTTTTGTTTATAAATCAAGGCATGTATTGTTTGACTGGTGAAGACAAGAAACTGGTTTTTTGCCACTGCAATCTTAGGGCTGATTTCTGCGACCTGGGCCCAACAATTAGGAAGAGTTGGTGTGGCGACTGGATTCTGAGCTATGAGGAGTCCCAGCCACTGCTGAGGAGGTGGAGGGTGATATTTGTGAAGGAATGCAGAAGAAGAGAGGAAATGGGAGCTACTGTAAAAGGAGGATCTGAAAACTTGTAGTCACTTGGAATTGGCTGTGATTTCCACCTTGGGAGTAAAAGATGTCTGTAATGTCAAAGCTAGGTGACTGTGCAGAGAGGAGAGGGATGCTTTAGGAATGAAGCTTGAGAAATATCTGTACAAGAAATTCATGAGTAATAGAGGAATGAGCAGCACAGTCTCTTTAGTCTTCTCTCCTCACAGATTATTGTACCAGTGCTATGATTTAGGTTTGCAGTATAATTTTCTCCCTACGCTGTTGGGCTGACACACTCCTAGCTGAGATGCGGTTGTAGCAATGTAGAAGTGCCCTGCACCAACATACCAATAGAGCAGGCTCCACGCTGGCAATCTGTAGAGCACTTCCTCTACCAGGACAGGTGATGGGGCACAGTTGTGTGGATGTGCCTATGTGCACGATCAAGCTGGATAAAGAAAAAAATGCAGTAAAAGCCCTGAAAATGGTGCTGGTAGTGATGACTGACATTCCAGAAACAAACTGGTCACTACCTGAATGCAAATCAGGACAGAGTTACTGCTTTGAAGAACTTGCAAGCTGGAGATGACAAGACTAAAGGACAGAGGGTAAAGGATATAACATAGAGAGGTACTGAGGAGAGTAATAATGAACATTAACTCTCACTGGCAATGTTTTATTGTCTTGCTGTGAGCTTTTTTAGTGTAATCTTCTCTCAGCATCTTGGGGTCCTGATCAGATTGTTCTTGGTACAGTGAAGCTGGAGAGCATGTCCACCAACCAAAGGCAAGTCAAGGAAGGACCTACTGGATACAGCCAAAGGACAGCAGCAAGAATGTTTGGAGGTCTAGACAATACAGCTTACAAAGAAAGACTGAGGCAACTGGGCTCTTTAGCCCCRTGGAGAAGAAACAGCTCAAAGGTCTTCAAAAACATAAAATGCACCTTCAGAGAAGAAGAGACTATTCTGATTTCCCTGTCCATGGTGAAGATAACAGAAAATATTGCAGTTGGGTTGCAGCAGGAAGGCTTTAGTTCAGACACTTGGAAGAACTTTCTAATAGTAAAGCCCTGGCGTAGGTTGTCCAGGGAATGGGGGAGTCTCCAGCACCAGTCATCTTCCACAGCAGGCTGAATGAAGAGCTGTCAGGAACGGTGATGTCTAGGAGAGACCCACTGGAGGGAGAGGGACAGAGCAGACATCTTTTCAGGGCCAGATCCAGGTTTGTGATTCTGTGGCATTGTTCATGGTGCAGCTTGGGGGACAAAAATGACGTATTTTGGGGGTATGAAAAGGACAAGCCTTGTCTCTTTGAGAGTCATCTATTAGCTGTGAAGGAGTTAATTTCCTGGCTGAAACAGAGGATACAGAAGCAAGGCAGCTAGGGCAAGACATGTTGCTGTGGACGTGCATAGTCTATCAAGACTTAAGTGTAGTCATAGAGCTACCTCAGAGTTAGACCTGAAAACCACTGACCCAYCCTTTAATTTTTAACAAGTTCTGGATGAAGCTCCTGGGCAAACAGCCTGACTGGATTCTCAGGCAATGAAGAAAGGTGGAAGCTGACTGCAGTGACATGCAGCTGAACCAGAGCAAGAGGGGACAATCAGAGATGTTTGGGCAATGCAGAGAGGTTGTGCTAAAATTATGCACTTGAACATGGACTTTGCTTTTCTAACCTGATGTCACTAAATCTTATGTTGCAGCTCACTAATAAATGCCATCTTTTTTAGAATTATTTGGCCTATGCCACAACAGATATCTGCTGGTTGTATGGCTGCCAAAACAGCAAGCAGAGTGCTGCTTATAGATGTCTGCACAAAAGGTTGTGACTGATGCCCTGATGGGCAAGTTCAAGAGAGTGGTGGGCACTTTGGGCTGTCTGCTACCCACAGCGGCTGGCTCCCTGTACTTTTGGTGGAAGAAGCTGTCCTGAGGGCCAAATAGTCCAGTGGCTAGATTCAGTTGTGCAAATGTAGATGTTTAGAGCCAATTATGTGCACCAGAGTATCCAAAATGCCCTCAGGTGGCTGGCAAATCTGACACACGGGCTGTGAGAGACCTGCTCCCAGGGTGAAATTCCCTGGGGCATCTCAGCTTGGCACTTAACACTTGGGCAAATTAACTGAACCCAGACTATCTAACATGGGCTCAAGTTCTTTTGGACTTGCAGCTAACAGAGGAGCTGAACCCGGGGACCTTATTTTGGCAGGTCAGAGCTGTGGAGCTTCCTGTGTTAGAAAATTTAAACTGCGGGTCTGGGCCTTACAGAGTGAAAGGAGCCCTCCCAGAGAAGCTGTGTACGGGTAAGGCACTACACATGTACACGCACACACACTCACACCAAGTTTTGCCAGCTAATTATGTTATCCAGCAAGGGATTATTTTTTTTAAAGCAGTGTAAAACTAGATCAACTGATAAAAAAGAGCCTTTTTGTTGTGAGAGCTTGCTAAGTTTAGGAAACTGCTTTCAATGCTATTGGCAAACACTTTACAGTGTAAACAGGGCCTACATCAGGCAGATAAATAAGTACAGATGCGCTTTTCTGTAGGAAACATTTGGTGATAGACAATATATTGAAAAAAATTTCTCATCAAATTAATTGTGGCCAATTAGACATAACCCCTTCCCCTCATCCCTGAATCCCCTCCAATCGTGGCTGCCTGAATGGGAAGAG
Organism: Phoebastria nigripes; assembly: GCA_035582835.1. Taxonomy (NCBI): domain Eukaryota; kingdom Metazoa; phylum Chordata; class Aves; order Procellariiformes; family Diomedeidae; genus Phoebastria; species Phoebastria nigripes. Next base: position 3,675,637 of record JAYKAV010002777.1, read on the forward strand.
CTCCTATCACCTGTTTCATTATGCAGATTGATATTCGAACATCTGAGAACAATGCTGCTTTCTGCACGGCACGGCTCCAAATTGCTAATGAAACAGCTCTGCCAGACAAGTCACTTAAACCTGCTCTCGCTGCTGCTGCCGACAGCTCTCATGGCGAGTTGCGGGGGGGAGCAGGAAAGGGGCTCTACACTCTGAATGTGCTAATAGCCCCCAGCCTGTGTGTTTATTGCTCTCCAGAGCAGGAAGATTTCTACTCTCTGACTCTGAGAGGTTACTTTCCCAAAGCCGTGGTCTGATTTGGACTTAATGCTTCTTGATTTCAATTTGTGGAGTGAGGGGTTGAAGAGGCAGGCAGCTGCTGGGCTCTGAACACAGGTGTCTCATGTCCCAAAGCCACCCCAGCCCTTCAGGCACGCTTGGTGTCTGCTTCCCACCCCCATCTCAAGCATCCACCTCCCCCCCACATTTGATGTAAAGCCAGCTCTGTAAGGGCTTTCTCTCATGGGCGAGAGCATGTCACATCACCTTGGGTACAAGGGGAGCATCTCACGACCGAGGCCACATGGTGAGCGAGCGGGAGGCTGCAGGTGGGGTACACCTCCACCTGGGGCTCTTTGGGTGCAGGGCTGCAGCCGAGCCCTGTGGGTTCCCTCCCAGGCAGTCACCCCTTGAGGTAGGTAGAGCTGGGCAGCAGGACAGGGCTCCTGCTGTAGGGAAGTGTGAGGTGGGGCTCCTACAAGTGCGGACCCTGTACAGGCCTGTTTGCCGTTCCCTGTGACTCTCTGCAGCTGGGTTTGCTCAGCAACCGGTGCAGTTTCTTATCTTCCCCTCCCCTGTTATCACCACATTTTTTTGCCAGAGCCTCACAGGGCTCCTCTTTGCAGATGCCTGGGGTAGAGTAGTTGTGACTTAGGGCTCTGGCAGGAGAAACATTTGCATGAAATGATGGGAGAGCTCTCTCATTAATCTAAATTCTGACCCTTTCTGTCAATATCTGCGGTTAATTCCTTTGTTGATATTTACTGAGGCATTGAGATTACCTCTGCACAGGCTGCCTCCATGTAATGGCCCCTGCATTGTGTCTCAGCTCCTGTCTCATGTCTCTCAGACTCCTTCTAGACCAGCCTGCCAAAGTGCTCTGCTTCCCTGGGGCTGACACTTCTGATCCAGGCCCACTCTCCCAGCCCTTGGGAGAAGCCAAACAAGTGGCTTTCCTTACTGAACTCTTTGACAAGTGTCAATTAACTTTCCTCCTTATGGATCTTCTCCAGTTCCTCCACACAAGTTCCTCCACCATGTTGCCAGCAGAGGACACACTCCTTCCCCTTCTGTCCCATACGTTTTCTGGGAAGGCTTGTATGCCTTCTTGCTCCTTCCGTATGAGCTGTGTGGGGCAGAAGTGAGGTCAGAAAGATGCAGCAGTTTTTGGCTCTGGAGAGCTCTTTGGAGACCCCTCCATCCCTGGACTAAGCTGTGCCCACCTACTAAAGATCTTTGGTGTGGGTCCCATATGGTTCCTTTCAGATTGTTTCCTGTCTCATTGTCCACCAGGCTATGGTTGACGTGTGTGTGCATGTGGGTGTGTGGAGAATAATTTGCATTTGCAGATCTGTTCTGACTGAGGAATGAGCAGGGGATAAGGGTTGGTGACTGAATGCACAGTATGTGGTTTTGTAGAAGCCATCAGCCTGGCTTCCTTTTCTAGAAACATGCTTTTCCAGTTGCCGAAAACAGTCATTTCCTTCAAGAGGAATGTTTTCATTTATTTACTGATTGCCCAAGAGGTTAAAAATTAAATATGGAGCCTTTCACCTCTGGCTGCTAAGATGGGCCCTGGAACACAGGGGGGACAAAGGATAGTTCAGAGGTGGGATTGTTTCCCTTATCACAGCCCTGCCTGACTCTATAATCCTGGAATGGAGGGTGGAGGTATAAAATGGACATCGGATGGGGCGTCTTTTTCTCTTAACACTCTTTGGGCCCGGAGAGAGGCTGTCATAGCTGCTGCCCCTCCAAAGGGCATGCTGAAGCTGAGGTCACACCAATGTTGGTTGGGCCTGCCTGCTGCTTGCCCTGTTGACTTTACTCTGTTGGAGGGCTCTATGGGGATGGGGGGTGCCCCATCTTCCCTCTAGGCTGGGTTCTGCAGCCTCTGGGGAAGCAAGTTGCCCACTTTGCAAACTTCTGGTTTAGCATGTCAGTGGAGAGACTGTGTTCCTTTGCGCCTGGTATGGCAATGCCCTTCTTGTGATGGGTCCCCTAAGCTGCTGCTATAATCAGCTTGGTAAAAAAGAATAATTTTAGCACGCTGCAGTGATTTTTCTCCCATCAAAGTTTGCTTTCATTACAGGTTTTGATAGCTATGAGTTTGTCTTCATCCCTAGGGGGTGTGGCAAGGTTCTAAAAGCCACCTTACTGCCTGTTTTATGCTATGTGAAACCTCTTTTTTTTGGTGATGTGCCAACCTGTGTTTCAAATAACAGCCCTGATGCTTTCTACTGGCTTAAAGCAGTAGGACATGTGTTCTCTCTCACACACTCACTCATGTGTGTGCATACAAGCCAGCCCATCTCGCCATCCAAACTAGAGAGATCATTCCTTGCACAGCCAGATGAGTTGACTGGTACACAGAAACAGGTGATGTGAATGGTGCGTTCACCTACTCACAGACACAGCTCCTGGCTGGCCTTATTGCTGAGATGTTGTGAATGAGATACACTGCTTTAGTGGCTTTGGCCCCCTCAGAGTTGACCAGGTTTCAAACTGGCTTTGAGCAGAACTCAAGAACAGACTCATCTGCACGTTTTTTAAGCTATAGCTACAGACCGTAGCCACATTTCCACTATAGAAGGTGGCAGTATATGACTGCATATATTCATGTACCAGGTGAACTGTTGCTGTTAAATGGGTTTGGTCTGACCATTAGCATGTTTTTAGCATGCTTCTCAGGATCATCCAAATATAGGGTTGTCAAGAATTAGCACCAGGCAAACTACTGCTTGATATTTCAACAGAGGCGGGGGCTTCCCTCCATCTAACCTACCTTTGCATGTTTTTCTTTACTGCTTATTCAGTTCCTGGCTTACAATTCTGCGCTCCTTCCCGTCTTCTGGTTCTAGGGGTTTTAAGCAGTCTTGGTAATTGACAGTCTGAATTTTACTGCTCATAAAACCCAAGAGAGCATTGATTATGACTTGAGTTAAGCAAGTGGCATATAAAATCTCACAGTCTTGCAGCCATAGGGGAATGTTATGATGAATGTATTTCTTGGGAGCAGCAAAAGGTTTGGAGTATTCTGCCAGCTCTGTTCTGGGCATCAAATGTTACTAGTGACTAGCAACCACTAATAGCATTTCATTTGGGACATTTGCCCAAAAGTTTGAAAGCTGATCATTTTTTTGGTGAAGTGGGTGTGAGGTGTTCTGAGAGGCATCTCTCCTCATTAATTACTTTTCTACTTCAGTCAGAATCAGGAAGTGCAAAGGAATCCACAGAGCTGAAAAAGATACCTAGAAAATAAATGACACTGTGGATAAAATGCACATAGATTTTATTGAAAATCTTTTCTTGACTGTGTTCTAAAGCCGCTGTTACCTTTTCCCTTTCCTTTTTTCTTTTTCCTTTTATCTAACCTCCTTTTAATCTTTGATCACTGGCTATTTTATGCACTTAATCCAGACTGGACAAAAAGACCAGGTTGCTCAGATTCACTTCTTGGTTCTTAGGCACTAACAGGAGATGTTTGTGTTTGAAAACAGTGAAATACAGTATCTTCTCGATAAAGTTTTCCACCTGATAGTAAAGTAAAATAAGAACTACCTTCTGAGGAGAGTGTGTTGTCCCATTCAGATGACTGCTTCTTGCTGAAAGATTGTGAGAAATACTCTTTTTCTGTCTCTCCAGTTCCAGAAACCCAATGACTTTTCTCCCCCTTTCCGCTTTGGGACGGTTCCCAATGGCAGCACAGAAAGGAACATTCGCAACAACTACCCTGAAATGCACAGCTACATGGTGAAGTTCAATCAGAGGGGGGTGGATGATGCACTGTTCTCGCTGAAGACTGGGTGAGGCTTTCTTCTTCCATGCTTACTCACCACAGAAACCTGACTTCCTTGCATGCTTGTCTGGAAAATTTTTTGTGGGATTTGGAAAATGAGACTCCATTATCATTCCATGGTTAAAAGTATAGCAAGACCACACGCAACACAGAAGAGTAATTTTGTGGTTCTTTTAGCCAGGTTTTTCTATTGACATCTGTGTAAGAGTGTCTGGTTTTGCTGTGTTTATGAGACTATTAAAAAAAAAAAAAAAAAAGAGGATCTTCTGTACCCTTGTGCATGTTAGTCTTGTGTATATTAGTCCCGAAGACCTTGCTTCATCAAGATGTTTCATGCTGATGGGTCCTTATGCATACACAGGAGAACCTCACAGACATCTGTGGACAAAGTTTTTTTCAGAGTGTTTATATTGTCATCTGGAAATTCCTTTGTTTTCCCTCCTTCTGTGCATAAAAGATTGTGTTAATCAGGAAGCTGAAACCTGAATCCTTGTCAGACTAATCCCACCCCAGTGTATCACTAGCTAATATAGTGTAATGGAAGGTGTGCTTGACGCAAATAGTTTGGAAGTAGCCCTTCTCTCTGGAATATTTTAGTATCAAGGGCTGAACAAAATGTTGTTTCAATAATGAGAAAGTATATAAAATGGGAGCATTTCCTTGGGTAATTTGGGAAATGTGGGAAAAATCATTAGCAAAAACTATGTTTGAACAGCCCATCCTTTTTTAATAGCGGTGAATCTGTAAAGGAGCTAACTTAAAACCCCATTTTGCAAGCCTTTGTTCTTTATAATTAAAGACCTCCTCCCAGAGCTGACCATTTTGGTTGTCAGAGCCCAGCCCCAGTGAAAAAAACCATTCTTGCTTATACTCGTGTTGCACTCTTATGAGAAAGTTCATTCCAAAGCACGAATGAAGATGTTCAGCCAATTTAATTACTAGATTGACTGAATATTCCTAAACCTGTTTGCCAGGTTTAGAGGCACACAGCCCATTATAAATGATTGTACCATTGTTGGATGCCATCCTGGGAAGGTACATTTGCCAGGATAGTCATCATCCAGGAAATAAATATGCTCTGTCCTGGAAATATATGGGTGAAATAGAGCTCATCACTTGCGGTAGATGTCATCCTGGCTTCATATTCACCCTTGGACAGAGTTCCCCACAGATATGCACTTGAACTGAGATAATCACCATACTGGAAATATATGTGCAGGAGGTGGATTGAAAAGATAGCGTGGGTGTGAGAATGTGCAAGGTGGAAGGTCTTTGGTCTTTTATCGGAAAGTGCTTCATTTCAGATCTAGTGGGAGGATTTACTCATCGGCTGTCTTTGGTTATGTGGAAGATGCAGCCCCCTGAGACTGCCCCCCCCCACCCAAATCAATTTGTTGCAGTGAGAGGAAAGCTCTCAGCTGTCTGTTGTGCTGTCTACCCATCCCAGCGCATAATGGGGATTTCTCTGTGTTGAAACAGAATTTTTCTTGTGGTTTTCAGCTACTCTTTACCAAAGAGCTACTCAGCATGGTAAACCATAAAGCTGCTATCGTGGCCACTTGACATTAGTAAAGACCCAGTAGTGCTTTTCACAGTAACCGAGGAGTTAAACATGATGTACTGACTACATTTGATTTGAAAAAATTACATTTTGCTCAGCTAAGTCATGCCAGCAGTTTGAATTGGAGATAATCTTTTCCTTACTCCAACCCCTACTTTGCTATCTAATATTGATACATTTTATAAAGCATTTTAGGTTCCTTTGAGATGAAAGGCAGAAATATAAGCTATTCTTAGGACTATAGATCCCCTTGACTTGCTCTTCATTCATCTTTATCTTGCAGTATGTTTGTATTCCAAATTTTCTTTCAGATCAGAAATGATGATTATCAAAGAGTCAGAAAGAAATAGACAGTCCTCATTTATAATCTAGCTTCACCTGTAAACAGGTTCTAGGCTCAGATTTTAGTTAACTTTGATGAAGGTGAAGATGCAACCTATTGTAGTCTATCTGAAAGAGGTTCTTTTCTGCCTTAATTACCTGAGAACACCTTTGAACTCATACAGATTCTATCTTTTCTGTACTATACCCCTCTTGTTTCTTCCACCTGTGCAGGAAGTTGGATGCTTTCATTTATGATGCAGCAGTGCTAAACTACATGGCTGGCAGAGATGAAGGCTGCAAGCTGGTGACAATTGGAAGTGGGAAAGTGTTTGCCTCCACCGGCTATGGCATTGCCATCCAAAAGGACTCAGGCTGGAAGCGCCAGGTTGATCTTGCCATTCTACAGCTTTTTGGAGATGGTAAGTGACAAGAAAAAAAGGAGTTGGAGTTTTCCTAAGAAATACCAAGTTTTGCATGTAAGAAATAGAAGTTCCTAGCTCTGGTGCTTCAGATTTGAGTTGAGAACAGGAAATTATTAACAAGGGTTTGTTAGAGGCATTACACCAAAAATGTGAGGATGTCACTTGTTTTATGTTGTTGATGCAGGGTAGCAGTATCATCAAAAGCAATGTCAAAAGCACTAAAGGTTTCATAGAACCAGCTCAGATGTGTGTTTGAAAAATGTCTTGTGCTAAGAATGTCTTGTAAAAACAAGATTTCTGTTGTGAACTTTTCACTACCTTTGAGGTTTTGCCATGACTAAACTCACTAATTATACTGGACTTTCCATGGTCATCCCGTGCTTTATAGTTCTCGATAGGATCAAGACATACAGAGTTTACAAAATTAAAGGATAAATATTTCTGGGTGAGTTAACTCAGATTTCCCAAAACTTCAAAAAAAAAAAAACAAGGAAGGACTTGAGGCTCAGAAGCATATTTTGGAGTGAGTTTTTAATCAGAACATTATAGTTACCCAGTTCATCTCATCCTTTACAGAGGAATTGCTGTTATTAAAAAAAACTATTAGTGGGATAAGGAATTCCTTCTTAGAAAATATTTTCCTGGCTTTTCCTTTCCATTCCATATTACATCTTGCTGTGTCCTTTTTTTGAATAAATAAAATTCACAGGTTATTTTATTTATAAGTATTTCTTTTTTTCTGAAATCTGAAAATAACATATGGTATAATAAATATGGAAAGAACATAGCTCTGGTATACTTCAGCAGAGAATTGGCCACCTGACGGATAGGGTGTTCTGTCTCCTAAACAGCCTAATATGTATTATTTCAGAAAAAGACGTAAGTTCTCCATAAAGCTTTAAAGACTGTGCTATGGCACCACATAAATATACGCATTTTTTTCCCCCTGTCACTGGACTGGAAGTTGAAAATGTGAAAAACTAACTTCCCTAACAGCATGAAAAGAATTGCCAACCTGCAAAATTAGTTTGTTTCTGAATGTCTCAGTGTGTGTGTGTGTGAGAGTGTTTCTCTCTCTCTCTCTCCCCTCATGAAAATACCATAATGGAAGTAAGTGGGGTATGAAATTAGACTACAGAACATTTGTTCCTAGCTGATACAAATTAGTAATATTTTTGATTGGTCAAAGGTCTTGGAAGTGTTGAATTTGGACAAAACTGAAGGGAAGAAAAACAGGTAAAAATGCACAAATATTTTTGGGAACATTGCACCTAGTTTTAATGAGCTATGGATATGTTGGAAACAAATTCAAAATCAGACATTTTGATTTAAAAAAATCAACATTTTGAATTTTGAGCTGGAAAAGTACAATGTTTTCATTTAGAAGTGACTCATTTTTGTCTACCAGTATCAGTCACTGATTTTTCTCTTCATTGACCTAATATGAAAGTGGCAGTTTGTGAGGCCAGGTCTTCAGTCATCTGGTGGACAACTTTTTCAGGATCTCACTGTAGACATTTGGCAAGTGTGATAGCTGTGTCCTGTGGTACAGCTTTTTGTGGCTAATATCTGGCTGTGGAAAAATCCTGTTGCCTTCTCTGTGTCAAATTGCACCTGCCCCTATCAGAAGGGCAGTCAGGATATTTCATGGCCATAATAGGTGTGGAAAAAGAGCATGGCCACTGGAAATGACCTTAGATCAGCTTCTTGCTTTCAGTCTGCCTCAGCTTGAGCTCTTTAGCCATTGCAGGGCTGGCTAACCTGTTTCTTTCCTTCTCTCTGTTTTTCTAGGGGAGATGGAGGAGCTGGAAGCGCTGTGGCTCACTGGCATTTGTCACAATGAGAAGAACGAGGTTATGAGCAGCCAGCTGGATATAGATAACATGGCAGGTGTCTTCTACATGCTGGGAGCAGCCATGGCCCTCAGTCTGATCACCTTCATCTGTGAGCATCTCTTCTACTGGCAATTCCGCCACTGCTTCATGGGTGTCTGCTCTGGCAAGCCCGGTGTGGTCTTCTCCATCAGCAGGGTGAGTGTCATTAGCTAGCGGGGTGGAACAGAGGATTTATTCAGACAGTCCTAGGTACTGGAGGTGGGGAAATCCACCAAGACTGTCTAACACGCAGATGGCATAGAGTGGTGGTCAGCAGGATAAAGGCTGGCATCTTTTCACCATTAATGTTGCAAGAGCATCTAATATTTTTCTGTGACATCTCTGGACTCTGCTGGATTATGGTCATGGAAATGGAAATTTCACATGGAAATGAAAATGCAGTTTAAAGAGAAGTTAACTGTAACTGTCTGCTCCTCCAAAGTGAGTTGTGAGGAGGCCAAATTTGGGGACAATAAGTCAAATAATGGTGGATAACATGATTAGAAATTCAGGAGTTTTTCATTGTCCTCTATATTACAGCTGTTCAGCTGACCTTATGTTAAAGTCAGCACAGTTAGAAGTGTGCTATCATGGGTCAGAAGTCCCTAACCAAAAGCCATGCCCTAAATAATGCAGAAATCCTTCCAGAGAGGATGACCACATGAACTTAGCAATTGCTTTATGCAAATCTGCCTTAGGGGATAATATTTACATTTAAAGCAGATTCTAGTTATTTCTGAGTCATCTTTCTGCTATTAGTGTAGCTAGCAGTGTCCCATTTGGAGCTTTTTTTTCTTCTTTCAAGCCACTGGTCCCTTCTCCTGATCCATTCTGAACTGAGGTCAAATCTCAGCATTTTTTACCTCAGTGTCCGATGTAACAATTAACTTTGTGCAAGGAGTATATAATTGCTACATAACATATTGTTGAGGAGAAATGACAAAGCCTTTTGAATGCAGGGGCACAGCCTCTCTTCTATATTGTTAGTTTCTAACCTGGTTTAGTCTGGAGATGAGATGGGGGATTGTGTTTGGTGGTCCTTAGCTAAGTACAGATTCTTTCATTCTGGGGTTATCTGTTAGACCTGGGCCAGGTTGGTGAAAAGTCTGAAAAGTGTTAATGAACTGCTAGCTGCTGAGAAACCATGGTAACATGATGTGATGGTGTCCATTTCACAATTCACATTAATCAGCAGGCACCATTTGGCAGGCCAGGGAATAAATGAGCCCCTTTCCTTCTGCTCCTAGGGGTCGGTAGCCCTTGCAAACAGTCTGTGTCATGGATGAAATGAGCTAGTGGGGAGTGTGGAGGAATCAGGCACTTCTGCTGTCTGATTTCAGGTTGAATAGAGGACTTTCACTTTCAGGGATGTCAATTTGGAGCCTGTTGTCACTGTTAAATTTAACAGAATGCAATTAAAAATTCTATTGTACCTCACTCAACCAGATGCAAAAGACCTAAATACCTATTCGGCAATCCTGCTCTTTCTCTGTTTCCTTTTCTAATCTGCACTGGTGATTAATGTAGCTAAGTTTATGACAAATGAAGCTGTTCCCTTTTTAAGATAGCTCCTGTCTTGTTGATTCACTGATGTCCAGATGAATTTCAAGGGCCAAAACAGGCTTTCTTCCTCTCATCCACACAGAATCATTTGTCTTGATGCTTTTGTTCCCAAGGATATTATTTTCCCCATTTGCAATTCCATATTACACCTACTAGGTTTGAGTAACTAACTCTTACAGTTGCAAGCAGGTATTCCTGCATCCTACAGATATGACATGAAGCAAAGCAGAGGAAGAGGAATGGAGGGGAAGGAAAAAATGTGAGGGGCAAGAAAGAGGGGCAGAACAGCAAGGGTTGGAACATGCTGTTGCTGCACAGGGTGCTTCCCAGTCCAGGTCCCCTTTCGTATATTCTTTACAGGACCACTCACCTTCCTGCTTTCTCTCATTTCAGGGTATCTACAGCTGCATCCACGGCGTGGCCATCGAGGAACGCCAGTCAGCAATGAACTCCCCCACGGCGACTATGAACAACACCCATTCCAACATCCTCCGCCTGCTTCGGACAGCCAAGAACATGGCCAACCTGTCAGGGGTCAACGGCTCACCGCAGAGTGCCCTAGACTTTATCCGCCGCGAGTCATCGGTCTATGATATCTCCGAGCACCGCCGCAGCTTCACCCACTCAGACTGCAAGTCCTACAACAACCCCCCTTGTGAGGAGAATCTCTTTAGTGACTATATTAGTGAGGTGGAAAGGACCTTTGGCAACCTCCAGCTGAAGGACAGCAATGTATATCAGGACCACTACCACCACCACCACCGCCCCCACAGCATTGGCAGCACCAGCTCCATCGATGGGCTCTACGACTGTGACAACCCGCCCTTCAATGCCCAGTCGCGGTCCATCGGGAAGAAGCCCTTGGACCTGGGGTTACCCCCTGCCAAGCACAGCCAGCTGGGCGACCTTTATGGCAAGTTCTCCTTCAAGAGTGACCGCTATGGGGGCAGTGGGGCCCATGACGACCTGATCCGCTCGGACGTCTCTGACATTTCCACTCACACAGTCACCTATGGCAACATCGAGGGCAACGCGGCCAAGCGGCGGAAGCAGCAGTACAAGGACAGCCTGAAGAAGCGCCCGGCCTCCGCCAAGTCCCGGCGGGAGTTTGATGAGATAGAGCTGGCCTACCGCCGGCGCCCGCCCCGCTCGCCTGACCACAAGCGCTACTTCAGGGACAAGGAAGGGCTACGGGACTTCTACCTGGACCAGTTTCGGGCCAAGGAGAACTCACCACACTGGGAACACGTGGACCTGACAGATATCTACAAAGAGCGGGGCGATGAGTTTAAGCGCGACACGGGAGGAGGAGGGGGTGGATCCTGCACCAACAGGGCCCACCACAAGCACGGCTCGGGCGAGTTTGGCGGAGGCAACGAGCACAAGCATGGCGTTGTGAGCGGGGTCCCGGCGCCGTGGGAGAAGAACCTGACCAACCTAGACTGGGAGGACCGGCCCGGGGCTAATTTCTGCCGTGGTTGCCCTTCTAAGCTGCACAACTACACGCCATCGGTGGTGGGGCAGAACTCCACCCGCCAGGCCTGCATCCGCTGCGAGGCCTGCAAGAAAGCGGGCAACCTGTACGACATCAGTGAGGACAACTCGCTCCAAGAGCTGGACCAGCCGCCTGCCCCCGTGCCCGTGGCCACCAGTGCCACCTCCTCCTCCAAATATCCTCAGAGCCCTTCCAATTCTGCCTCCAAGGTGCAGAAGAAGAACCGCAACAAGCTCCGCCGGCAGCACTCCTATGACACCTTTGTGGACCTGCAGAAGGATGACTCGGCCCTGGCCCCCCGCAGCGTCAGCCTCAAGGACAAGGGCCGCTTTTTGGAGGGGAGCCCCTATGCCCACATGTTTGAGATGCCAGCCAGTGAGACCACCTTTGCCAACAACAAGTCCTCAGTGCCCGCCACCAGCTACCACCACCACAACAACCCCGGCAGCAGCGGGGGCTACATGCTCAGCAAGTCGCTCTACCCCGACCGGGTCACCCAAAACCCTTTCATCCCCACTTTTGGGGATGACCAATGCTTGCTCCACGGCAGCAAATCTTATTTCTTCAGGCAGCCTGTGGTGGCAGGAGGGCCCAAAGCCAGGCCAGACTTCCGAGCCATTGTCACCACCAACAAGCCGGTGGTCTCAGCCCTTCATGGGGCTGTGCCAGCCCGTTTCCAGAAGGACATCTGTATAGGGAACCAGTCCAACCCCTGTGTGCCTAACAACAAAAACCCCAGGGCTTTCAATGGCTCCAGCAACGGGCATGTTTATGAGAAACTCTCCAGTATTGAGTCTGACGTTTGAGTGAGAGGGGAATAGCACGGGGAGGGACTGGGGGTGTATGTGGAGCGTGGGAGGGTGGGGTGGGATCAATCCCATCGGCTACTCTTCTGGGTCGTCCTTAGTTTGTGGGATACTGGAGTTCTGAGTAGTGCAGCACTGGTGACAAGTGCCACCTCTTTGGTTTCCCCTCTTCCTCCTCCTCTTTCCCACCCCTCCCCTTTTATCTCTTTTTCCATGTTCTCGCTCCTCCCATTCTCCTCCATTCCTGGCCATTGCACTTTACAGTGACGTCGGAGTTGGATATCCTCACTCGTGATTTCAGGAAGTGGAGAAAAAGGCAGGGAAGGGGTGGGCTGAGGGGGAGCGGCAGTGACTCTAGCGTTTCACTTTTGCTGGCTCCCGGCAGAGAAAGGCATGTGCACACACATGTGTGTGTATGGCAGGAGGAGACAGCAGAAGCAGTGTAATGGACATGCAGGAAAATATGCTTGCTCAGGCAACTCTTCCTAAAACTGCCTAGAAAAGAGTAGTGTTTGAAGACATGGAGAAAGTGAAGGGGGAATAACACGACTAACTTGATGATGCACTTATATGTTAGCTATACTGAGGTTCTCATTACATTATTTTGTGAAGACTATGGGGGTTTAGGGCTGAAATATATATATATATATTTGCGTATATGCTGAGAAATTTTATGCTAAAGTTTTGAATTGTCTGCTGGGGGTGTGGGGGGAGGGAGAGAAGGCTTGTCTGCAGGTCTGGCTAGTGGTTTCACTATGACTATTACAGCTGTTGAATCTGTGGCAGACCAGTGGGAGAGAYGGAAAGGAAGTGGGGTCTGAGTTTGCGAAAGCAACCCTGGAGTCAGGGAGGCTGCTGGGATCTCTGACAGAGGATGCTGGTTTGCACTGAAACGAGAGGAGTTTGGGGAAAGGGGCGCAGGGTTGGTTCATTAGCTGTGAATTGCTCACTAGTTGTGACATACTTCAAGGGTGGGAGCAGTGTATAGTATGGGTTAGCCTATACGCGAGTATATACTATAACTTTATACTTGAAATGTCTGTGGAGAAAGCAAAATAAACCCACGATCCTACAAGGTGTCTGGATAACACACACAGTGGAACAGAGCTAAAGAGTAGGGAAAGGTGGGGAGTTTTGTCACTGTCACTTCAGGGTACACCAAGCTTGTTGTGGCATGTCCTTTCAGTGAGGAGGGCAGGGAAAAAAGAGTTTTCATCCTCTGTCCTCCCTACCCTTGGCCAGCAGGTTGGAACAAAAAGAATAGGGTGCCCTCTGCTAATGCTGGCATGGTGCTGGAGAGGAAAAAAAAATGCCATGAAAGGGTGTGTGTGGTGGCAGTGGTGCTGGTGGACTGTTTCAATGCCTCCTTGCACATGTGGAAATGGGAGGAGGGTGTGCGCACCAGTGGGAAATACATGTGTATATTTACTATTGAATGTACAGGGGAAGTACACAGCTTGTCTTCCTGGGAAGGGGTGTGCTTGAATAAATGCCAGAAACTTGTGCCGAGGGCTGAAGACAAGACGTGCAAGGCTGAGATGCGTGTGTACATGTACGTGTGCCTCTGTGTGCGAGAGAGAGAGATACTAGCACAGGTGCAAAGCTGGAATAGCCTAGGGTTTCCCATCCCTGCAGTTGTAGTGACAGCTTTCCTGGTGCACCTAGTATCAGTAAGGGTGGTTTTTTCTTTCCATTGTATCATTTTAGATGCAAGTTAAACTAAAGGAAAGGGAGCAATGGTAGGAATGAGAAGCTGAACTCCCCTTTCATGTGTCTTCTTTCTCCTGAGGTGGGGGTGTGGGCCGACCTCTCCTGTCCTGAGAGATATGGCAAAGTCTCTCCTGCTTATCCTGGGTCTGTCCCAGTGTCTCAATGACCGTGGCTCACCAGGGGAAGGGTTGAGAGAGCCCTGTGCTGAGGGCATGGGGACACTGCTGGAGACTGACTCTGAAAGGAGATGGCAGCCCCGTCTTTGTGAGCCACATTTTTTGGAGCTGAAAGCCACCTCTCACATTCCTCACCGCGCCCTGGTTGATTTTATCTTATCTTTCTCTTTTTAAGCCAACAGAAGGCCTTTTATTTATTTACCTATTTATTTTATTTATTTTTTAAAGCTGGGGCGGGAGGAGGGTGGGATTTGCCTGTAAAGTCAAAGAGTGTGAGGAGAGGGTGGGCAGGGTTGGTGAGGGGAATATTTTCTTATATTTCACTGAGGAAACTWAGKAGGGRARARGGRGARWGTCTTTGTAAGGGAACWWCTCATTCTTTCCCTCTTCTCTCATWASAWGGACAAAAAGGAAAAGAAAAAAAAAAAAAAARAAMCMMAACAAATTAACAGAGCGATCTGCAATCCAGAACACACGGCAGCTTGTCAGACGCCTCTGACAGCGGCCACCAAGACGGCGTTCCTTTCATTTGTAAATATTTCTTTTTTATTGCGTTTTTGTATAAATTGGTGTTTCTCTTCTCGTGAATATTCAGGTCGTGGGGTGGGAGGGAGGGGAAGTTTGTTTCCGTTCTGTTTGTTTTCTACGACTTTTCAGGCTGCGTTTTTGGAAGCGGTTTACGCGGGTCGAGGCCGTATGAATGAGGAAGAGAGAGAGAGAGAGAGAGAGAAACCCGTGTGTGTTGTGTTCCCCTGAGGCCCCCCGTATCGCCCTGTCACCTTTATCTTCATGAATGGAAGACGCCGGAACGTCACTTCAAGCCTTGCCAGCAGGGTTTCATGTTTCGATGGGAACACCCCCAATTCCTTTTTGCATAAAAACTCTCTGTACCAGCATCTCTCTGTGGAGTTTGGGCCTCAAGGCACTACGCTGTCTTGATAGTGGTGGGGTGAACCATCAAGTTGGCCGCTCAGGTTGGACCATCACTTTGACATTAAGAGACTTCTCCAATGCTACTTTGGTTTAGAAATCTTGGACCTGGGAAAGCTTGTGATAATTTCTGGTATTTCCTAAGGGCTTGGGGGGGAGCTTGACAGCTGGCGAGGGCAGCTAATCTCTTTGGCGGTTATCTTGGTACTTTTCCGTCCCTCCCCACCTGGAACGAGGAAACCTGGAGGGTGGCTCTGCAGGGAAATTAAGCCGAAAACAAACCAAAAAGAAGTTAACGGAACTTTTTTCAAATCTCTTCTTAAAGGTTCTGATTTTTGTGTTCCAGGGTGAAAGTTGGTTCGTATTTTCTCCGAACTGGTCTGTCCCTTGTTCCACTGATCGGCAAATGATAGTTTGCCAAAATCATTATCTAGTGTTGATACTGTTGTAGCACTGTTAACACTCCGAGTGCTCTGCAAATATTAACTGTGCCACAAACCACTCAAATGAATGCTCTAGGGCAACCAGAAAAGAAGAACTGGAAATTCTGGACTGAACCACTGGTCTAACCACAGGAGCCTGGTATTTTGCCTTCTCCCATAATAGATTAGGCCACGTGTCCATCAGGTTAATCCTTTCTCCTATAAGCGATCTTTTCTGGTTGCTTTGTTTATTTTAGTTCTGACAGGTCAACAAGTTTTGGGACAGAGATGAAGGGGAGGGGGTGGGAGGGGGGAGGGTGTAATTCATAATTCAGAAAATAAATCAATGATGTTATTAAACTCTGATTATATATTTAGAATTTTAGATTTGGTGTATTTTCATTCTAAGTATTCAAGTGAATCGATCAGGTAATATTAGCAGCAGGTGTTGTCTATACTAGAAAACCACCCATGTGCTGTTTATTACCTGTCCAGAAAAGAATGGGATTTCATACCAGAGCCTGACAAAACTCCACATCCCCTCCCTTGCCATTTCTCTCTCTCTCCTGTAGAAACACCAGTATTTTCTGGGGCAGTGGCTGGGAACATTTCCCCTCTCTGACGGTTTCTGCACACAGGAATACTGAGCAAAAACCATTGCGTCCTCTACAGTTTGGTGACCTCTACTGTATATTTGCAGCCAGCGTCCTGGGAAAGATTAGGCACCTTTGGCAATGTTTCTGACATTTGCCTCCTCACTCTAGCCCCAGGCATGGCTCTCTGAGAGGTATTTTCATGAGCCATGTTCTTCTGAAGTGGTACTGGAGTGTATGTACTCAGCTGAAGGAGGAGGAAATAATCAAAAAATATCAGAAATGTGCCATGCACAGTGGAAAGCAGCTGGCAGGTAGAACTTGCAGCCGTGGATCTCCACATCATAAATCTTCTTGGAGTATT
The DNA here is from genome assembly GCA_035582835.1 of Phoebastria nigripes. NCBI lineage: Eukaryota > Metazoa > Chordata > Aves > Procellariiformes > Diomedeidae > Phoebastria > Phoebastria nigripes. The sequence continues at coordinate 3,691,934 of JAYKAV010002777.1, forward strand.
CACACCAGCTTTTTACTGTAGCGCAACACAACACAGGCTGGTGTAGTAGTTCTCTGTCTCCCATCACGCCTCCCAGTGAGGGCAATGTCAGAACTTGCCGTGTCACATCATAAGTAGGAAAGAAAAGCTGCAGTCAGGACTTGTTGTCATTTGAGACAATGAAGCACACTGGTCCCACCTCCTCAGCAAAAAAGCATCCCGTTCTCTCTGAAATCCAGCGTGTGTCGTCAGAACTCTCCAGGCAAGAACCCCAGTGGGTTCAAAATGCTCAGCAATATGCAAGTATGAACTTTGCCCGTAGGGAACTGATACTTCAATTTCCAGCACGTGGGGGGAGGAAGGTTCCTTTGTGATGTACTGAAGGATTTGGTGGAGGAGTTAAGAGTTGCCAGGATGGGCCTCTCTGCTTCTGACTTCTTCAGCAATGCATGCTGACGTTGAGCTCCTCACCCCAAGAAGACACTAGCATCCATCTTGAATAAAGCCCCTTTGTACCTTCAAATCAGGGTTGTTTCTCACAGCAACATTGCCAGCAAAAGAGAGAGGGGGAGACAGAGAATGAATATGATGGTGGTGACAGGTTACAGTGATCAGAGATACCTCAGGGATCTTTATAGGCAAGTCTTTGCTTTAGAGCTTTCTATCAAATGTGGCATATCCTCCCACCTCCATTGCTTATCAACAGATGGAAGCAAGCCTGGGAACACAGCCAATGATCAGACTTAGGCCTTTCACACATCCTCCACTCCAGTCAAGCAACCTTTGATGAGCCCTTCCCATGGAGAAGGGTGGGAGGTTGCACTTCCCCACGTATTTTTGGTTGCCAAAAAGAAAAGAAAAAGGGGAGGGGATAAAGATGAGGAGTGTTGATGAAGGGACTTTGTGCTGACTCTCTGCACCATCGCTCTAAGGAATTACACTTCACCCTTCTTGCTCAATCCAAGCGGGCAAAGGACAGGGTCCAATTATGCTGCCTCTCCGTGGCACATGCCTGGCTCACCACAGGAGCCCCTGGGAGCTGTGTGCGAGAAAGGAACTGGATTGCTGGCAACAAATGGGGACAGACTCCAAGCCACGATCCCCATCTGCACCCACTCTTTCCCATAAGTGCTTCCCTGCTGCTGAACACACCTGGCGTGTCCACCTGGAACACACCTACCATGCTGCTGGATGCTGCAGGGCACATTCAGATAGTAACTAGTGGGACCCGATTTTGTCCCCACAAGGGCTTATTTTCAATTTGCAGCCAAATAGATTTCCAAGCCATAGACCCTCGCTGCATTCACCCACCTAYACTTCCTTGTGGCTCCCTCCCTCCTCCCCCCTCAAAGGCAAACTGGGGCGCTGACTGTCTCACTGGCAATACGAATACTATTGCTTCATCTTCATCATGGGCTCTCCGGACCTCCCTGGGGCTGACTGCAGACAGACCTGGGTGTCTGCCATTAAAACGGCAACAACGGCAACAACAAAAACCACTTTGCAATTGGCTTTGAGTTCTTTCTTCATCTCTTGAGCATCCCCAAATTCCTCTCCTAGCCATGCCATTTGAGTGAGTTCTGGCACCCTTCTGCCATTGCTGACAACAAAACTGACACAGCATGAATCTGCTTGTGTATAGAAAAAGGCAGTGAAACTGTATTGCAGAGAGCAGGACTCATGTCTGCCGACACCAAGGGTACAGTCCCCTGGGTGCTGAGGTAAAGGAGGATCTCTGTGATGTCTTAGTAGTTACAGATCTCTTAACCTGCTGGCCTCCTGCCATTAAAGGTTCACAGCAAGCACCGGTATACACTCCAACAGGTCAGAAAAAAATTCCACGCTGTGGGACAGGGGTTCCTCTGGGCACGTGCACACATACGAGACATACTGGGGAAGCGAAACACACATGAACAAACCCAACACAGCAGGAAGCTGTGAGGCTTGCGTGCCTGTACATGCACGCGCGCGCACACACACACACGCACGGTACATTGCAGTACGCTTAATGACTCTGTCCCACAATGCATTTTTGCCAAGTAGGAACAACGTGACCTTTCCTAATGTTCTGCTGGTAGTTATTTAATTTATGTATTCACTTTGTGACTTTTACATCATCTGCTTTCTTGACTGCAGCATTACTGTGTAAATATGTGTGTATATATGTACAGAAACTAACTCAAGCAATTATATTCAGGTTGGGAAAAGGGTGGGTTTTATATCTGTACAGTATTTCCTTATTAAATAATGGCATGGGGGGGGGTTTGGGAAAGTTAACTTCTAAATTGTGGTTTTATTGGTCTGTGGTGTTTGAAATTGTTTCAGTGGTTGCTTTTGCTGGTTCGGAAAGTTTATCTGGATGTTATATGTGTGTGCCAAGAAAGGGTCCCCAAACAGGGGAGGTATGGGATTGGTGAGGGGTGGTGGGTAGCAGAGGGTGTTAATAATTTCCTGTAATAAAAGCCGTGTTGATTGCTAGGGACTGTTTGTGTGAGGCACAGGGCTGTTTCCTTCTCTATGTGCTTTGCTCTTTGATTACTTTCTCTTCCCTGGTCCCCATTGTCTTCTCCCTGGGACATCAGCAGAGTACATTTGTTACTGTGGATTACAGGGATCTCTCTCTGGGCCTTCATCTCCTGACCAACTCTTCCATTTCCCTCATTTTGTGGCCTTCCCAGTACCAGTGGGAGGGGAGGCGGTGTGGTCTCGGACCCTCTGTGCCATTCTTGTCCACTTGGCTTCCTCTCCTTTAGACCCTCTCTGTCCTTCCTCTAAGCAGAACCTTGTTTTCAGGTGTTTTGATTCCTCCAGCAGTTTACTGCCTCATCTCCCTGGCCTCTTACCTATTTATTTCTCATCTTACTCACACCGATTCTTCAATTTCATCTCTACGCCTCTTCCCTCAGAATGACTTATGCTGGCTGTTTGCCCACTCTGCTCCTCTTATTACTGTCTTGTTGCTCTGTTGTCTTCATCAGACTGTGCAATGCCATGCTGAAGATGAGTGAAGGGCAGGCCTCTACTTCTCCTCTCCTGGAAAGTTCTAGCCCTGACCAGATTTTTAGAAGATGATATTTGGTAGCTATTTTTGACTTCTCTGTCACTTTCACTGAGGTGGTGTTCTGCTCTTGCCCACTCAAGAAATAAGCAATGATCAGTCTGGCAAATTAGCCAGTGCAAGGAAGCAGCGAAATTGTCTTTTCTGAGAAAGCCAAGAGAAAGAACATCATTTCCATCCTTGGGCTGACTGGTGAATTTAGAGTGGGGGCAGATACAGTTTTTATCCACTCCAGGTTGACCCACATCAGGGTCAGTTAAGTTTCTTTGCTTTTACTCTATGTGAGTACAGCAAGGCTGCTGGAGAGAAGCATGCTATCTTTTAGAAGCACGGGGCTACCTTCCTTTATTGCCTAGAGGCCATTAACTTGTAAACACCTACATGATGTTCTGCTGTGTTGCAAACCTGAGAGTGAATGTGTGGTAGTATTTGGTCCCTTTCTGTCTGACAAGTCAATATAAGCTGGTGCTTGGCATTAGCTGCCGAGGGTTTGTAGTCTAGTGTCATGTCAGTAAGGGAGGAGAGTGACAGGGTGTGACATGGTGAATAAACAGAGATGGAGCCAATGCAAAACTGGTAGGGGCTCTAGGCAGATGCCAAGACACCTCCCTCCTTTACTTTTGGACAACTTGCATTGTTCCTTCATGAATGTCCATCAACCTACCATCCTCCACAGCCATGGCACTGGCTACTCACCCCTGAAGACACCTGGGTCTGCTGGTCACAGTCTGAGAAAGGGCCAGTCAGCCTCTCCATGTGTGCATGTGTGTTGCCATGTGCCATGGTCTCTGAGGGTTTGAGTTGTACTGTATGAAAGCATATGGGCAGTGCAGGGAGCAATGGAAAGGGCCAGCATGACCAGAGGTTATCCAGAGCAGCAGTCTTCTCCCAGCTGCTGCTAATTCTTGCTCAACCTGCCATTGCAGGCCTGCATCTCTGATTTCTGGGTGGGAGAAACCACTACAGCCACATGGGAATGGAGCTCTGCTCAAAGGCGTGAGCAGGGTAGACATCCCTCTCATGTACCCTTGCTATGACCTTGGCATGGCTATCCCAGTATGGTCCACAGTGGCCTGTGCACTTGTGAATACATGGCTGCAAATACCTGTCAGTCTGGGAGTAGGCGTATGTTTGTGCATTCAAGTGACTCCTGGCAGAACTCTAAACATAAGTGAAGTTGGAAACCGCTGGCCCATTTGGTGCTACCCCAACGATGTGTGTCTGTATGGCAGGCATCTCCTTGGGACTACATCGCATAGATTAGCTTCTGGCCAAAATAGTGAGTTACCTTTCTGAGAGTCACCAGGCTCCTTGCTGTGTTTCCTTTGCTTATTCAATGTGCCATAAGCATGACATACCTGCAACATTTGCAAGGCGTCCAGAGAGAATGCATCCATCACATGAGACTTCTATCTAGGCCCATGGGCACTGGCTGCTAAGTCCCATGTCAGCTGGAGAAAGATTACACCTGCCCCTGAACAGACAAAAATCAGTCAAGTGAATAAGATGAAAGTTTTTTGCTTTCTCCCTTTGCTTTCCTTCCAGGCCTTGGAACCCGATCCATCGACACAGGCAGCTAAACTCCTGTGAAATTCAAGGAGCTTTTGGAAGAGTTACTTAGGGGTTTAGATGCCTAGAATGCCTTTTGTGGATTCTCTTGCTTGTGTGGGCCTCTTCCTGCAATGCATTTTGCCAGGATTCATCTCCCAGGAACTCACCGTGCTTGAACATAGCTTAGAGGGGTTCCCTCTACTTGGGATCACCATATGTATGTTGCATGCTTGTTGCTACTTGTCTGTATTTCTTGCACGTGTCTACTTGTGGGGGGCAGGGGTGGGTTCATATTGGTATGTATATTTATGCAGCCTGCACACATTTGTATGTGTGGTGCCACAGTCTGTATGTGTGCTTAGGTGTTTGTACGCATGTGTTTGAGCTGAGAGAAAAGTGTTTGAAGCCGTACGCTGCTAAAGCCAGGTGATGAGTACCCGTAGGTACCTTGGCAACCTTGTTGTTGCTCTTGCTTACCTGGTAGGCCCTGGCACGGCTGCTTTGTTTGGACTCTGGGGAACCAGCTCTGAATCAGTGACAAGGCTGGGACACAGACTCCTCCTGGAGATGGTTTGAATACAGCACCGGAAACCCATTACATGCGTTCATTCACTTCTGTGCTGAATCCGCTGTGCCACATTTTCAAACTATTGTGCCACACTCATTACCTACTTTGGCCTTAAATGGTAGGTGGAGCAGGAAGACAATCATGCACTGACCGGTAAGGTCTTCTGGGAGAGATCTGGTCAATCTGTCCTGTAACTGAAACAAGAGGCTCCCTTGCTATTCTTTCTCCTGCCTCCTAGGGCAATGCAAGCACTGAAATTCCACTTGCAAGCAAGCACTAGCCTGTCCTTTCTTGCTCTTGTGTCAGATGATAGACACAGGCAAAAGCTGAGCTGTGGTGGATTGATCTCCCATTCCTGCTATTTGGAAGAACCTCACCACTGCTGCTTGGAGTTGGGTAGGGAGCTTGCAAATCCCAAGCTCTGGAGGGGTTCAGTTTCTTCAGAGGGGACAGTAAATAGGGAGGGTGGGAGGGAGTGAACTTACTTTCTGCAGCCATTCTCCATCCCATTCATTTCCAGGAGAGATCGCTACACTGCTAGTACCAGAGAGGATGACCTGCTGGGAGGGCCCTACAGTGCCAACCAGCACAGCACTTTAACCGTCCAAACTGCTAACAAGACACTGCTGTCCTCTGTCAGCAGCCAGAAAAGACAATCAGGACCTGATGAAGAGATGCCATGACTAGTCAGATAAGGAAGGAGCAACACTTGGGGGCTAGGGGCCTCATCATCTACACTATCTTAAGTCTGCTTAACCAGCCCTTTAGTGCTGGTGTCACTGGGCCTCTTTGATGGTTTCTTTTTATTTATATATATAAAATGTAACAGAATAATCTGTGGCCTCCAATGACTCCTTCTATCAGACTACATCTGACCACCTCCTCTGCTTTCTTCCATGTTCAGCCGCTCTTTCCTCTCCATCAAATTGTATCCTGTGCTCTGCCAGGCTTGTCTTTTATGGAAGAGAAGATATATGTGTGTGAGTGCGTGTATACATGTGTGTGTGTATTTTAACTATTATTACTATTATCAACATGCTATACACCTAAAAGCTCCTAGCAAGCTGGAGCCTTCAAGAGGTGCTGTGGGAAATGACCTTCCCACTAGACAGCGGTTAGTGCGGAGGTTAGCACAGAAAGCTACTAGCTTTGGAGGTCTCTTTGCCTGTCTGGTTGCTTTTCTTATCTTTGGAGCAGGCTTTCTCTCACATGTTGTCAGAAATGCAGCAAACTGCTCTTTTTAGCTTTGCATTTTCAAAATTTCTAACATGGGAAGAAAAAAAATGTTTGTTGATTAGCTGTTGATTTTGTTTGTTTGTTTGTTTGTTTGTTTGTTTACGCAGTCCTTTTAGTGGGAGCAGGGAGGTGTTTTCAGCAATACAACTTTCCGAGACCTCAGTTCTGTGCAGTTATTGTTCGTATGGTTCAGCTGTGTTTGGGGTCTTTCCTTTGTACGTGTTTTTCCTGAATGGCAGGGCTATCTTGAAACGTCTCTTTGCCAGTGACCAAAGCACCATCTGTACTTGGAGGTGAGGGCTGGTATATAGAGGAGGCAGCAGCCTTTCGGGAAGTAGCTTTTCACCAACTTGCCTGCGGAGTCACAGAAGGCAAACTATTTAACTGTTGCACAGGTGGGTTTTGAGGTTGGTTTTTTTCCTTTGGTACTCCCTCTCTTTTCCTTCCTTTTTTTCTTTTTCTCTTTTTTCCTTTAAAAAAAAAAAAAGTTTCTCCAGCGAGCTTTGGCCTTTGCCCCAAAGGCTGCTGCAAGGAGGGTAGCAGGCAGGGAGGGTGTCTGACTCCCAGGTCCTGCCCTCCTGAAGCCATGCGGGATTGCCTGGGTGACGAGGGAGAAAGGCCCTTTTTGGCAGTTTCCACGGCCATTCCTGGGACAAGGACCCTGTGGCTGCTGAGGGGCCTGACCCAAAGGGAACAAGCATCCACAGGATATCATCCTCTGGCTTGTGTGAGTCGTGGGTCAGGCTGGAGGGCAGGCAGGGGAAGATGGCTTACCGACCGCTGCGTAGCCCTTCCCATGCTAGAGCAAGAGCGGGGAGCGTAGGTCCGCAACAGGGACAAATGAATGACCCTAAATGGGCCAAAGGGGTTCAGCCTCACCTCTCCTGAGCTATTTGCAAGTGGGTAAGGCTGACCCTCTACTTGGACAATGTCATTCAAGGCTGAGCAGAGTCTCACAGACCATGAAGTAGGGGTTGAAGTGGTGCATGGCTATCTGGCCAGCTCTCGATGTCATCACACCTAAGGGAAAGCCCAGCACCTTCATCCTTTGGCACTTGGAAGTGGCTGAGAGCAGTAGTGGAGGACTGTCATGTCTACTAGGGTTGGGGCAGGTAGCGTCTCTAGAGCTGGCGCAGGTCAGCTTCAGCTGTATTTGCTTTCTAACTAATGTACATTTACTTTGGAGAGCATGTTTGATGAGCTCAGTCTATCAACCAAAAGAAAAAGAAATACTCACCTCTAGTGTAAGTCTTCTACTGCCCAACACTGCTACCTCCTCTTCTCTTGAGCTGTTGGTATCTTGCGGTGAACCTGGCCACCCATCAGGCTGTTGCACACAGCAGATATATCTTATCCGCTTCTGAGACCATCTTTGCCTAAATTTTGCCTCCTCCTCATCCCCTTTATGCACGCACATGCGTGTGCACACGCACGCGTGCACGCACACACACACACACATGCCCACCTCCAGCCACTCCACTGGTGAAAATCAGAGCCACAGAGATATGAGTGCCAAATGACTTTTTATTTCTCAAGTAAATGATAAAAAAAGTTTTGTTCTTTTTCTTTTTTTTTAACATATGCAAATGTAAAAGGGAACTGACAGCGAATTGGTGGTGGCGAGAGGAAATGGGATGTTTTGTAACCCTAGCTGCAGTAAAAAAAAAAAGAAATAAAAATACATTAAAAATATTTAAAAAACACAAAAAGGAAAAAAAAACTTGAACTATTTTGGAAATATTGTGAATAATTTTTTGATATAAAAACTAATTTTTATGTAGCATGAAAACCACCAAAATAAAATGATCAAGAATAAAAGCTGTGCAGAGGGTGTTTTTGTTTAGTTGTTGAGGGAAAAGAAGTGAGAGAGAAGCAGTGGTGTATGAGAGAGGGATGCTACTGCCATGGCTTTTACTGTGAGTTTCACAATACATGATGTTTTTCTTCAGTCTTGGTAACTGGAGTCTTGTGATTATCTAAAAAAAAGACAAACCACAACTCATACTTTATATGAAAATATGTTTTTATCTCTGATTGCTGTGGAGAAAATCTTGAAAATAAGAACAGAATGAATCCCAAAGACTCAAAAAACAAAAGGCAAATTGAAAATGGCCATGAATTTCTTTTGAGTGTTAACAGCAATCATTAATTTTTTCTGCTTGGTTTATGATTTTTGAGTAGTTGAGGTTGCTGTTCTGGGGAGGCAGGTGTGACGAGGTAAGACAACGAAGGGCTGACAAAGTTCTGTTTTTTGTTATGTGAGGCACAGGAGTTAAACCAGGGTCTCTTCACATTTCCTCCTGAGTAAGGGAACAAGGTACTGTCCTTTTGCAGGATATATTGGCACCACTCTTCATTCCTTTATTAAAAAAAAAAGAAAATTACAGGTTTCTTAAAGGAAGCAGACTGCCTCTCCCAATTCCAGACAAAACAGTATGCTGTCTCAGCACTCCAGTCCCTTTTAGAAATGACGGTGGCGATTCTCTGCTCCCCTGCAGTAAGTGGGGTGTCAGTGCTCTTTGTGTCCTTTGGGGGCTCTGACGCTAGGTGCTGGAATACTAGATTGTCTTTGAGGAGGTGGTAGCACCCATCCCACCCTGCTGCGGATCAAGGTGTTGCTCCTTTGAATTGTCAGAGGACAGGAGATGCTGGTTTCCGGACTGTCCCAGGGAAATTGGTAGGTTGCTCTGGCCGTTCTGTCTTGAAAATACTACTTGTGCCTGAGTGAATCAGACCACCTGCATATGAATTTCATCTTCCCTCCCTCGTGCTCTCATCTCCCACACAATCATTAAAACATTGCCCCATCAGCTAGCAGGGGACCTTCTCTATTGCTCCTGTCCTTGCTGTCTGAGTGTCTTCTGCGTCGTAGGCTGAAAGGGAGGAGGCAGATAACACACCATGTACCTTAAAACATGGGTTCAGCACTGACCGAGAAGAATGAAAGTCAGTACAGACTCAAAATCAGCCTAGACTACTCCTCTGGCAGTGTGCAGAAAAAGAACCCTGGGTCAAAAATATTCTCTTCTGCTCAAGTCAAGGTAGACTTGGGTGGAGCGGACAGGGAAGACCTGGAGGCAGCGGTGGTGTAGACCAGCTCGACTGGTGGGTTCTTGAATTCTGAGCCCCAGATACAGGTGTGAAAGAGGATCCATGGGAACATTACCTCTTGGTGGAGGAAAGAGAGGGAGAATCCTTTCAGCATGAGAGACCAAATCCTGAAGCAACTTCTTGGCTTATCTAGGTCTGAGTTAGCCTGTCTCTGCCTGTTGCCAATCCCTATCCCATGCACTATCTGTTTTTGCTTTTTGACTCCTACAGGGAAGAAGAGAGTGACATTCCTCTGCCTTGTGAAGCTGTTGTCATTATTAGTTATAAATCTAGGTTGTTCCTCCAGTGAGTATCTGGCTATTTACCTTTCTTCCCACTTGTTCCATCTCCTAGTCCCATCCTCTTGCCATCAAATCTTGCCAGCAAGATTGTCTTGCTGTGAGGAACAGTGTGCCTCTGTGGTCTCCTGTCCTCGCACGTTAAGAGGAGGGGCTCTTGCTCCCTTATGGGAGGAAGATAGCACTGTTCTGTGTCCTTCAATGAACCATGAGGGCTGAGAAGTCATTAAACACAGCTTAGGGGTATTGCTTACCTTACTTGCCTCCAGTGACTTGGATATTCCAGTTGCCCTCCTTACAAAGAACATGGTATCTTACATCTGTGACCATTGTGGACTAGCTCTGTGTTTGTGTTATCGGCTGGCATTTGCTCCCTCAAAGACAATAAGGAGAATCACAAGGAGCCTCTTATCTTCAGTCTGGACAATCACCCTGTGACTGGTGCCCTACCAGCAGCCTCCTATTTATACACGTCCCCTTAGCAGAGTCAGGGATCAAGGCAGTAGCAGCAGGGAAGGGTAGGAAAAGGGGAATCAGGGAGAGGGTGATGTGTGGGTGACCATGTAATGCTGTGCTGGTGTGTGGTGTGTGCTCACCAGCTACAGAATGTGGCATGGAGCGAGAGCAGCACTGTGACTTTACGACCCCCAGGTCTTCTTCTCTCCTCCAYCTGAGAGGTAGTCTCTCTTTCTCTTCCCTGTGCCCCATGGAGGATGTGAGGCAGGGGACAGGGCAAGGGACTGAGCACCTGCAGGGACCTCAGCTTCAGTGCTGAAAGTGCATGGTGCACATCAGAGCCCAGGCTGCTGACCTGACAGCACAAGTGCTGCCTCTGGCAGCAGGCAAGGAAAAGTCACAGCGAAAACCTCAGCTTTGGTGGCTTTGCTTCTCTTCAGGAAATGTCTGCAGAGGAATGAGTGTAGTGGAGAAGAATAGATAACTTTGCCGCACAGCGTGTTAGGAGGAGGAAAAACATGGCCTRGAAATATGGGTCTGGGTGGAATACATTTTGAAAGCGACTCCCTGGAAGTAGAGGGGAACGGAGCTAAAGTAGAAACTTGGCAAATGCTCTGAAAATTCTGATTTCCAAGCATAATGTCTCAGAGTCTGGAACCAGGGCTTTGGCCATGCGTTATGCTAGCTGGAAGTTCAGCCAGGGGCCATTCTTCTACTCCAGCCTCCGTGCTCGCTCACCTTCCCTTCCCTGGAGTGAAGCAGCAGGCTCATCTCTTCCCTTAGACCCAGAGGGCCTAATGACAAAGTGGAACAGCTTGCATTTTGCCCACCTTGTCTCTGCACCTCACTGCTCACATCTCAGGTCTTTAAGATGGACATTCAACCAGGCCAGAGGGAGGGCAGAAGTCCTTCCAGTACAAACGTACAGCAAGGGCAGGAGTTTGGAGTTTCTGAGCACACAAGCCCTAGGTGCTCTCCTTGAAACACCTTTGTGTCTTTGTTAACGTGAGTGCTGCTGGGTTTGTTTCCCCTCACAGATGATTTGCATGGTCCATCAGGAAGCCAAGATTCTGTCAGTGAAGAAGAGCTATTCAATGTGGCTTTTCGACATTTGAACAAGGGACTAGAATTGTAGTTACAGAAAAGGCATCTGCAAAGATGCATATCTCATACCCGGGGGATATTATCTGATGTTCTTCACTTCTTGGAGCAAAAAATTTCAGGGCTCCTCTTTGGTCTCCCACACATAGGGACTTTTCCAAGTGATAAATGCACTTCCACTGGCTCTGGTGGCCCTTTTCTGCATACAGATGCTCCTTTTTCAGCTCTGGGAGCTGAATGTTGCTGTGCTAAGATACAGGTGAAAGCATCCCATTTGGGACCAAAGACAGCTAGTTGTAATGAACCAGCCACTTCTCCTAGCTTTGCAGCTTCATATTGCTTAGGGACTAACCGTTCAGATGTTTTCCCTCCTCCCCAAGCCACTTCAGGGCTCCCTCTGTGCTGCAGTGGCAGCCCGGTTTGCCGTCCCTGCTGACCTTCCCCTTCTTTATATGCAGAGAGTAAGGGCTTCATGGCTGCTTTCTTATCTGAGGCGTTAGATTAAAATTGGAGAAGCATGACGTTTTGGAGCTGTCTCTGTGGCTCTCTGATTAGTTATCCTCGCTGAGGAGGCAAGAGACTGAGGCCTGCCAGCCGCAAGGTTAAGCTTTGGGTAAGCGATCGTCCTTCGGCTGCAGGTTGCTGCTGCGCTGTTAGCAGAGGGAACACGCACTGGAATGCTAAGTGACTTAAACCATGCGCTCGCCATTCTTTCAAGATTGGTGTGTAGACTTGCACCTAAGCAAAAAAGAAGGGGTTGGCTTTCTCCTTCTCTGTTTCCCCAAGGGAAAATTTCCTGAAAAGGGGGAAAGGGAAGGTTCTTCCCTCACTTGAAACTCAGACTATTGTCTCTCTGTGTAGAGTATTGTTTTGCAGTGGTAGAATAAGACAGATCTTTGGCTGGTGCCCAGACACAGCCTCTGGGTGTGTTTCCACATGCTTTTGCTGAGGGAATAGCATAGCTTCTGCTAGAAAGGGCAGGGCCACTTTTTCTGCCACCTTGGTCTCAAGGGATGAGCCATGAGTCCAGAGTCTCAGGCACTTGATGCTTGCATGCCTCTGTTCAAGTCACCCTACTACACATCCTGGATAGCTGGGAGTGCCTGGGGGCCAGCAGCACTGAGATTTGGGAAGAAATAATTAGTTAATGCTTGTGCCATGTTTGCATCAAGTAGGAAGGATTTTTAGAAGCACCTGAGAGATTTATTAAAACAAACCCCATCTCATTGAAAGCCAATAGTGCTTAGCTGCTCAGGTGCTTTTAGAAATTTCCACTACGAAAGTTAAGAATGTTTATTCTTTTTAAAAATCTCTTTATGGAGTATTTAATAGTGAGGTAAACTAGTTGAGCTCTCCTGAGTCTAAAATATTGTGATAGTAATCTCAACTAGCAACTACTCCTGGAGGATGCCCTGGGTTGAGCTGAGTTTGTGAAGCTACCTTCAGAGGGTGCAGGAGCTCCCTCCTCAACAGCACCTGCCACAGAGGGGGAAGCGGGCAGCACATTGGGCAGGATTTCATCAGAAAGGTATGCTTGGGGATGCACGTTGAACACAAGCAGTGACTATTGGCTTCAGGGTTAATTTTGTGTTGGTCAAAATGGCTCCATCTCTCCTAAAAACACCACTATTGCTGTGGAGTTGGACAGTGTCAGTATCAGTCATTAATCTGGGAAGCAGCGAGTAAAGTGAAATGCTTTGTCAGCAGGGTGAAACCCTGACATAAAATTGATCAAAAACATTCAAGTCCTGTTTTCAAACAAGATTTGTCCGTTCGATGCTTTGCACTGCCATAGTCCTTACTTCAAAGAGTTAGCAATTTTGATGCTAAACTGAAATACGTTAATATTAGCATTTACATTAACAAATAAATTGACAGATGCCATAGTTTACATATATTATGCAAATATCCTGAAATCTTGCATGCATTTGCATCTAATTTTCTCGAGATTAAATGAGACATGTACACTTTATAGGGGAAATAATTGAGGCATCCAGACATATGATAAACTAGGTGACTTGATGTGGCTTGTTGTGTGAACTGTGGTAAAGCCAAGGGGCAGAGGAAAAGGACATCTGGCATTTTCATATGCAAAAATATTGYGTTATGATTGCTGTTTGGAGAAAGCAGTGCAGGAATCTCTCTGGGATGTGGTCAGAAGCAGTGCAAGAAGCTTGTGCTGGGAGACATGATTTGGGATGTTGGGACCTCAACCTGAAGGGCCACTCAGGGTCTCAGCCTGTTATTTTTTTGAGATTTGAGAAAGAAACACTCCCCTCTTTGCAGCACTGTGCAAACATCACCCAACTGAGCTCCCCCCACCCGGTAAGGGGACAAGAATTTCCTACACAGGCCGGGGAACAATAAGGAGGTTAAGTCTGTGACCCATACAGGAGCAGGCCACCAGACGCCAGACTTGCCTGTCACCACTTCAGCACCTGGCAGGATGTCTTCTTCTTACCCCTCTGGAGGTCATGAAGGGATGACAACTATTTGCAAAGCCATGCCCAGGGCAATCAGCTTCTGCTTCAGGTGAGTTTGGTGAGAAATCTTGCTATTCTGACAGTGCTCTGGTTTTCCAGCTTCATTTCACTTCTTCCATTGCGCAGAACCTTGAGGATGCTGCACCTCATCCCAGCCTTGGACAAAGAGAACCTGAACCACAGACTGTGGTAGTTTTCTCTGTGCATTTTTAATTAGCTCTACTTTTACAGGTAGCATGAGAAAGTGCATGTATGGGCCTGATCCAGAGAGGTGCTGGGCTGTACAGACTCTCTCAGGATGCGTACAGTGCATGGGGCTCATCGTCTGCTGCCACCCTGACCTCACTTCTCTGAGCTGATCGTGGAGGCTCTACTGGGATTCAAAATATAACTCATTTTGCCTCCTTGGAAACTTGCACATCAAGGTCTTAGTGTACTCGTCACAAATAGTCTTGAGCATCGCTCTGCTGCTTTTGTCAGGCTGCTACAAACTTTCAGCTTTTACATGGAGGCTGTCAAAACATTGTATAGAAAATACTTTCCTTTTTCAGTTCCACCAGTGTGCAGTAACACCTCCGGCTGTCACATCGGAGAGGCTTCATCAAGAACCTCTTTGTACCATGCAAAGTGTTCATCCAACTTGACATCTCTTGATGAAGTTTGCCCAAGACATCCCGGTCTGTTTGAATAGTGACTGAACTTCCTGGCCAGCTTCTTCTTGGGCTTTGCTTCCAAACCTTGCAAGATGCTTTGAAATGCAAACAAACATGCAACTGGACAGAGGCTGACCTAGTTTCCTTTTGTCTTCAAAAGGCTAGGATGATAAAACCAGTTTTCCTAGGGTTACGGTTCAGCTTAGTTCAAGTTCCAGCCTCATAATTGCTCCAAAATTTTAGGTCTGTCTTGCCAGTACCCCTTTAAATTATGCCTACTCCTGCTTACAAAGTCACTGCCACTCTTCAAATATTCAAGGGTTCCTTACATTTAATTTTGGATGGTTTACTCTCTCCAGGGAGGAGGCAGTGTTTTAAAAAGAAATTGCTGACGGAAAAAGCAGAGCTTACATGACTTGCAGCAAACAGCAATTTGAGTTCTCAAGAACGTGCATGTCTTGGACATGTAAATTTTACTCTTTTGCATTTCAAGGGCACATGTGACATACAACACTGCTTTCTCATCCAGTAACATTATCTAAACTTAATGGTTAATGTCAAGTTTTTATTAACATTTACAAGTACATTGGGAGATTAATTTGTTTACTTGTATTATGCAAAACTGATTTAAGATAGTGATTTGCATTTACACACATTTACATAGAGTTTCCTGATTAATACATTATAATACACACAAATCATGTGTAAATTGCAGGCTCACATCTGCAACATAAACTTCATTTTGCGCAATGTAATATTTTACTAGTCTGGCAGAACTTTTCTAGCAGGTTGCAGCTGGAGTCAGGATATGGCAGGAAGGGAAGGAGGAACAGGGATCAAAGGTGGATTTTCTGTGGAGAATTCTTTCCTCCAACAAGCACCTGTTACTTGCCGATACCCCACAGTCATGGAACAGAAGAAGAGGATGCCAAGGATAGCTGGCAACAGCATGAGTTTCATGTAATGCTGTGGCCCTGGGGTCAGGCTCCTGTGAACACGCAGTTTAGTTGCGTGCTCAGTGACTTTAGGCTTGGAGTGAAACGGGTAAGCAGCAAAAGGAGCCAGTGGGAGGGAAAGGGCCAGCAAACATTGCTGCCAGTCACGGCCTGGTTACCTTGGCACTGATCCTCATGAAGGGGCTCAGCTGGGTGCAGCGGAGACCCTCAAGGTGCTCCGCTCTGCTCCCTGTAGTACCTTTGTCTGGGGATGTTCAGGGCTGGCTGSCTGGCATGGGGAGGACCAGTGGAGGGTGCAGGGAGTAGGACAGCGATGACTACCGAGCGCCTGGTGTGGGGCTGAGATGGGGACCCAGAAAGGCAGCACCCTTGCACTGCACACGGGGGCAAGGGGACACTGTGGATGCTTCCCCAGTGTAGCGTCTTCCTAAGGGAAAGCGCGGTTGAACTCAGGCTTGCCTCATCTCTCCGAGGCCCTAATCCTACTATCTTTCCTCCACCAGTCACCACCTCATCCTCCTCTTCCCTATACCCTCACCCCCCTCCGGTTCTTCTTTCTGTAAATAACTCTTTCTGATTTTGGACAAGCAGGGATCAACAGATTCTGGAGGGGGGCGGGGAAGACACTTGTTTTGTTTTGGTTTTTTCCTTTCTCTCTTGAATTTTGGTGTTTGAACTTGAAACAAATAATATATATAAATATATAAATATATATATTTAAGCAAATGGATTTCCTGGAGAACTATGAAAGGAGCTGATTTTTTCCCCCTTTGATTTCTCTTGTTTCTCATTGGGGTTTGTTTTTTGGGTAAGAGGGTTTTTGTGAACTGTTGAGATTTCCAGTTCAGCATTGTTTAAAGGATGTGGAGGAAAAAAAAAAGAAAAAAAAAAAAGAAGAAAAATCAACAAAAAACATGAAAATCTTTGTGATGTACAAAGCCTGTAAATAGTCAAAGATACTTTCTCTTTTCTAACAATAAATTATTTCTGTCACTTTATATTCAAAAATAAAGAAACCTACCACAGAGTATCAGGGTTAAAAAAAAAAATCAGAACCCATAATCAGAACATTTTCTTGGTTGTCTTTGTTCATTTTGTTCTTAACTTGGAGAATGCCTGCGAATTTTGCTGTATCTGTGATGTTTTAAAAGCCTGAAATTGGGATGAGTTGAAATTAGGACTACAATGTTATTTGAGAGGGGCTCTTCCCCTGGCGTTCACTAGTAGCTGTGTGTTGAGCCTGGTGTCTTGGGGTTACCTGGTGAGAGTGGATGAAGGAATAACTTCTAACACCTTTCACATTCAAGAAGCACAAACACATGCTGAGGCAGAGGCATGGATGGGAGACTCTCTCCATGGGTTGAATCTCCCCTTACACCGCCTGAAAACTGGCTGGGGGCTGTATGCTGAAGGCCACCATGAAGCTGCTGATAACACTGCTAAACAACCCGCGGGATTTTGGAGCTGTCTCGAACCCCTCCTATCAGGCCAGCAAATGACAAGGCATTGGCACATTGTCTTCATAAAACAAAGCCCAGGTTGGGCCTATAGAGGAGGACAGGGTGGCAAAGATGGTACGGAAGTCTCCAATGATGTCAGTTCATCTTGGCACCAACCATTAATCATGATCCCCAAGACTACAGGGAAGTTGGGGGAAGAAGTAAGAGTGGATCTTTGCAGAGGTTACCCTGGTCCAACCAACAAAAAAGGCCAAAGATGTTATTTATAAAGAAGTGCTAAGAAGTGGCAGGTTTTGGACACACGGAGCAGTGGGTCACCTTTAATGGTGAGAGGGCAGGCAACTATTTTTAGGGGAGCTAAAAATAAAGAAAATGGACTAGCTGAGCTAGTCAGAGGATGCTAGACTACCTGTGGGGTGCAATTAAAGGGGTGGAACACAGAAGAAACACTCAGATGCAGCAAGCCAGATTCAGAACAGGAAAAGCAGTGTTCAGCCAAGGAAGCTCATAACAGCTGACAGAAATTAAACATTAGTAAATGCAGATAATTGATAAGGGGAACAAAATTATGAGCCAGGGAAAGAAAATCCCTGGCTGGTAGATGTAAAAGTAAAGAGGATTATATATACATAAACATGTAAATACGTGCTTATTGAGAGTCCTAAAAATAGATGTTAAGTACTAACTGTGAAAAGTAAGTCAATAATAACACAGGAGAGACTGAAAGGCTCAATACTCAGTTTTGATATGAAGCTGGAGAGACAGTGGGTAAGGTCAGCACTGCCGTTCATCACCAAAGGAAGTGGGACATTACCTAAGACCCAACTGGGCGCCTTTCTGAGGGGTGTAGCGGGGGGCCTCAGCTCCAGGCCTCCACTGTCACAGCTCTGCATCCCTTGCAGTACCTGCCCCATGCTCTTACCAGCTGTAAGTCACTGGGCTTGCTGCAGTGAAATGACTCAGCTGCTTGTGTGGATGGTCTCGTGACAGTGGTTCTTCCCATCCTCAAAATCCACCAGTACAATAGTGACCTTAGTGATGAAAGAAGGCAAAAAAAAAAGGTGAATATCGGGGTTTTGTTTTTCAGTCTCAACCCATGTGCTTTAGCTACTAAGGCAGAGGTGCCCACCCTTGTATTTCTGAGTTCAAAACAGCACCATTTTGATGGGGAATCAATTTTTTTTTTTTTTTTTTTTTTTTTTTTTTCCAGTGGCTTAGTGCAGAAATGAAATGTGACTGTTTTGGGTCAATTCTGACAGAACCTGATGTTTTTTGTTAAGAAAACAAAAATCTATTTTCCAGGTCTGGGACAGAGTTGCATGAATTCCCACTCAAATGCAGGACACTGTCATGAAAGCTGGCTAACTTCCAACACATAGCTGAAATATTGAATAGGTCATTCAAACTTTAGCTCTTGCCCTAGGTTCATCTGCCAAAGGAAGGAGGGTATTTCACTAGATATCACTTGCTAGCCAGAACTAAGCCTTGGCTGGAGATACAGGGGAAATGTGAGCAGTTTGAAAGTTTCAAACAGTTTCATGCTTTTACCTTTTCAAACAGGAAGATTTTCCACCTCTTCAATACCGTTCACAGCATTTTCTCCTTTTTTTGTTACAGAAATTGTTAATTGACAAGTTCTGTTTTGAAAAAAGAAGTATCTGCGAATTTAGTTTCAGGTTTGAAAATATTCACCTTTTGGCTAAGCTGCACATTTAAAAACTGCTAATAGAGTAAATATACAATCCAAACAGGAAACTAAATGGAGTGTGTGAGTGAAAAGCAAAGATAATCATCAAAAGGGATTGGAAAAGTATTCGAAGAGTAGAAAAATATTTCTCAGGAGATTCTTATTTCTGTAAATTTCACTGAAATGAAATCCAACCAGAACTTTTCAAATGGCTCAACTGACAGTGCTTTAGCTGAAGCAAATTATTTTTAAGAAGTCTGGAGATGCTATCAGTGAATGAGATAGCCACTGAAAAATCAGGTTCTCTCTCTGAATCTCCCAGATGCACAACAATGGGCTGGAACTGGAAAGATATTGATTAGTTTTCCTCTGTAGATTTTTTTTTTACTTTCACCTCAGCCAGAACCTGGTGGCCCAGGACTAGCTATGAAAAAATGGGTAAAAATATGGGGGGAAATAACCACATTATCACTAGCCTTATGATACTCAAGTTTGACAAGTATAGGTTTATTCTGATGTTATCAGCACTCACTGACCCCTTTGGTTCATTGAAGAGCCAAGGTTTACAGAAAAGCTTTTAAACACAGCACAGGAAGACAATGATAGATAAGAGCTATTCACTGCCCCATCCAGGGTCTGCTACCCTTATCACGTAGGTGGGGATGTAGCTACCTAACATTAGGTGTCTAACAGGGGACATCTCCAAGCCTCTTTCCTTGGTCAGGGCACAGCAGGAGGCATTTCTCAAATATAAGCTATGCTGGCCTAAAACCGGCGTCTGGGGCACAACTGCCCTTGCATGAGCACTTCTCTTGATAATTGCCCAGGTGATTGGTACTGGTGTGTGTATATATATATGCGCGTGTGTGCGAGCATGCACGTCTGTGTGTGTGTGTGTGTAGGGGCTCACCTAAGCTTTAGGGGTTGAAATCTCAGCTATATGCTTAGGTTTTCACTGAAACCAGTTGGCATCCAGGCTCAGTCCGGTCAATGGACTCTAGAGAAGGATTTACATCATCTTTGAATAGATACCTCTTTCGGCTCAGAAAAATCTCCTACCAAACTCATTGCCCGGGCAGGCCTCTGCTGGGAGTCTGGACCCATGGACATCTTCACTGGAAGACAGCTTAAGGGTAGGTTAACCAAAGCCCACTGCTTGTATTTAAGTTAAGATGGCAGGGGTGATTGGGATCCCTTACAGACGAGTTGCACTGAGTGCCAGGCCCTGAGGAGAGAGGTGGGACTGGGATTTCCTTCTGGGCCAAGTTCTCTGCTGCGGGGTAGCCAAAAATGTCAGACACAGAGGAGGGGAGGGCTGAGTGATGTAAAATGGGAGCAGAATGAAGTGTAACGAGCTCTACTGTCTGAGGCATCTCTTGGCAGCCTGTGCTCAATAGCAGATCAATAAGCAGCAAAAGGAGTCAGAAAATAATGTGTGTGTTTGGGGGAAAAATGTAGCTGAAATCAAAGGTACTTACGAGTGCAGTGGCTGACATTGCCTTCAATACAGCAAGGAGATCCCTGCACGTCTGTCCCAAAACACGGCCACTCCGCCATCCTTCAGGACCTAGTTCCTGACACTCCCTGCAGCACTGTCAGTGCAGCTGTAGCTGAGAAGGAGCTTTGCTCCTGCATCTGCCTTGGGGACCAGCTCTCCTCTGCTGGGTGCACCACCTCTTGGGGGTGTCCCTCAGAAAACACTGGCAAATGGACTCAACCCACCAGGAGCGGGCAGGTTTCCTGACTCCTTCCCTCAGTGCGACCGGGTGCACTGCCCTCCGTAAGCGCTACCTACTCAGATCCTTTTAACATTAATCCCAAGGTATGCAGAACTCTGGTTGCTCCAGTAAAGGTTCTGCGCCAGATGCCACATTCTCCTGTGTGGGGTGCAGGGAATGAAACCACTCAGTCATGTGCCGTCAGTGAAATTCACGGAGCAAGAGGGCCCCTTTCTGTCCCAGGAGAAAAAGCTAGATTTTAGCAAGCAATTAAAATATATTAGTGTCCTCCCCAACCTCTACTATCCTGGGCTGCACTCTTCCTTGGCTGGCCTGCAGGATGTGAACCCTTCAGTCTTCATTATTCTCAAATGAGGAAGGCTTATTAGAGGACCCTAAAGCAAAAGTCATCGCTGTGGTGCCTTGCATAGGATAAAGTCTTAATGGGAGAGGGAAACTAGGATTTAATGGGAAAGGTCTTAATGGGAGAGGGAAACTGCAGGAAGATCAGTTGGTGTAAGAAGTACTCACTGCTTTGAGTCAGGACTGAAAAAGCTGAATGAGACTTGGCAGACAGCTGCGAAGTTGTGTTTCCCTTCCCTTTCCCCCGTTTTCTGCCACGTGAGATGTAAATAGCACTGTACAAGAGGGGGTTTACAGGTCCCTGTGCATTGCTCAGCAGTGTCAGCTGCACAGGGGTGTTTTCCATATCTAAATCCTGGTAAGCCATCTTCTCAGCTGGTGTAACATTAGCACAAATGTCTGCAAGAACATGAAGGGCAGCGGTGCCTTGTGCTTGAATATGGTTGTGTTCAGTCAGAGACTGGATCTTGACTGATTTAGTGGTCAGCGGGGCCCTAGAAAAATTGCATTCAAAAGCATGATGTCCCATGACAATAGGACCAGAGTGACCCGGAGGGGGCTGTGCTGGCTTGCTCCTGCTCTCAGAGGAAAGTTGTGCTTAGCATTATGCATTATGTCCTCTGACTCAATTAGCTATAAGCATGTTTGAACATGATAACGTTGTGTAGTATAGAAAAGGAGCGTGTCCTGGCCCAGTTCCAGCTTGTATAATTAATTTCTCCTTATCTAAAAATTCTACCTGTAATTTTGAACGGGTATGGCTGGATTTTTTAATCTTCTCCCAACTATGGCTTCAAACCACCAATTTCTTTTTTTCTTAAATATCTTGTGGCTCCTTTATATACATGTATGCATGTATATTTATAGTCCTCTTTTTATCTTTTGCGTTGTTCCAGCAACAAAAGCTGTAATTCACTTTGCTTAATTTATTGTGTGATTGTGGGATATGCTATATAGGGCTATATGCAATAATATCCTGCTAAGAAAATGTAAAAGAAAGATTGCACATCCATATATTGAAAACACCCTGAACTATCCAAACCTCCCAAAGACTGACTGCTTATTACTGCATAGTGTTCCTTGCACCAGCTATCTGAATGCAGCTCTTTATTCAGTAATCAGCCATATACTCAGCACTCCGTACGCATTAAATATGTCTGAGCTCAGGAGTTGCAATCAGCAAAAGCTTATTCTGTGAGACGATACCTATTCTTTGCAGATATATTCTCTAATTAACAATGTGGAGGAAAACGTCTGTCCCAAAAGTACCAAAAAGTTACTGCACAATCCTTGTTTTAGTGCCTGACTGAAGGGCTGCTGTGCAGATTTTCTTACTTGAACCCTGCCCAGGGGAACTGCCTGCTGTAGCCCCTTCATAAGCGTGGAAGAACTCAGCAGCCCAGACATGGCAAAGGTGCTCTGCCCAGCTCAGTGCAGCAATGTGCTGTGTAGTTAATCTAGCCAACACTGAAACTGTTTACATTAGCACACTTGCTTTGTGAGTGATAGTGTTAAACATTTTCTAGCGTGCTTTTGCAAGCACAGTAGGTGCTTAGGCTTGCCACTCAGCTGACAGAGGGTATTTCCAATGGCACAGCAGCTCCCACCACCAGGCAGCTGTGGGTGGGAGGGTTGTTCAGTACGTCTGTGGAGTGCAGAAATAGCCTCTGTGCCCGGCTTCCTTAACATGTGGATGGCATTGAGATCACAGCCTCACGGTGATGTCATTGCTGGTGCTGCGAACAAACAGCTTTAAGCATCTCTTCCAAGCCCTGTCTCCTCTGTGTGCATCACATTGGGAAGGAGGCTGTAGCTTTTCTCTTCACCTCCCCAATGTTTCCGCTGTTCTGCTCGCACCCACACAGATGGGAGGTAGAGATGCTTGTGGCCAGGCGGGTCTCCCCGCTCCCTCAGCTCAGTAATACGGCAATCTGAATGTGTGTTGTTCTAGGTGACTGGATGTCTGAGCCAATTCCTCAGTCAGCAGCACCTGTGTAACTAACAAGGCATTTTGACGGCTATCCAGCCCTTACCAGCTAAGCTGTTTCAACACCCTGTCATCATGTGTTGCCAGGTGGTTGTAAAACAAGCAGAGGTGTGCCGATACAAACAGAAGGATAAACATGAGGAGGGAAAAAAGGAACGGTGTAATTAATGAGGAGTGCAGAAATCAGAGGTCCAGTGAAGGGCAATTCAAACGATCCAAAGCAAGAGGGGCTGGGGAGCTGTCAGGGCATGAGCAAGGATCTGATGCATGGAGAGACTAGGGATGCTGGAGACCAAAGTGAAGGTAATAAACAGGTACATGATGAATGATCAAGAACAGGCCAACAGACACTCCAAGTCAGCCTGGTACAAGAAAGGAAGTCTTAAAGGCTACATGCTTTTCCTTTTTATAGATTAAAGGCACTTACATTTCTCAGCCTGCAATTAATCAGTCCCTGGGATTTGCTCTTGTTGCATACATCAAATATATATAATGCAACAGATTTTGTGGAAAATCAGGCAGGTATTTATTCACAGCAAGGCTCCTGGGCAATGCCCTTAGAGAGACTTACAGCTCTTCTCCCCATCGCTCCAGCTGGCTGGAGTTCTCATTGCTCAAAACACCCCTCAGAGAGGAACAAATTCATCAATTCCCACCTGTCCAGACCAAAACCACTGTCACAGACCAGCACAAGGGCTAGTAAATTTACAGGTTAGACATTTATATAGGAGTGCTGTCACCCAACAAGTAGTTTGAACTTGGTTGAAATTTACCAAAAGCATGATTAAAAGCATAAATTAATCTCTGGCAGGGACAGGAAGACATTAGAGGATTATGCAATTATGGATAGCGTAGGGCTCAGGTAGGAGAGAGAAACTATTACATCTCCCATTGGTGCATCTTAGGCCATGGCAAAGGCAAGTTGCAGAAGGAGGATCTCTGCTCTGAGGGATTGCTCAGGTGTGTTGAGATGAGGTGGATAAGCCTAAAGCAGCCATCTAAAGCAGGCTGACTGCTGGTAGCTGCACACAACATGAACAGCAGCATCTCTGTTATTGCTTTTTCACCACAAAGTCCCTGAGTGGAGACAGCCAGTGTCTGTGATGGGATTTGCCACTGTTGACATTAGCAAGAGGATGCTGTGGGTACCCTTGGGTGCTGGACCACCCAGCAAAGACCCTCCATGGCTATGTCAGCCATGAAGAGGGACGAAAGGTAGCTGGAGCAGGGGAATGTGTCTGCTCCTTCTCCCCTCCATCTATCCTGGTTCTGGCTGGAACAGAGTTAACTTTCTTCCCAGTAGCTGGCGGGGGTGTGTGCTGTGTTTTGGGTTTGGTATAATAGGAGCGTTGATGGCCCATTGATGTTTTGGGTGTTGCTGGGTGGTGCTTGCACSGGGCACTTTTCGGCCTCCCATGCCCTGCCAGGTGCATGGGAAGCCTGCGGGGGGAGCATAGCCGGGGTGGTTGACCCAGCTGGCCGATGGGGTATTCCATACCATGCAAYGTCATGCTCAGTATAAAAACTAAGTGTGTGTGGGGGCTCTGGGTTCCAGGACAGGCTCGCGCATTTTTCGGACACGCGTCGGTTCGGCAACATGTTGGCTCGGCAACACGTCGGTTCGGTGGGTGGTGAGCAGTTGCATTGTGCATCACCTGTTTTGTATATCCTATTGTTGTTGTTGTTACCACTGTTATTATTACAGTTCTACTTTGTTTTATTTCAATTATTAAACTGTTTTTATCTCAACCCGTGAGTTTTCCTACTCAGGCCCTCCCGATTCTCTCCCCCATCCCACTGGAGTGGGGGGTGAGCGAGTGGCTGCGTGGTGTTTAGGTGCTGCCAGGGTTAAACCACGACAGTCCTTTTT